>OW240917.1:65504455-65544678 GCA_933207985.1 Pelobates cultripes | reverse complement strand
CCTAGGGCGGCAAAAACCCTTGCACCGGCCCTGGCTGGAGGGGGCTGTGTGAGCTGTGGCCGCACAGTGTCCCATGGTAGTTAGGGTGCCGTGCGGCCAGTACAGCTCACTCAAGCAAACAGCTGATAAACTGGCCGCACGGAGGAAATGTGTATGTGTGACTGTCTGTCTGTAACTGAGTGTGTGACTGTCTGCCTGTAAATGTGTGTGTGGGGCTGCAGGGATTTTGTAGAAGGGGGTGGGGGGTTTGTATTGGGACAGGAGTCTTTATAAGGGGGGATAAGCAGGGGATTTGTGGAAGGGGGTTGCGGGGGTTTTGTAGATGGGGCAGTATAGGATTTGTAGAAGGGGCAGGACAGAGGTTTTGTAGGAGGGGCAGGGCAGGACAAGGGTTTTGTAGGAGGGGCTGACAGCGGTTTTGCAAAGTTTACAAATTGTAAAAATAAAAGAAATAAAACCTTTAACATTTTTTACCGGTTTTTTTTTTTTGGGGGGGAGGGGGGTGGGGGTGCCAAGCACAGGATCCGCCCCGGGTGCCAAATGCTCTAGGTATGCCCCTGCATGGCCCCAGAGATGGTGACTACCATCAGTTACTCCAAGCACCACCGTCAGTTACTCCATTCAGTGATTTGAAGTGGTCATGGTGTTTGAAGTCTGTCAGAACACTGCAAATACAGAGTTATAGCACTTTGCTGCCAGAGGTGTAACTCCAACTCACTACCTTATCTAAGTTAATTAGTTTAATATTTTATTTCCTTTAATTATTAAAAATTGGTATGCACTTCTCCAAATGTTCTCACAGAGGATAAGTAGAATATCTTACTCATTCTCTTAGGTCTTACTGTGCCCAAAGCCATTCCTGACAGGTCAGATGCTTTCAGTGTAACAAAATGCAGCAGTGTTCTTTCAGATTTGTCCTATATCATCACGATTGGTGGAAGATATAGGATCTTTATCCTACAGAATACAAATCACTACAGGGATACACCTACACATAAAGCAATAGAATTGGTTGTGCTCAGACTAGTATGATTTTTGAAAAATCAGGAGGTCTGGGTGATGGGTAAACCAGTATGGGGGCAGAGAATAATGGGAAGAGGTTGGAAGGTCAATACGATGTAATGAAACAAAGTAGTGAGGTCAGAATATTGTAACTGAGATCGACTGAGGCAGAGTAGGCCAAGTAAGGTCAGAGAGGGGGTGGAATTATAAAGGATTATTGTTTCTAGGAATTTGCAAATAGTAATCAATAAAGTGGCTTACTGGTTATAAAAATGGTTTTCATCCAGTAGTGGAAGACTAAAACAGAAGAGGAGTACAGCTAGGAGGGCAATAAGTTGTATCTCTCATGAAAAGTATGTTAAAGCTTACGTATGCACCATGGTCAAAATTGAACTTGGGTACTCAGGACTATTTATTGGATCCTGAAAGATGGGTAGCTTTATAGTGGGAGATGAATGAAGCAGAAGTTTGAAGGAACACAGTTGTAGACTGATATGGGATTCTAAACTGACTTTCCAGTAACTATTTGTTATAAGCATTCGTAACATGATATAGTCTAGGCGTGCGAGCATGGAAGTGTCAGGACTTCCATTTCTGGTTTAATAACCTTGACGAAAGAAAAAGCTAGCATAAGTCCAGCGTTAAAAGCATGTCTCGAGAATCAACTTCAAAGCACTGTTTCTACTGCAGCTGATCTAAGGTCAGAAATGTCGATGAGTAACTAGTTACGCAAGCTTGTTATTGTTTATTAAACATATTCTTAACTTGTATGTAACAGCACGGTGATGGCAAAAGGAGGGGTTGCAAAGTATTACTTTATTAGATCTTTGGATAAAGCAATGTGGTTCTAATTTATTCAGATTGTATTCTTAGATAGTGATCATCATTGTAAAAATATATCCCCAGGATAATAGTTAGAGAATATGGAGATTATGGGGGAGATTTATGCAAATGTTGCAAGTTGAAAAATAGCGCAACTGCAAAAAAAAAGTTTTAAGAATGTAATGATTGCCGTGGAAACCCAAAAAAATGAGTAATAATTTTTAGAATTTTTTTTCAGTCAGATGATGAAACAATATTTTCTGTAAAACAGTATATTATGTGAACTTACATGTACCTTTAATATCATTTTATTTTTATTTTCAGATATATTTATATAAAAACCCGTTACCAACATCTTTCCCCTTTAGGAAATTATAACAACTACGCTACGAAGTCGATATTTTTGTGATCAAGAGAATGTCTCATATATCTTTTAATGCTCCAAAAAACTCAGCACAAACGGATGTTGTTGAGTTCAACCTTCAACTTGTTGGTTGTTTAACGCTAAACTCTTTGACTACGATGCCGATGTTGCCATGGGTGGTAGCAGAGATAAAGAGAAGAAGTTTAAAGAACTCTAAAAACGTGCAAAACTACCGTCAGATTCGCCTATATGTGTCGTCATCAAACATCTGTTGTGAGCCAGAGCTCGGAAACAGTCAACAGTGGGATCCACTCATTTGTTCCAGTATCTTTGAGTACAAGCCACAATTTGTCCAAAAACTGATTCACAATAGCCAAGATCCGTGTTATTTTGCTTTTTTGCTAAAAGAAGAAAATGCTGCAAACCAACAGAGTATATGTTATGTTTTCCATTCTGATGATCAGTCCAAAGTAAGTTTTATTGCTTGTCATTCGAAAAGGCACATTACAAAAAAATAATAATAATGTTACTGTAACAATAATGTGTTTGTTAATTTTTCTAAAGCAAAGTGAAGGTCTTCCCAACAGTAGTCCAATAATGCCAGGGATATGTTATCATGTTATTTATAGTCCAATGAAAGATAGTTGGGTCGGTATCTTCATTTAATGCACTCAGCCACAAAGCAGCAGAAAGTCAATATTCTATTGGCCTTAAAATACCAAACGGATCACTACAATTTGCATACGTAACTCTGTAGCGCTCTAGTATTTACAGGAATACAGGAATGGAGGTGTAATCAGTCTACTGGGGAAAGAAAATCAAGGAAAAATTTCCCTCAATATAAAACATGTAATCCCTAAACAGGATCCCCCAAAAAATCTACCAAAGATATAACCATTCCCTGTAAATGGAAACGAACAGAGAAATTTGAGCCGATGACTATATTTAGGGGTACACTGTAAACGGGGGATGACCCCAAGACAAAAACGAAGTGGAAACAAAAAAAAGTGTAACCAGCAGGGAAACTAGTCATAATATGTCAAACATAGTACCAGTATATCAATCTGCTAACAGTGGATTAAATTGACCCAGACTAAAATATGGCTAAAATAAAATAGATACATTTTATTAAATGTACTATGAATTAAAAATGAAAAAAGAAGGGGGGAGGAGCCTGAGTCCCAAGATGGACAGACGTGTTTGCTGCTAGCTCCTGCTTACTTGAGCTATAAAGTGCTTTCTACACCCTAATCAAAGCTGGGAGCGACTTCGAACAACACCTGTATATACCCCTTTACAAAGCAGATGTTATTGGCCCACAGAACAGCTTTACTCGCGGCCTACTAGTTTGGGGAGGTGGCCGATCCTTCCGACTGGGCTTGTGTGGCTCCAAGCGACCTTAACGCAGCCCCGTACACTCCCCTCCCCGGACCAGTGGGGGATATCCCAGTCCCCACTGGGGAAGCATAATCTAAGTGTTGCGAGCCTCCTACCTGCCAACTCTGAGTGACAATTTTCCAACCCATGCGAAGCGGGTAAATGTCTCAACAGAGCAAGGAGGGCCTGGGGCCCAGAAGCTGGCAGGAGAATTTTGACTCCCGGGTTTTAAGAAATTTGCCAAGAGTTCTGGCACCGGATAAATAAGAGTTCTCAATTACTTGCCCTGGCTGTGGAGAAGACCGAAACTGTCCTAGTGGTTCGCCCCTCTTCTGAGCTGGGAGCCTGTCTGAAGTTACCTCCACACCCATGGGCGTAGGAACCCCAAAAAATCTGGGGGGGATAGCATTTTTACTCGCCGGGTATATTCTTATTCCGTAAACTATGAGTTGTTTATCCCATTGCACAGTGCTACGGAATTTGCAGTTGCTATATAAATGATTAAATAATAACTTTAAAGGGTCACTACAGGGAAGGGATTTTACTTACCTGGATACAGCGCCGGGATCCTCCTGATGCTGCTCCCCCTATTTCGTCAAAATAACGAAATAGGAGGGTGCGAGCAGGGAGCAATAAAACGCTTCTATTCAGAAGCGTCATTGCTCTCTGGTGCGCATGCGCAGCTTTGCCGCACATGCGCAGATACTTCATAGGGCGGCATTCATGTCTCGACTAGGAAGCACCTCTAGTGGCCATCTGAGTGTCCACTGGAGGTATTCCTTATCAGTAATGTGAATACTGCCTTTTTACGAAATGGCTGTGCTTACATTAAAAAGCTTGCAAAGACATGCTATAGACACCAGAACTACTACGTTTAGCTGTTGTGGTTCTGGTGACTATAGTGTCCCTTGAATATAGAGAGGAAAAAAGAATCATCACAAATGTAAGAAATAAAATGTCTGTACCATTATTCTAAAAATTATTTTAAAAAAATAAAAAAAATATGCACATTCCTAGTTTAATTTTTAGCACGACATATGACACAAACATTTTGTACTTTGCAGATTACTTTTTATATTTTTTTATACATATACAGATTGTGTAATACTGCCCCTGAGTTAGGGTGACCACATTTCCTAACTGCCATTCAGTGACGCTTTCAGAAATGCATTCCATACATTTTACTACCCGTCTCTACCCCTTCCATTTATATTAGAACCCCTTTCCATGTAAATTAGAGATTAATGCCACGAATAATATGCTAGATTGCCTATTTACAACCAGATGAGGATGATGATGGGCCCTAGCTGCAGTCTGGCTCCACTGGTCTGGTGTAGAACAGGCTCTCTGGAGGCTGTTTGTAACTGTGGTCACAAAAATCAATGTTCTGGGAGAACGGGAAGCAGCTCCATTTTTGGGGGCCCTTTACACAGCTCAAGGTCTGGGTCCCAGGGTCCACCTTCATGTTCCACCGATGAGTTTGTTCACAGGGGGTGGAGTATGTAGGGGATGTCCTGATATGTGTGTAAGGAATGCATTGTGTGAATCTGTGTTTGTATTTGTAAGGGCTGCAAGGCGTGTTTCTCTGTATGTACGGGATGCAGTGTGTGCGTCTGTAAGAGGTGCATTGAGTGTGTGTACGGGGTGCATTTAGTGTGTGTAAGGAATGCATTGTGTGTTTCTGTGTGTTTAAGGTTTGCATGATTGTGCGATTGTGTGTGTGATGGATGTCAATCTCTCTCCCTCCCTTGTCACTCTCTTTCTCCCCCTCCCTTGTCACTCTCTTTCTCCCCCTCCCTTGTCACACTTTCTCCCCCTCCCTCCCTCCCTCCGTCGTCACTTTCTCCCCCTCCCTCCCTCGTCACTTTCTCCCCCTCCCTCCCTCCCTCCGTCGTACTTTCCCCCTCCCTTCCTTGTCACTCTTTCCCCCACCACCTCAGTTGTAGCGTGGCCGAGCCCAGTATAGTCCGCGGGTACATAGTTATTTTGTTTCCTGTACCCGGCCGGACTAACAGGAAGTGCACTTCCTGTTAGTCCGGCCAGGTACAGGAGACAGATGCTCCCTGTACCCGCGGACTATACTGGGCTCGGCCACGCTACAGAGAGGGAGTGACAGGAGGGAGTGCTGAGCGCTTCCCTCCTGTCAGCCCATCTCCTCAGGCGGCGCCCGGGCAGTGCGGTCCGCCCTCATGCACGCACCGCCCGGGCAAAGCAGCAGCTGCCTGAGGCTCTCTACAGAGCGCTCGGGTGGCTGCAGCATGGGGGAGCCGGTGGGGATTTCCCCATAACCTGTCCCCCCCCGCATGATTTGCTGGGGGGGATGCGTCCCCCCCACCCCCACACCCCCGGTTCCTACGCCCATGTGACCACACCACCATCCACACACCTGAAGGGAAGTCCGGAAACTGGAGAACCCTCGGGTTTACCACCCTGCCACTGGGAACGGAAGGGTCCATGGACATACGGAAAGGGTTCCTACTAAGGCCTGGGGCCAAGGTGGCGTGCCTTGGCCCCAGGTGTCAAGACCACAAGAAGAGATTAGCCTAACTCCAGGTTTGCAAGTCTGCTCATCTCCAACTGTCTTCAGTGTGTTTCTCTACAAGGGGCAACAGAACCTGTGGCAACATCTCGGTGGACCTGCGAGAGTAGTACCCTACATGGACCTACCTGGTCACACGTATGTCTTGCACCCTGTAGGAACCGGGTGAGCTGGGCAAAGGGCCCACCGTCGAAGAAGTGGGCGGGTGTCATTCTGACTGCCATTTGTGTTGTGCAGCCTGTTATCGCTTAACTTTAATTTTACCTAGAGCAGAGGTATAGAGCTAGCATAGGTACCAGTGGTATAATTCTCCTTAATTTGTCTTAGCATGTTATCGAGCAATTTTCTAATCACCATATCTGGCACTGTCATTGTCTAGCCTGATATTTAAATGTGTATTCTTGTAGGATTATGTGAATTTCTTGTTACCCAGCTACTGTGCCAGTATTGGTTCATCATGTTGAACTTCCCTTACTTTTAATTACTCTCATGCATATCTGGAGGGCGTTTGTAGTCCATAAGCTTAATTTTGGACCTTTAGTGTTAACATGTATATCTAGCTTGATCCTTTATGTTTTACTCGATCACTCTTCATGCATAAACAGTATGCTTAGATAAAGGAACCAGCAGGGAATGTCTTTCTAGATATGCCAGTTTGACGTGATGTT
This sequence comes from Pelobates cultripes, assembly GCA_933207985.1. Taxonomy (NCBI): domain Eukaryota; kingdom Metazoa; phylum Chordata; class Amphibia; order Anura; family Pelobatidae; genus Pelobates; species Pelobates cultripes. The sequence goes on along the minus strand of OW240917.1, from coordinate 65,537,906 downwards.
ACCACCATATTATAAAATAGTGCCTGTTTATTCTTGCCTTCAATGTTACAATTTTGTGTACTCAATTGCCAGTCATTCGCTGTTGTGGCATGACGTACATGTATGTTAATGTGTGCACTGCAAAAAGAAAGAATATATATATTTTTTTTAATGAAAATAATTAAAAATTAAATAAAAAGAGGGGAGAATATAAACACACTCCACACTTCAAGTGCTCATGTAAGTAGTGCTCTGATGAGCCAGGTTGGACAAAACGCGTGCGTCAGGGGCCTGCGCCGCATCTTTTCAGATCGAGGATATACTGATGGCTCTACTGCGTTATTTTAATTCACTCATTTAGTAGAAGTTATCATGTTCTCGGAGGATCTATTCTGTGGTTAGCGGAGACTGGGAAGTAGAGTTAGGTGCCCTCAAAGGCACATGGCACTATCACCCTAACGCTCCGAGATCTGCAACTTCTAAAAGAAAGATTAGCCCACTCTATAATATTCTGTACTAGCTATATCTAGCAAATATTTAACCTTTTGAGCATTTATCATTATTTTGCATGGAGACGTGTATGCAGAAACATATGGAACTGGTGTGTGTGCATAGTTACACAGAATAATCCTCAGCAGGCTTACAGTGAGGAGATCATAATTATTATAATTTTGATTCACATTGTTTGCCACTTAGCTCAGAGGATAGAAATTTGACCTGAGTATACATCCGTGCATTCCTCCAAGTGGCTAACATGGGTTGTGATCCTTGTTTGCAGGTAGCACGGTCCTCTAGGGCAAAAACAGGCACAGTCCTTGTAGTTGCAAATACTCCAGGCACTTTATTTGCAAGTTCACACAGGATACAGCAGTTAAATGAAAACAAAAGTAACAGAAAACCCTATAAACAAAAACCTGGCTCGTCTGAGCACTAACTGACATTAGGTCCCCTATCTCTCAGGGTTAAACTAAACAAAACAATAGTGGTTTCACCAACCTAGAGTCTTTGTCCACTCTCAGCACTCCAGTATTTAGCCAGCCTGCTGCTTCCAGCCTTTCAGAGAGAAAAAGAACATTCTCCCTTACCTGCCTAGCAGGGAGGGATTTTATTCCCACTTGCTGCAGCTGATTACCTACAGCTGAGCAGTAGGTTGGAGACAGTCCAAAACCCTGGGCTGGATCTAAGTCTTCCAAGAAAACCGCTAAGCTGTGGAGTGGAGCACTGGCCCACCCTGCTCTCCAAATGCTCCACCCCAGGGGCCCATAACTAAGCAATGCTTTGTGTAACACACACAAACTACACATACTCCCCCTGGGGTTAAAAATCATATGCCTCTCTGAACAATTCTGTCGAGATATAGACTCCCTCACAGACCACCCCATTCACCTTGTCACATATCCCCCTCCCCAGCTCAGACCCATCGGGGCGAGCGGCCTGGGACCATAAACAGTGAACTCGGGAGAGGCCATCCGCATTACCTTGGGCAGTTCCGGCCCTGTGAGCAATAGTAAACTGGTAAGGCTGAAGACTTAGGAACCATCTAGTCACCCTGGCATTCTTTTCTTTGTTATGCCTCATCCATGTTAAAGGAGCATGGTCCGTGATCAGTGTAAAACATCTCCCCAGTAAGTAATATCTCAAGGATTCCAAAGCCCATTTTATCGCCAGGCATTCCTTTTCCACTACGGAGTATCTCTGTTCATGGGGATTCATTTTCCTGGCTCAGATACATGACAGGATGTTCCTCTCCTTCATGTACCTGGGACAGAACCGCGCCAAGGCCCACATCAGACGCATCGGTCTGTACCACAAATGGTTTAGTGAAATCCGGAGCCACCAAAACAGGGTCAGCACACAAGGCTCCCTTCAAGACTTGAAAGGCATGCTCCGCTTCCCGGGGTCCACTTAACCATAATCGGGCCTTTTGCCTTAGTAAGTTCAGTCAATGGGTTGGCAATGGTAGCGTACCCAGGGATGAACCTACGATAGTAGCCGGTTAAGCCTAAAAAAGCCCTGACTTGCTTTTTAGTTACAGGACGTGGCCAACTGGTGATGGCTGCTACTTTGCTCTCTTGTGGTTTAAGGAGCCCCCGCCCGATAGTGTACCCCAGATATTTTGCTTCTTCTAGCCCTAAAGAACACTTAGCAGGGTTAGCTGTCAAACCGGCAGCCCTTATACTATCCACAACTGCCTGAACCTTCATCAAGTGGGTTTCCCAGTCCGCACTGTGAATCACCACATCATCCAGGTAGGCGGCTGCATACTGTCTGTGGGGGTGAAGTATCTTATCCATCATACGCTGAAACGTTGCTGGGGCACCATGCAACCCAAATGGTAGCACTTTATATTGGAACAACCCATCAGGGGTAGAAAACGCGGTTTTCTCTTTTGCTTTCTCAGTCAGGGGTACCTGCCAGTATCCCTTGGTGAGGTCCAAGGTGCTCAGATATCTGGCCTTACCTAATCGCTCTATTAGCTCATCCACACGAGGCATCGGGTAGGCATCAAACTTAGAGATATCATTTAGCTTACGGAAATCATTACAGAAACGGATTTCCCCATTTGGTTTGGGCACTAACACAATTGGGTTGTTCCACTCACTTTGTGATACTTCAATCACCCCCAACTCAAGCATCTTTTTAACCTCTGCACTAACCGCTTCACGTCTAGCCTCAGGTATCCTGTAGGGCTTCAGATTGATCTTCTTCCCAGGTTCAGTTAGGATATCATGCTTGATTATATGCGTTTTTCCTGGTATTGGGGAAAACACATCCCTATTTTTAGACACAAACTCCCTGACTTCCTGTTTCTGATGGGGGGCAAGAGTATCAGCGACATGCACCTCCGGACCCTGCTCACGAGTGGCTTGAGTAGGTTTATCTCTGGTCACGATGAGAACCTCTCGTTCTACCCATGGCTTCAATAAATTTATATGATATGTCTGTTCTGGCTTCCGTCTGCCTGGCTGTCTTACTTTGTAGTTCACGTCACTGATCCGCTCAGTGATTTCATATGGCCCTTGCCAGCTGGCTAAGAATTTGCTTTCTACCGTGGGAACAAGAACTAGAACCCTATCACCTGGTTTGAAGACCCGTAGCCTTGCGTTCCGGTTATAGCTTGCTTGTTGGGCTCTCTGGGCCTTTTCCATGTTTTCCCTAACTATGGGAATTACCGCTTCGATCCGCTCTTGCATTTGCGCTACATGCTCTATAAGACTGTGATGGGGGTATGCTCTTGTTCCCATGTTTCCTTGGCAACATCCAGTATGCCTCTTGGATGCCTACCATACATTAACTCGAAAGGTGAGAACCCTGTGGAAGCTTGCGGGACTTCTCTAATAGAAAACATCAGGTAGGGTATGAGATAATCCCAATTTTTTCCATCCTTGTCTATCACCTTCCGCAGCATAGCCTTTAGAGTTTTATTAAACCTCTCCACTAATCCATCAGTTTGCGGATGGTATACCGAGGTTTTCAACTGCTTGATTCTGAGCAATTTGCACAAATCACGCATGATTTTTGACATAAAAGGGGTTCCCTGATCTGTGAGAATTTCCTTAGGTATACCCATCCTGCTAAACATCATCAGTAACTCCCTTGCAACATTTTTAGAGGTGGCATTCCGTAGAGGTACTGCCTCTGGATACCGTGTTGCATAATCCACAACAACTAAAATGTACTGATGTCCTCTTGCGGACCTAGGCAACGGCCCTATCAGGTCCATTGCTATTCTTTCGAATGGAACCTCTATGATGGGAAGGGGTACCAATGGACTACGGAAGCCCTTATGCGGAGCTTTCAGTTGGCATTCTGGGCAGGATTTACAAAACCTCTCTATTGCCGAAAATACCCCTGGCCAATAGAATCGGGTCAGAATTCGTTCCCTCGTTTTTTCAAAACCAAGGTGCCCACCTAACACATGGCTATGGGCTAGTTTTAAAACAGTGTTTCGGTGAGATTGGGGAACTAACAACTGTTCTGCCTCCTCTTCCCCCTTTTTCTCTACTCGATACAGCAGATTATTTTTCACCATGAAATAAGGAAAGCTCAAGGGCTTGTCAGGGTCCGCCCTTGTACCCTCCACTATTTGCACATTCTCTCTTGCAGCTGTCAAGGACTTATCTTCCCATTGGGCTGCTCGGAAGTTACCAGGGGGGACTCTGAGATCCTGAAACTCCACTTCTTCTATAGGGTCTTCAGTATGGGGAGGTTCTACCTCATTACCCAGGCACACCAAGGGTGTCTCTTGCTCGTCACATTCTAAATCGGAGAAAGGAAAAATATTTTCTATACACTCTACCCCGGGTAGCTCCTCAGAGCGCATTTTTGGATGAGCAGAGCACTTTTCCCATAGGCGGCAGAAATGGGGAAAGTCCCTCCCTAATACCACATCATACGGTAATAGGGGCACTACCCCTACAGAGCATTTAACCTCCCCTACCTTGGTGCCAAACTCAACCTCTGCCGTGGGGTATGTGTGGGTGTCACCATGTATACACACAATATCAATCACTTGTTTGGTGTCTAATTTCCCTGGCTGGAGCAGAAAACTTTTTATCAAGGTAACCTCACTCCCTGAATCAATTAGAGCTTGTACATTCTTTCCTTCCACCCTCACCATTATTAAATGTGTTGCATTAATAGCACTAGTCACCACACACATCTTTGAGCAAGTCAATACAGTCCTATGCAGAGCCCTTGTCCCTACATCACACTGCATGGGCTCTTCATTCTCTGGACAGCTGCGTGCAAAGTGGCTCATGGCATTTAAAGCACCGGAGTTGTCCCTCAGCGTGGTCTTGTAGCCGTAATGGAGCTGGTGGGGACCTTCTGCCACCCCGGTCACATGGTTCAAGGTTCGGTATAAAGTTTTGTCTTTTGTTTCCCACTTTCCCGCTTATCCGGTTGTTAGCCGGTCGGGACTTCTGATGAGGATCAATACTGTATGGCTCCTTGGCAACCAAATACCTCTCAATCAGGCACATCATTGCTTCTGGATCCTGAGGGTCCCCTTGGCAGACCCATTGTCGCAGTCCTGTTGGCAGGTGTCTGAGAAAACGGTCCATCACAACCATTTCCACTATCTTGGTAGCAGGGTTGCGCTCTGGCTCCAGCCACTTCTGAGCGAGCCTGAGCAATCCATACATCTGGGCTCTGGTAGGTTTACTCACATCGTATGCCCAATTATGAAATCTGTGGGCTCGAATGGCTGGTGTTACGCCAATGCGCTTTAGAATTTCAGCTTTAAGTTGCTTGTAATCCTGGGTCTGGTCAGAAGGTAGGTCTTCATAGGCTTTTTGGCACTCCCCACTCAGGCATGGAGCTAGAAGCCCCGCCCATTGGCCCAGTGGCCATCTTTCCCGGGCAGCAACCCTCTCGAAAGTGGTGAGATAAGCCTCCACATCATCTGTCTCTGTCATCTTATGCAGGAAGTCTGTGGCACGGATACGGGATCCCCTTTCACCAGGGGGGCTCCCTGCAGATGGCAATATCACTCTCTGCAACACCTCAGTAAGGGCAGCTCTATCCATCTGCTGGGCTTCCTTCAGGTTCTCAACCTGGTTAACCAGTAGACGATTTGTTTCCTGTTGTACAGCGGTTGCCTGTACCAGAGCTTTCACCAGCTCCTCCATTATAGCACCAAGCAGGTAACAGTCTTAAAGGTACGGTGCTACTTGTTTGCTTAACAGGTCTGCAAAAATAAAGGTCCTCAAGCAGACTACCAAATGACTGGCACACCCACAGACCCTCACTGTGCTACTTTGCCCGCATTCTCCACCATATTGTGATCCTTGTTTGCAGGTAGCACGGTCCTCTAGGGCAAAAACAGGCACAGTCCTTGTAGTTGCAAATACTCCAGGCACTTTATTTGCAAGTTCACACAGGATACAGCAGTTAAATGAAAACAAAAGTAACAGAAAACCCTATAAACAAAAACCTGGCTCGTCTGAGCACTAACTGACATTAGGTCCCCTATCTCTCAGGGTTAAACTAAACAAAACAATAGTGGTTTCACCAACCTAGAGTCTTTGTCCACTCTCAGCACTCCAGTATTTAGCCAGCCTGCTGCTTCCAGCCTTTCAGAGAGAAAAAGAACATTCTCCCTTACCTGCCTAGCAGGGAGGGATTTTATTCCCACTTGCTGCAGCTGATTACCTACAGCTGAGCAGTAGGTTGGAGACAGTCCAAAACCCTGGGCTGGATCTAAGTCTTCCAAGAAAACCGCTAAGCTGGAGTGGAGCACTGGCCCACCCTGCTCTCCAAATGCTCCACCCCAGGGGCCCATAACTAAGCAATGCTTTGTGTAACACACACAAACTACACATACTCCCCCTGGGGTTAAAAATCATATGCCTCTCTGAACAATTCTGTCGAGATATAGACTCCCTCACAGACCACCCCATTCACCTTGTCACAGGGTATTTATTACAAATATCAAAATATCAGCACGAAATACTGGTACTATGTTTGACATATTATGATTAGTTTCCCTGAGGGTCGCACTTGTTTTGTTTCCACTTCATTCCCTGTAAATGGCTGTAAGAGACAAAGAAGCTGCTTACAAGAAAATGTAGGCAAGGACCAATAGTAGCTATATTTCTGGAAGTGTCCCTTTAAAAAGAGCAGAACATATTATTTCAAATAAACTTTACCAATGTAGCACAAGGCGCCAGTCACTGATGATGTCTGTAGCATTGACATATTTATGTTTGACTGATATTCTGTATCTGTGAAACCCTACTGTTATAAACAAATGGTTAGTATTGGTGGGTGAGAATTTGGGTTTATTCACAAAGCCCAGATTGCAGAGAATTTGTGGTAGTTTGTCTATTTTGGCATACAAATTTTTCGCCAAAATAGACAAACTACCAAAATAGCTGAAATCCATATATTTCTCCAATATGGCCAGAGTGTCTAAAACGTGCAATTCTGGAGTCAATCCTTAACCACAGAGTTTTAGGAGTCAAACCACTTTGTGCACGCGCACTGCTCAATATTGAAATGAAAGAAAGAGTTAGTGTTCATTTGACAAAGATTACCAATCTAACAATAAAGTGCAATCCTGGTTTGTGTTGGAATGCAGCTGGTTTTAGTGATCTTCACATGGTAACTTACATCATCACCTAGAAAACAGCCTGTTGTGTTTGGAAAATGCAAATGTGCCTTTATTCACTTTCAGAGTTATCAACTGTGCAACGGTATAAAAAAACAGCAATCGTCATCTGTCTTCCTGCCACAGATCGGAAACCACATGCTTAATCATGTTGGTAACTAAAGAGCCTGCAACGCTCGTGGCTATGATTTTTACCCTAATTATTTGGGAACTGCATTTCCCATGATGGTAAACATAGCAATTTGTAGAGTATAACATCCTTAAAGAACACTCCAAGCGCCATACCACTACAGCCCACTCTAGGGGTTATGGTTCCAGAAATGCCCTCACCCTCCCATAGTAAGCAGTGAAACTGTTTGACAACTTACACGGGTCCCACTGTGTGTCTGCTGCCGCCTGTTCAGTAGGTTCTAGTTGGCACCAAAGAGCTAAGCCCAGCCGAACATCCAATGAGTGTAGACCTGCATTGCTAGACTTTGCTCTGTGGCAGGAGCATTCAGCAACACGGCATGTGGGTTAGATGCTTGGCAGGACCCAGGTTAATTGTAAAAAGTCTTAAACTGTTTGATTGCTTGCTTACTCTGGAAGGTAGCTAGTGCTCTTATGGCACTATAACCACTACGACAGACTTTGGAGTGTTCCTTTAAGATGACATCGCTTCTTCATATGATATATTCAGTCCAGCTTCTTTAGACATAAGTGTATTTTTGTAGTACACTACTGTAACAGCTATTTAAAAATATATATACATTTATGGAGATAAGAACCTCCATAACACCATCTAATACACTTCCGTTTCTGTTCATTGAGGTTCGGATGATTGCAAACCAATATGTACCTGTACTTCTGATATACCACAACAGGACAAGTCTTAGAATTCTTTAAAATGCAAATCATTTAGAATAGACATATATGGTCAGAAAATGTTAGTAACTGATATTAAAGGGACATTACAGGTATCAGAACAACGTGCAGCATGGACGTTTAGCGTCTCCACTCTCTGCATGGAGGCATTGAACCACCCCATAGAGATGCATTAATTCAATGAGGAGATGCTGGTTGGTGCAGAGCAGCATTTTGTCGCATATGCACAATAGTCTCTCAATGCTTTTCTATGCTAAAGCATTGGATTGGCTGAGATAATCAAGTTTAATCAAGTTTAAGTGAGCGACAAGACCGTGCGGTACTTGAAAAAGGTGCTTAAATCACCTTTTTAAGCTGAGGTAAGTGGGGGCCGGTGGGCTAAACAGCTATTTAGACTTAGTGTCATAAATACTGGGGGATGCTATGCTTTTTTATACTGTACTTTTCAAAATAACCCTACATTTCTATAAAAATTTAAGTTTTTGTTTTGTTTGCGGCGCACATAAACTTAAACCTTGTTTATTTGGCCCGTGCTAGCCTTTGAGTTTGACATGCTTGCTCTAGAACAGCACATCAGAGAACGTCTGGCTGTCAAGGAGGAGGTGACTGGTGTCTAAAACAAGTTAGCAAACAGTTTGACATGTTACTTGGAGGAAGGGGGCAAAAACACCATAACCACCATAGTAAATATGGTGCTTTGAAGTTAATTTACGTTTAAATATTACCTCTACCATGTATTATAACCCCCTAAACCAAATCCTAAATAAATACTTTTCAGTAACTTCCTGTAGTTGGTGTAAACATTCTGACAATAAAAAAAAAAGAAACATCCCATAATAGGAATCTGGTTAGCCACTCTATGCGGTTTGTTATTTTGTGATTCTCAGAAATGGGTGCTGCTGCTGCTGCTGAAACATTATTGAAGAAACGTCCCATTGTGAAGACAGAGTTCTGTCCGTCTTCTGCGAGTCTTACAGTAAATAAATAGAATACTTTCACATAGTGACTCAGAGGAAATGAAAGAAAGATTACTGTAGGGCTTCAGACAAAGAAAAGGTGTAAGACATCACCCAGACTATTTTCCCAATTATTTCACTTGTGAGGCAATACTAAGCCAACAGTCTGGATGCTTGGGAATTATTTTTAGCTGGAACGCACACAGAATCTGGGCAAAGGTCACCATCCTGCAGTGTCTGCTGGTAAAAAAGAAATAAGTAAAAATAAACTGGAGGGTACAGCTGTCCAACCAGACCGCAACAAAGAATGAGCTGCTGAGAACATGTCTAGTGACCCAAAGCACTCGCATTATTACTATCAGTTATCATTATTACTGTAAATCAATGTTATTATTGCGATCAATGTTATCATTATTATTATTATTATTAGGAAGCTTGTGATAATTCAGTGTCACTATAAGGGACAATGGCCATTTAGTGGTCTAAGAAAGGTAGGCAAATGATTCAGATCTTGCTATAGCCCTTGATATCTCCAGAAATCATATATGGGGGGGGGGGGCAGGCTGTCACAGCAAAACAAATGTGGTTCGCTAATAACTGTAAATAATAGAGGCCTACTAAAATAGTGACGGACGCACATACTACATTTACACAACCTAACTGCATACAAACACAGAGATTATTGTTTTGGAGTACATCCATACTCAAACATGCCATACAGCGCTGTGCTCAACAAACCCCAAGTAAGTTGTCAAATCATTATCCAACAGTTGCCAGGGCACAAAAGGCTAGATTGGTTATGGCACGTTGAGTGTTCCTTTAAATAATGACTTTGCAAAGTCGCTAAGCACAGTACTTTTAGTGCAGCCCATATTAAAATGTGTGAGCATGCAATACCTGCAGTCCCAATAAGCTGAAGTAAACGAACGTCCCTTTAATACAACAGAGCAGATGGGCATGTAGTTGTAGGACTTTCTAATAATTGAAGGGTTCAATGGGCTCCATATTAATCAGGATGGATTTCCAATCTCTCCAATACAGGGGATGCCATCACGTGTTCTGTGCTAAATGCTGGAACGATTCCCAGTGACCACCTGCCCATCAATATTGGTTATCGTCATTAAATGTCAAAAGGGAAATGTATTTAGTATTCATTACAAACACTGCCACAGACGCACTGTCCTACTTCCAGACACATTTAAACACTCTTACAGACATTCTTACATAGGTTGTCACAGATTCACACTGCCAAAACAGATGAAAATACATAAGTGATGCCCCACTGGCTTCCTTCATCTTGCAGCACAAGGGGCGCACACCTTGCAGTTCACGAAAGTGACGCTACCGCACTGCCCTGCAGGTGACCCTGGTATGGTGAGGGATTTCTGTTTTGTCAGATCTGTAAAGTTTGTTTTTTTTTCCCTACAAATTTACTTTATTAGTAGTGCTGTAATACAGTTGATTGTTGATTTACTTAAAGGAGCAGTCTACTGACCATAAATAATACATACTGAAGTAGTGGCTATAGGTCTTAGGTCCAAACTTGTGTTACTCGATCAAATAGTTTTTGAGCAATTTGACCAAATCTAGGCACCATTGCTTCAGTCTCTTGTCCGACTATTGCAAATGTTTAACCCCTTAAGGACCAAACTTCTGGAATACAAGGGAATCATGACATGTCACACATGTCATGTGTCCTTAAGGGGTTAAATTCCACTTCTCATCCATGTTTTTTTTTTTTTGTGTTGCCTCAGGGTGAGGACCGGGATAACACACGCCGGACCATGGGGAGGGGGGGAGAACAGGGCAAGGTCCGCCCGGCTCTCATCCTCCGTCAGTGCTACTCCAGGCAGGATATTGGGGCAGTGGCATCCGCCCCTCTCACCGGTGGCTTAGGCCCCAACAAGATCGTCGGTGGCTTCGCCTCCTGGGGACTGTAGCTCAGGGAGCTATCCTCTCCCTGGATCTGGTGCCCTTCTGGTGCCGATAACTTCTGCTGACGGTTTGCTTTTTTGTTGTTTTCAGCGTTTTTGGCGTTGTATTGCGGGTGGTTTGCAGGAACTGAGCTTGCCTGCGACCGCTCATCTCGGCGGTCCGGCCCTGGCCCCCCGGGAGTCATTTATTTATTATGCACATTTTAAATAGGGTGGTCTGTTTGGTTGAGTTAGCCATAACATGTAACAAATACTCCTCGCTATGTGTGGTGTAGCCACCCTGCTTGTTGGTGGTGTCTGCTAGGCTTTGGGCTCTTGGCTTTGTGAGGATGTGGCTTTGGTGTGAGTTGGGCTTGCGACTCAAGTGGCTAGGTGAGTCGTGGTAAAGCCTAATTTAGAGGCCCATCGCAATGTCTGCCGGCTGGCTACTGTGCTATGAGTGTTTGAGGTAGCTTAACCACTACCAAACATCTCCTAGCAAATGAGATATAACTCCTGGGGGTGCCCAGTTTTACTTCTAGGGTAGTTGCTTTTTCAGGTGGCTGTGTGGTAAGGGTGAGTGTGATGTGGGGCTTGGGGGTTAACCCTAATGTATCCAGCTAGCTGTGGTTCTAGGACCGGATGTTAAACCCTAGCCCTAGCAGTCTCTACCCAGTTACCCCAGGGCATTTGGGGGGAGGGAGAGGTGGTGGTGTTGAATCCCCTAGTAAGTGCCTTGTGTGCCAGGTAAGTGTCTCAGCGACACAGAGCAGGTGAGGTATTGTTACCTCCCCTCATGGGTATTTAGGTACAATATATCAGCAGGTAATGAAAAGTGTAATAAACTAACAGAACATGTTAAAAGAAGGAAACAATATATAATTTAATGAAAAATACAATGCAGCATTAGCTGGTTGGGTACTGGTAACATTTCAGGTCGTTGGTCTCTTGTCTCTTTTGGGCTCAAAAGTGGGTATGTCATCAACAGTCTGGGCGTGAGAGTGAGGTAGTCCCTGGTTAGGGGTGCTTTGTGTGGAGAGGCCCAATGCTGCCAGTAAAGCAGGAGCGTCAGCCGGTTCTGCAGCTTTGTATGATTTCCCGTCCTTAGTTACCCACAGTGATTTTCGAGCCGCCCATTGGTAGGTCAGGCCTTCCACTTGTAGTGTCTTTGTGAGGGGCTGCATGGATTTACGCCATAACAGGGTGGCTCTGCTTAAGTCCAGGAAGAAGGATATTTGACATGCTTCGAAGTCGTATGGGGACTTCCCCTTTAGTGCAGCTAATAGTTCCATCATGTCGGATACCGTTTGACATCTAAGTATAATGTCGAGTGGTGCAGTAGCTGGAGCTTGTGGGTACTTGGCAATTCTGTACACCCCATCAAAGGTGAAAATATTTAGCTTGTCTCACTGGTAGGAGGGATACCACTAGTCTTCTTATGAAGTGCGGCAGTTCTTCCAGGGGTATGGATTCTACGACCCCCCTTATCATAATATTCTTCCTCCGACCCCTGTCGTCCAGTATGTTCACCTGTCTACTGGTTTCGGTCTGTTTCGCTTGTAATTGTTGTACCTTTTCTCCTAACACCTTTAGGCCTTGTTTTAGGTCAAGCACATCTTCTTCGGTGGCCTGAGTGCGCACTGTAATGACCTGTACCTCAGTGGTGAGTACCGCCAGATCCGCTTCCCACATTTTCCTGAGGTTTTATTGGAGACCATCTGTTTGTTGGCGTAGGGCTTCGGGGTGAGACCCTGCCGTCGGATTGCAAGAGTGATGGCTCCCATGAGGGTGAAGTCTCTTGCGAGGCCGTTGGTGCTGGTGTCGGGGATTGCAGCATCTGGCCGTTGTCACGCTGCATCCTTGCGGTGCTCGCAGGCGGTTTTGGGGATTTTCTTCACAAATCTCCAGCTGTCTGGCTGTTGGACAGCAGTTCTGTCAGGCCTGAATCGTTGGGAAGCCTCCGGAGGTTACAAGAGGCTGGCCGCCCACGCGGTAGGCCTTAAGGCCTCAGTTGCGGATTTTCTTGCCTGGATCGAGACAAAAAGGCATCGACAACTTCAGGACGGCGTTCTGCAGTTAGATCTGCCCTTCTGTTGGACGTTTGTGGTAAGATGCAACCAGCATTTAGTAGATTGGGATTTTGACACTTGGAGCTGTGAAATATGGCGACTGCTCTGGTGCGCTGCTAGGCTCTGCCCCTGCTCATCTACGTTTTAACGCCATTCACTAGCCGAGCTTGTAAGCTTCAAACAACCGTGAAATAGCTAAATGGCGCCATAACCACTGCATCAGCACAGTGGTTAAAATGCCTCGACCGATCATTTTAAAGACTATTTCAGATGTCACAATAGGTAACATTGTTTACAGGAAACAAAGCTGTCATGGTAAAGTTCCTCTTGATATTATTAATTTGGTAATGCTTACATGGTTAATCTGCTTGTGGTCAATGTACTTGAATAGTAAACCATGTATTATTATTGAATAGATCAGCCAGCATTATCTAGCTTACACAAATATAATTTTTTAACAGAGAATACCTGATTTTCAACATAACAATAATTTTACCACTAAATAGAAGTTGTGTTAGGCAAAATAATATGAAACTATATTTCTACATTATTCAATTTCATAAAACTTGGTAGCCATTGTATCGATATCTCTCAATATGCCATGTCCATCACCTGCTCACAGCCTTGTTTATCATACTTGCATTGCCTGGTGAAGTGTCATTACTGCCCTGTGTATACTTTATGACCTAAACTCCAGCCCTCAGGGCAACCATCACCTTCGTTGACTTTTTTGCCCCCAAAAAACATGTTCAATAAAATTCACACACAGCAAATTATAGAGGTAAAACATTTATGGATATTGTATTAATTTATGTATTCTAAGGATAGCATTCTTCCATCAGAACAATGTCAGCCAAATCCGGTTTCTTCTTATGGACACTTGATTAAACCATACATTCCAGACTCTGACAATCGTACATATTGATAGCACTAAGGGGGGTTGATCTGATACATTACTAGATGGTATATATTACAGAGCTTTATTGCTGAGGACCTCTTGAATATTATAGTTGTAGAGCTCTGTAATACACTCATACCGATATCAAATTCCTGAGAATATTATTGCGGTGGAGTTCTATAATACACATCCTACATCAGGGGTGCCCAAAAGGTAGATCCCCACGTTTTAAAACTGCAGCTTCCATGACACTTTGCCATTCTAAATGCAGGCAAAGCATCATGGGAGTTGTAGTTCTACAACATCTGGGGATCTACCTTTTGAGCACCCCTATCCTACATCATTTTGAACTTTATTACTATGCAACTACATGATTCATGCAAACACAGTACACATTACGGTTTGCTGTATGGTACCATTTTGACATTGTGATGGTGCCTAGAGCCTCTTTGCACCTTAACCATTAAAATGTGTTGTAGTAAATATGGTGCTTAACCCCTTAAGGACCAAACTTCTGGAATAAAAGGGAATCATGACATGTCACACATGGCATGTGTCCTTAAGGGGTTAAAGTGTCCATTTAAATACATTTTCATCAGACAATTGTTCCCAAACTTTTTATCAAATAAACATTTCTACTTTTATTTGATTCTCTATTTGGATTTCTTTTTCCATATCTTGCGGATGCTCAGGAAGTTTGAAATACTTGGTATACATCCAAGATAGTAATTAAAATAACCTCTTTGAAGTTGTTTCTTTTAAGAACCAGATCTGTAAAGGACACCTTTCACATTATAGCATCGAGACCTATAGATGTGTTGTAGATTTGAAAGTAAGGGAAAAAAAAAAAAATCAAATTTATATTGCTGTAATATTACATCCAATAATGAAGATGAGTTTCCATTTACTGATTGACCTAGAAAAATATTTTAGATCGGTCTCACTTGTACTACAGGAAAAATATATTACATGTATTTTTATTATTGTGTGTGTTATGCTAGGTTATTTATAGGCACTCTATATACCCAGGCCACTTAACATCAATGAAGTGGTTTGGGCAGGCCCGGACTGGCCATCGGGCACACCGGGCAAATGCCCGGTGGGCCGCGGTGGCCATGGGCCGAGGCCGGCAGGGGAGGTCCCAGGACATCCCCTGCCGGTCTATGCAGGGCCGGCACTATGCGAGCGCCGGCCCCGCTGTCTTCCATGGAGGGCCGAGTGGGGAGATCAAAGCTCTCCCTCACCGGCCCATTTAAACAGACCTGCGGCTGGGGAGAGAGGGAGAGGACCCGGCGGAGCTCTATCTTGTAGCTCAGCCGGGTTCCTCTCGCGAGATCGGGAGCGTTGCCATGGCAACGCCCCGATCTCGCGAGAGTCACCATTGGACCACCTGGGATCGTGTGTGAGTGCTGGTCCCCCCCACTCACCAGCGTGCCGGACCCCTCCTCCTCCCAGGCTACAGGTAAGGGGAGGGGGGGGATAATGCATGATTAGTGTTTTTGTTTATTTACCCCCCTTATTTTTTTTATTTGTATATTTAGTCCCACTTAGGTTTTTATTTGTTTATTTACCCCCTAACACACAACATTTATACACAGCACTCTCACACTCAGCACACTCAGCACTCACACACATCATACACAGCACTATTACACTCAGCACTCACACACATCATACACAGCACTCACACACATCATACACAGCACTATCACACTCAGCACTCACACACATCATACACAGCACTATCACACTCAGCACTCACACACATCATACACAGCACTCACACACATCATACACAGCACTATTACGCTCAGCACTCACACACATCATACACAGCACTATTACACCCAGCACTCACACACATCATACACAGCACTCACACACATCATACACAGCACTATTACGCTCAGCACTCACACACATCATACACAGCACTATTACACTCAGCACTCACACACATCATACACAGCACTATTACACTCAGCACTCACACACATCATACACAGCACTATTACACTCAGCACTCACACACATCATACACAGCACTATTACACTCAGCACTCACACACATCATACACAGCACTCACACACATCATACACAGCACTATTACACTCAGCACTCACACACATCATACACAGCACTCACACACATCATACACAGCACTATTACGCTCAGCACTCACACACATCATACACAGCACTCACACACACATACTGCACCCCTCACATACACACACAACCCCCCGATACACTGCATCACACACATACACAATACTTCCAAACATATTTATATTATATATATATATACACACAGCACCCCTCACACACACACAGCACCCCTAAACACATTTCATTCCAGACACACACTAGATCCTCTACCCAACTCTGAATCATCTACACACACTAGATCCCTATATACACTCTGAATCCGTTATATACGCACGCTCACTAGATCTCCTATACGTAGTCTGGGTCCTTCACACACACACACACACACACTCTGGATCCCCTATACGCACACTAGATTCATTGTAAGCAAACCCATACATTCCCTGAACACACACACACACACACTATAGCCTGTATATACACACACACACACACACTATAGCCTGTATACACACACTTGCTACATCCCCTATAGACACATTCTCTACAGCCCCTAGCCACATATGCATTACATTACACCACAAACACAACACGACTAAAACCAACCTTATTACACAATACCACACCACGACCAGCTCACTCTGCACACACGCAATACCACAAGCAAGCTCCAAACACATGCACAATACTCTTTACTGGCCCTTTTGTCTCCTGGTATCCATTTATAGAGACACCAGAGACAAGTTGCAAGGAAACACAGTGCAAGCGTGTTATTAAATTTGCTTGCACTGCACAGAACAAATACAGGGCTTTTTTCTCATGCTAGAGCTCTTCAGCAGAGCTCTGTGCATGGTCTGCCCTGGAAGAGCATTGAACCAACATGCTCACTTTGAGAGGGCGCGTGTTGTCATGAGTGATGACAAAACACACCCTCTCTGCCCCGCCCCCTTCTTAATGGGCCGCTGTGATAAAAAAATGCCCGGGCCGAATTTTTATCCCAGTCCGGCCCTGGGTTTGGGTGTCATGTCACAGTCTGTTTTGCAGGAAGACAGCCACTAGAGGTGCTTCCGAAGGTCTAACAAAGTTAAACTCTTTAATAGCTGAAGTGATTCTCATTGAGAACATTTAATTGGCGCACCTCTGCATTTTGCACTAGCCTGCTTTCCTATTAGGAATGATTTCAGCCAGGGAGGTGGAAGGCATACAGTAAAGTAAGTAAAGGGTGCATATTACCTTGCCATTGTGGGATATATATATATATATATATACACACAGTCAATACAATGTTAAACAAAAATCTGCACACCAGTTAAGCGATAAGACTTGCCTTTCCCACAGAAATCACAAATTTGCAGTGATGTTACTCAGTGGCGTACTAAGGGTGGGGCGGAGGGGGTGGTAGAGACTCCTGCTGCTTGCAGGAGTCTCTACATCCAGCAGCAGCATGTCCTCTGTTCTCGCGATCCACAAGAGTGTTGCTGCGCATTGCTATGGCAACCCACGGCAACGCTCTCGCGGACTGCGAGAACAGAGGACATGCTGCTGCTGGATGTGGAGACTCCTGGGCCCCTCTTCACTGGGCAACCATACTGTGCCACCGAACCACTGGGGAATAGAGGGTGTCCCCGCTCCCCAGACACAGGTAAGAGTCAGGGAGGGGGAAACACACAAACAATACACACTGCTCACTATACACTCATTTTATACACACACTATACCAGGGATTGAGTCCTTCACAAACGCGTGGGCACAACGTTCCTGCACTTTTTTTTACAGCAGGAACGCCGTTCCTGATGCTCCTGCAGGCGCTTAGAGGGCAGCAAAAAATGCCGCCCCCCAAATGCCCCCTGTCATGGGCGGACCCAAGAGGTGGCCTGATGGACAGGCTCGGCGGGCGCCTGTCTTTCTGTGTGTTCGCTCTGCTCCCTCGCGCGCTGTTTGCAGATGCCTGGAGCCGGAATATGATGTCAAATGGGGGTAAGAGTAGGACACGTGCCCTGCAAACAAATGTGGATAGGGAAATCACTTAAAAATAACATAAAATTAGCAGCCGCTTAGTAGATAACTCGCTAATTCCCACTGTATTAGGGAGCTATCTACCAAAAGGCTGAAAGACCTAAATTGGTCACGTAAATTGGTCTTTCAGCCACATTTACAAATACTAAGTAAAGATTACTTAGTATTAGTAAATTCAGCCCCTACTCGCTATACCGCGAGTAGGGGTGTGTCTAGTAAACAGTGAGCAGCCAGTTAAAAAAAAAAAAAAAAACAGCGTGGGAAAATTCCAAAGAACTTCCCACGATGTGTAAAATGACACAGAGCACTCTGATTTGCTGGATTTCAAGCCAACCAATCAGAGTGCTGTGACAGGTAAATGTAGAGACTTACCTGTTAGTCTCTTCATTTACCTGTCACAGCACTCTGATTGGTTGGCTTGTAATCCACCAATCAGAGTGCTCTGTGTCATTTTACACAGCGTGGGGAAGTTCTTTGGAATTTGACTCATAACACTCTGATTGGTTACTTAATCCACCAATCAGAGTGCTGTGTGTAATTTTACACAGCGTGGGAAATCCAAAGAACTTTCCCAGGCTGTGTAAAATGACACAGAGCACTCTGATTGGTGGATTTCAAGCCAACCAATCAGAGTGCTGTGACAGGTAAATTAGACTAACAGGTAAGTTAAACCCACCAATCAGAGTGCTCTGAGCCTAATTGCTTTATAAGCCTTCCCCCGCCCTGCAGAGCTCAGTCTGTGCGGAGCCCTCCATGGGTGAATAAGGATTTTTTTATTTTTTTTAAAGTGCGTCGGTATGTCTGGATTTTTATTTGGCATTTTTTGGAGCTGAAAAAAGAAGATTTTAGAAGAAAGAAAACATCAAATGGTAAGTTTTATTATTTTTTACTTAGGTACTTAGCTAATGGTCCCCCCTCATTATTTTTAGGGTGAGGGGGGTAGGTAGGGGTAATTTTCTCTGCGGGAGGGGGGTGACTAGGGGTTTGGCCGCCACCCACCGCTCAGGGTGGGGGCGGGGGGGGGGGAGGACAGTAGGTCTCCCCCCCTTGTTATTTAGGGCCCCCACCCGCCGCACAGGGGTGAGAGCCAGGGGGGAGGAGATTAGGTTCCACCCCCTCAGTTTTTATTTATGGCCCCCACCCACCACTCAGGAGTGGGGGCCGGAGGGAGGACAGTAGGTCTCTCCCCCTTATTGTTATTTAGGGCCCCCACCCGCAGCGCAGAAGTGGGGGCTGGGGGGAGGACATTAGGTCCCGCCCCCAATTTTTATTTATGGCTCCCACCCAACGCTCAGGGGTGGGGGCCGGGAGGGAGGTCATTAGGTCCCCCCCAATTTTTATTTATGGCCCCCACCCACCGCTCAGGGGTGGTGGCCGGGGGGGAGGGCTGTAGGTCCCCACCCTTATTGTTATTTGGGGCCCCCACCTGCTGTGCAGGGATGGGGGTGAGGACATTAGGTCCCCCCCAATTTTTATTTATGGCCCCCCACGCACCGCTCAGGTGTTGGGGCGGGGGGGGAGGACAGTAGGTCCCCACCCTTATTGTTATTTAGGGCCCCCACCTGCTGTGCAGGGATGGGGGCGAGGACATTAGGTCCCACCCAATTTTTATTTATGGTCCCCACCCACCGCTCAGGGGTGGGGGCCAGGGGGGAAGACATTAGGTCCCCCCCAATTTTTTTTTATGGACCCCACGCGCTGCTCAGGGGTGGGGGCTGGAGGGAGGACAATAGTTCCCCCCCCCTTGTTATTTAGGGTTCCCACCCACTGCTCAGGGGTGGGGGCCGGGGGGGAGGACAGTAGGTCCCTCCTCTTATTGATCCCCCTTATTGGTATTTAGGGCATCCATCTGCCGCGGGTGGGGGCTCAGAAGGGGGAAAATATATTTTTTTAACAGTGAGCAGCCACAGGCTGCCCACTGTTTAATAGACATGCCCCTACTCATATGTTGCACTGGCCAATCACAACCATGCCATTAGTAGGCATGGCTGTGATGGCTTCTAAGGGCACACTAGCCAAACGCTTGTTGATTGGCTGCCCTACAGCCTTTCAAAACGTGTCATTAAATCACCGAACTCCAACCCGAACATACAGTGATATGTCCGTGTTCGGGTCAGGAGTCCAAAAAAACGTAATGTTCGGTACAAACTCAACTCGTCATTTGTTACATGTGAGTTTATAGAGGAAGAGGTTCTATTTGAACTGTCAAAAGTAAAGACAAATAAGTCGATGGGGCCTGATGCGATACACCCAAAGTTATTAAAAAAGAACTTGTGGTGTAGTAGAAGAACTAGTGGTGTAGTAGCAAAACCATTAACAGATTTATTTAACCAATCATTGTTAACAGGAGTAGTCCCAGAAGATTGGAAATTAGCGAATGTTGTACCCATTCACAAGAAAGGAGCCGGGCAATTATAGGCCAGTAAGCCTTACTTCAGTAGTGGGGAAAGTGATATAAACCATGTTAAAGGATATGATTGTTAAACATCTAAAATCAAATGGATTTCAATATCAGAGACAACATGGGTTTAGTTCAGGGAGATCATGCCAAACTAATCTAATTTATTTTTTTGATTGGGTAACTAAAATAATAGATCAGGGTGGTGCAGTAGACATTGCTTACCTAGATTTCAGTAAGGTTTTTGACACTGTTCCACATAGAAGGCTCATCAGTAAACTGCAATCTTTTTGGATTCCAATATTGTTGAATTGGTTAGGCAATGGCTAAATGACAGGCAACAGAGGGTTGTAGTCAACAGAGTATATTCGAAGCAAGGTCTAGTTACCAGTGGGGTACCTCAGGGATCTGTACTTGGACCCTCTTTAATATTTTTATTAGTTATAGTGCAGAAGGTCTTGATGGTAAGGTATGTCTTTTTTGCTGATGATACTAAAATTTGCAACACGGTTGATGTTCCAGAAGGGATAAATCAAATGGCAAATGATTTAAAAAAAAATAGAAAAATGGTCAGAGCTGAGGCAACTGACATTTAATGTGGATAAGTGCAAGATAATGCACCTTGGATATAAAAACCCAAAAGGCAGAGTATAGGATATTTGATACCATACTAACCTCAACATCTGAGGAAAGGGATTTAGGAGTAATTATTTCAGATGACTTAAATGTAGGAAGACAATGTAATAGAGCATCTGGAAATGATAGCAGAATGCTTGGTTGTTTAGGGAGAGGTATTAGCTGTAGAAAGAGATAGGTGCTCATGTCATTGTACAGAACACTGGGGAGACCTCACTTGGAGTATTGTACGCAGTACTGGAGACCGTATCTTCAGAAGGATATTGATACTTTAGAGAGAGTGCAGAGAAGGGCTACTAAACGGGTTCATGGATTGCAGGATAAAAACTTACCAGGAAAGGTTAAAAGGATCTTAACATGTATAGCTTGGAGGAAAGACGAGACAGGGGGGTATATGATAGAAACATTTAAATACATAAAGGGAATCAACACAGTAAAGGAGGAGACTATATTTTAAAGAAGAAAAACTACAACAAGAGGACATAGTCTTAAATTAGAGGGGCAAAGGTTTAAAAATAATATCAGGCTGTATTTCTTTACTGAGAGAGTAGTAGATGCATGGAATAGCCTTCCAGTTGAAGTGGTAAAGGTTAACACAGTGAGGGAGTTTAAGCATGCGTGAGATAGCCATAATGCTGTCCTATACTTAAGATAAGGCCAGGGACTAATTAAAACTATTTTAAAATATTAGGCAGACTAGATGGGCCGACTGGTTCTCATCTGCCGTCACATTCTATGTTTCTATGTTTCTCTATGGGGCACGTTCAGTGGCTCCATGCAGAGTGTGAAGACGCTGAATGTAGGTAGGAGACACTTTAGTAGCCTTTTGGTGACGGCCACTAGAGGTGTTACTAGGCAGCAATGCAAATACTACCTTTTCCCTGAAAAGGCAGAATTTACTTTAAAAAGCCTGCAGGGACAATCTATAGACACCAGACCACTACATTAAGCTGTAATAGTTCTGACGAATATAAAATTATATTTTTGTAGTTGGGAAACAAAATGGCTCCTAACTTTTTTAGCTGGCTCCTAGATTGAAAGCAAATTTGTCAAGCCCTACCTTAAGGACTACATGAACGTCTATGCCTTCATGCAGTACAGGACATTAATGACAATTAACGACAAGCTGGGTTAAATCCCTGCTGATATCAAGAAGCCCCAGGTATCATTGGATACCTTGGGTGTCTCTACGTTATCTGGGGACACAGTTAGTGGCCTTAGATTGATAGATGAGCTATGTATAGGTCTCAAAGGGAGCCCTTTAAAAACGAGTTAAATGCTATTCCTGAACGATTGCACAGAGCTGCAGTAACTAGGAATCTATCTCCAGCTTACAACAAAGAGCTTCAGGTATCTTTTAATACCCCTCTTTTAATAAACTATGTGTAACGCTCACAGTGAGCACTGCACATGGCCATAGAAATCACTGGGGCTGAGTGATTGCGCACAGCCCCATTAATTCTGAGTTATTTAAAAAAAAAAAAAAGATATATTTTCACATGACTGACTTTCTTTTTTTTCTTTCCCGCATGTACATGTGTAATGTTGTGAGTGCTTGAATTGAAGTGAATAGAAGTAGTGCAGGAGACTGAATGATCAAGTACATCACAGTGAGAAATCAACTCTCCTTGAAGGCCATGGTAGTTTCCTGCTAACTTGTAGTCTGCTTCCTCCTGAAAACAGATGTTAATGGGGAACCATCACTTCTAGGGTTGTTGCACAACATGATAGCTAATGGATTGTTTATTAATTAATTTGAATTATATTATATACATGTACATTTATTATATAAATTATTCAAACATACAGTTTCATATACCAATACATAGATGAGTATTATAAATCAAGATTATATACCTCTGTATTAAAGGAACACTATAGTCACCTAAATTACTTTAGCTAAATAAAGCAGTTTTAGTGTATAGATCATTCCCCTGCAATTTCACTGCTCAATTCACTGTAATTTAAGAGTTAAATCACTTTGTTTCTGTTTATGCAGCCCTAGCCACACCTCCCCTAGCTATGATTGACAGAGCCTGCATGAAAAGAAAAACTGGTTTCACTTTCAAACAGATGTAATTTACCTTAAATAATTGTATCTCAATCTCTAAATTGAACTTTAATCACATACAGGAGGCTCTTGCAAGGCCTAGCAAGCTATTAACAGAGCAGGGGATAAGAAAATCTTAATTAAAAAGAACTTGCAATAAAGAAAGCCTAAATAGGGCTCTCTTTACAGGAAGTGTTTATGGAAGGCTGTGCATGTCACATGCAGGGAGGTGTGACTAGGGTTCATAAACAAAGGGATTTAACTCCTAAATGACAGAGGATTGAGCAGTGAGGCTGCAGGGGCATGATATATACACCAAAGCTGCTTCATTAAGCTAAAGTTGTTCAGGTGACTATAGTGTCCCTTTAAGGGAAAGATGTGCTGTGTTGTGCACTGCCCTCCTGCCAGCGACCCATGCGGGCGCGGTAGGTACAGCACTGTCCTCAGTCATTAGCAATGGTCATTTTAATAACAGCAAAAAGGAATTGGGTGATGCCTCACGATGCATCATTTTTATTTATCTAGTCAAGCTATAGGAGGTTTGCCCAACAACAGAACTCTTGCCCTATCTGGCTCTCATGATAAATGGTCTCATTTGTGACTTGCTCATCAGTGAGTGTTGATTCAATAGTGGAGTGCATACACAGCATTAAAAAGCAACACTCTTAGCACCATAACTACTACCATTTGCTGTAGTGGTGATGGTGCCTGGAGTGCCCTAGCTCCCCCTCATTGTAAGTCACAAGGCAGATTAAGCTTTATATGCTAAAATACTGCTTGAAACTCAAAATTGATGGAGAAGTGAAGGAAAACATTACATTTATCTTTTGTACGCAAATAATTTGTAATTCTTTTTTTATACAAGATAAACTCACATAGCAGAGCACGCACACAAATGAATACATATCTAATTTGTGTTGGTTTTGTACAAAGATCAGGCTAATGATACAGGCTAATGTAACAAATTACATTATAAGATCCTTTAGTAATTATAATTTCTCCCAAATCACATTTTCTGTCCCTAGATACTGGAAATCACCCAATATACCATCTATTAAAGAGGTTCTATACCTAGTGCTAGATAACAAGCATTATGAAATATTTCTTAGGCAGTCATCCTTTATAGTGGAGCAATTGAAACATTATTAGAACACATGGGAGGATAATATCAAACTAACATACTCTCTGTAGTTTAGACCTACAGCAGACATATTATAAAGGTTAATAATTATGTCATTGATGAAAACGTTTAAACCTTTAACAATATAATGCATACATACAATTGTTTATTCTTCAAAATATTTGTATTGTTTGATTATAAATATATGGATGTTGAGTTTTTTTCCCCCTTTCTAATTTTAACCAGATTTAGAATTTTCTTTTTCAATAAATATTTGACTAGTTAAAAAAGAAATTATTGCATAGTTGTTTGGCTAGAAGCCCGGATGTGCACAACAAGGTATTACAGTGCCTCTTAGTGGTAACATCACGTAAGTAATTCACATAAATGAGTTGATCTTCAACTCATTGTGTACATCATGTTACATAAATGATGGTGAAAACTCATAAGCGCACCTGTTTTAAAACTAAAATGACTTGTTTGCCAACTTTAGAGGGGAACGATCACATCCTAGGTTATTTCATATTATATTTACTTGTACATATTTAAAAATAAAAAAAATTAAAGTGTATTTGTGAGATGTGGAAAATAAAGGAAAACTATAGTATTAGAAATACAAAGCTGTATTCCCAACATTATAGTGTCCCTCTGTCCCGCCGTCCGCCACGTGGCATTGAAATGGTTAAATAACCCCTTAAAACAGTTACATTATTCCATCTCCTCTGAAGTCAGCGCATTGTAAAACCTAATGTGCATGCTTTGAATCAATGTTTCCCTGTGGGGGTTTTGCAAGGCTCTGCAACGCGTGAGGACGCACAGCACCATGTTCATGGAGTTAGACTCTGATAAAAGCCAGGGAATGCCTTAAGTGGCTGTTTGATAGACAGCCACTAGAGGCAGTCTTAACCTTTTAACACAAACATTGCAGTTTCTATGAAACTGCAGTGTTTTTCATTGCAGGGTTAAGGGAACAGGGTCACTGCACCCAGACCACTGAGATAAGATGAAGTGGTATGGCACCTATAGTGTCCCTTTAAATGTAGAAATAAACAGCACTTTGTCCTGCAGCTGGGTGCCTCCATATTAGCTTCCTGTCAATCATTGTCATAAATTCTGTTTACACCTGGCACTCACCACAGAGAAAATATACAAGAGAGAAGAGCAGAAAATAAACAATGTTTCTATTTCTTCTCATTTGCAATATTTACCCTGACTGTGCCTTGTCTGGACTGGATTATGATACAATTTGCTATATCTTTATATACATTTTTTAATGTTATATATGTTGCAAATTCTATAGAAGTGTCCCTCTAAGCTGATGTTGAGAGGGTTAGTCTAAGCACCATGACCACTGCAGTGATTTGAAGTGGTCATGGTGCTTGCAGTCTGTATGTGCCGCATTTCACTATGAAACACTGTACAGAGTTTAACCCCTTTGCTGCCAGATGTGTAACTCATCCACCGGCAACATTATTTGAGCATCAATGGCTGGCCTGGAAGTTCTGGGCTGGCTAATGTCAATTCTGTGCATAGTTGATGTTTGTCGTTAGCTCTCATAGCATGCTGGTGCTAGACAGCCAATGGTAACATGCCTTCTCCGTGCCTGCCAAGTCAGCTCGTCCTGCCTGATAAACTTCTCCCTTCAGCGAGAGAGGGTCACGTCAGCAGAGCAGAATCAGGCTTCCTGGAGAACTGTCTTCTCGCTGGAACGAAGTTACATTATTTTTTATTGTCTTCTCAATGGACAAGGGGACAAGGTCAGTAGGGTTTATTCTCAACAAAGCCACTACAGCAGGATGCAGCGTCACTGGACCACTAGGGTGCATCAGAACTCAGCTGGGTTATTGTGCAGAAAGCTGTAGTGGCTATGATGCTTTAAGGAACACTCTAAAATTATATTTTATATTTATTCATTCCCTGTATGTAAACCTCAGCTAAACTCTAAGTTCCTGACATCTTGGTCGCCTTGTGGAATTAACACCCTAGCTCAACACAAATGAATACATTAAAAAATAGTGTTACTGATAGCTCTGCATAACGGAAACACACCATGTACCGCAGCGCACAAATGTCTGTCACCCGGCTTTAACTGCTCTCACCTTGTACATAAATAATATGCAATGCCTCTCTTGTTCATAACGATGTTATGCCATGCCTATATCCGGTTTGCGCCTGCAGGTGTAGCAGAGCAAACCTGTCTGTTAACCATTCGCACTAACAAAATAAAGATTTAATCCAAGAAGCCTGCTCGTGGGAGGAACACAGAGCCTCCCAGGCCCTTTCCTCCCTTTGCTGGTACTAAGTGCCAGCGGGCTGGTAAGGGACGACTTTGATCTTCTCACCAGCTTGAAAGGGCTAACAGCAAGGCTGACTGTGCATGGACCAGGAGGGGAGATTAAAGGATCTTGGTCCACTGCCATCGAGACCCACTGTGCATTTTCTGCAGAACCCACCACTGCCCACCTGAAATCCCAAACTGCACACTAGTGGGCGGTAGGGACCAGGTTGACTACCCCTCTTCTATACAAATGAGTAGAGACAAATGACTGCCAGACTGGTCAAACTGGTAATAATGTAGAAAATAAAGATAAATACAACAGATATTCATATCCTCTAATTAAATTCTTGAGAAGTAAAAAGATGTACAATGCCGTGTTGTTTCAATGATATGTGTCTAACAAAATATCTTGTTAAAATAACAGAACATGGGGGGGCGGGGCTAGCACGCAGACCAAGCCAGATACCATTTTCTGGAGCTCCTCCATACAACCGTGTAATCCGCTTGATATAATAAAAACAGGAGACCATCCAGCCTCCAAACTGCCAAAATCTGATTCTGCTGCCCAAGCTGCATCTATCGATGCCCTTTGTACAGCCGCCTAAGCGGCGACGAAAAAAAAATAAAAAAAATAAATAAATTAAAAAAAATAATAAATAAATAAAAATAAAAAAATCGAGGCTTACCACCCGCTGCGGATCCCCAGCCTCGAGTCATTCCTCTGCGGAACCTCACCCCACACATCACCCAACAATGGTTTGCAAATCGCAGAAACCCGCCACCGAGCCTGACACCAGGGACATTGGGGCGATGTTGCAGAAGCCCTGACAAACCCCGGCCAGGGACCGATGGGAAGCTGAACCCGTACCGGACCGCCGGGAGACAGAGGTACCCTCACGGCCCCCGACAGTACTTACCACGCCAGCGGACTCCTCAGACGACTCAGCCCCAACGACCAGGGGAGACCTGAAGGCACTTTTGGCTGACATCCATAAGCTCCTGGCAGCGGATTCGGACATATTTAAAACACAGTTACAGGCTGTAATGGAGAGAGTTAAAGCCACAGAGGAGGGTATGGTGGACACTCACTCAATCTACCATGCAGGTCTCTATCCACCAATTGCAAACACACCAAAGCACCCTGACACAATCTTCACAAATATGGAGGATAGACAACGCCGCGCAAACATCAAAATTAGGGGTATACCTGCAGCGGTATCCGCGGAGGAACTACCCCACTATATCCGACACCTCCTGGAAACCATACTACCCCCCATGCAAGCTCGCAAATTAACAGTGGACAGTCTACACTGCATCCCAAACACGACCAATACCAACCTGAACCGGGACGTCATCCTACGCTGTCACTCCGTACAGGACAAAATACACATTATGACAGCTGTGAAGGGCAAAACCCCTCTCCTATTTGAAAATGCCACCTTGAATTTCTTCCAGGATCTTACAAAAGCAACGCTACTATGGAGGAAAACCTACACACCGATAACCTCCCAACTAAGCATGGCAGGACTGCCTTATAGATGGGGGTCAGACAATTCCTTAACTGTCATGAAAAATGACATCACTCATGTCCTCCACACCATGTCCAACGCAACCCCTTTTATGGAAAAACTGGGACTGCCCGCACCGACGAGCGCTACCCAAGAGTGCCAGAGACCCGACCAACATCACCCCCTTCATTCCACGCACTAGAGGGACAATAGCACCAGTGCAATGAAGTGGCAGACAGACAGCCTTGGACCCGAACTATATAGAGGGGCTACCGATATAAGAGGGGAACCACGTACTTGGACACATCGCAGTCATTGGACCAGCTTTTAATTTGGTCCTCTCCATAATTCTGTAGTGGCTGTTATTTTTACTTTTATTCTTACTTTTACAAATTATTGTTCAACTTAGCTTGTCACCCGTAATCTTATTAAGAGCAAAATACACCTCAGGCACCACACTGAACACACCCCAGGGTGCTTGGTAGGTCACACCCCCCCACACACCCCTCCCCCGAAGCCCCCTTGGTTAGGGGTACCACACGCACCAACCTCAAACCCCATCTTCTGGGCTCCACTGTACACCCAGCTGGTAGCCGGTATGGAATAAATTGCTCCCACGTACCGACCACAAGGCAAAACCACAACCCAAACTGGGAACACGCACTAGTTTCTAAGCAGATATATGTCACATACCTTAAAACACCACACACATGACAACTATAGTGCCAATATGTTGTCCCTTGTTACAGGGCTCCCGCCTAACTGTTAACGTTACTCTTTGCATGTTAGATCTGTACATTATTGTTCCAAGATGAAAAAAAATAAAAAATGTGCATATTGCAAGACAAGTTTAAGAAATGTATTCTGTATTGCCTGACTATATACAAATGTCTTTGTTCACGCTATATCACTTGTGCACATCCAAAATAAAGAATTAAAAAAAAAAATAAAATAACAGAACATTCGTTAGCATAGACTTGTACAAATGTACTCACATTGCTGTTAACATATGATTACTTTGTTGCTGGTTAGGCTTTGTTTGAAGGATAGTATTGTATCATTGTAACAGCCCTGTTACAACACTGTTGTGACCTTGATAGTATTTGTACAGAGTAATCAGTCTAAATTGCTGTTTGATAGAAACTATATTTGTTTATTCTCTGGTTCTAGTTTCTACCCATTAGCCTGTTTAAATAGGCATTCAAGCACCATAACCACTACAGTTCATTGTGAGCCCAGCCACTCATTGCAAGTCAGTACTGCTACAAATTAATTAAAACTTTGGTTTTAAAATGTTCAAAAATGGTTCAACACCATAAGCTAAGAGTGCCCCGGGGCACTTCAGCCCCTATAACATCAACACTGAGATAAGGTGAGGTTAGTGGCCCTTTAAATCCCTGAACCAGATTAAGAGAAACTCAGCACATAAATATTGCAAGCCATCTCTTGTTGCATCCCAGTTTAGTTTTCGAAATCCGAGAGGGTACGATTTTCCTGATTTCGTTTTACTGACCCTCTTAGAGAACACAATGGTTTCAGGTTTATGTATAAAGAAAGGTGTGATCTAAAAGTCTATTTAGTTGTAGGAAATTAGAATCTATTGTTTTGAAATATTCTGTTTGCTTTGATCATTGTTCTGTAACTACAAAACCTCAGTTTGCTGACACATACCTATATGTTTGCCAGTAACACTCGGTTAACCAAATGTTTCAGTGTGTCTTTTAATCAAGGTGTTTTTTTTTTTGTTTTTTTATGAATAACAGTGTGATCTGATGACTTGCTATCCAATAATGCGGAGTATGATTGCATGAGGGATGGAAATTAAAGGGACACTCCACTGACAAATACAAAAATAAATCAATCATTTTTAAAGTCACTATTTAGTAGAGATACCCCTAACAAGAGCATGCACTAAAATGACGCATTTTTTTTCATTTGGGATATATCTAAAAATGGCTTCCAAATGTTACAGTTATCTGCATACTTTGGGAGCCCTACCCTTCTTCCCCAGCCCAGACACTTGTTGGCTGTCTAATCATAATATAGCTCAATGAGACTTCTTTGCAAGGCAGGTGCTATAAGCAAATTGCCTGCCTCAAGTTTGGCTCTGCTGAGCTAACCAAACCAAGAAGTAACAGGACCTGTTGTCTGATTGACAGCCATGTGTGTGTAACAAGGTTAATTTAAACAAAGTACCAACTTGTATTAAAATATTTGACCTTGATGTTGATATCTAAAGTGGACATAAAATATTTGTGTTGAATTGGAACTCCCTGCATTCAGCAATGCAGAGACTTACTTCAATAACTTACCGTAGTTCAATTTAAATATCATAAAACCAACAATGCAGGGTGCTTAGAGCGTAACTTCACCAAATGTAGAGGTAAGAAAGATAAAAGAATGTGCAAAAAGGATCAACCAATCATAAAATAAAAGTCAAGCACAGGTTGGTAATTATTATGGGAGGGAGACTTTTGTAAGCATTATTGAATAAAACGAATCAAAGTAGGTAAATAAAAATGTATTCTTAAAGGGGCAACTATAGGGTTAGGAAAACAAATGTATATTCCTGACACTATAGTTTTAAAACCATCGTTTAGGTGGTTGGTCCCTCTTACCTGGGGTTTGAAAGACGATTTACTCACCTTTTTCCAGCGCCATACTGGGCTCCTTTTTAATTTACATATTCAGGTAGATTTGCATATTGCTAATTCTGCAGGCAGGAGAGCTATTTTGTGTTAATTATTGTCTTCCCCGCTCCTTTATAAATATTTAATGTTATTATAAGTCCCTGTAAGTTGTCTGATATGATTTCATTATTTGTATTTTTGTTGAGTTCTCACCATAAGTTACATGTAAGGAGCATATGGGCTAGTCCTGAGAAAAAAAAAAATAAGTTTTGTATGTTAGTTAATTTTGAAACTGTGCATTCTGTATGGATTTTTAGAGATCTAAGTAACTGAGTTGTTGTATCTGTTGGCTGGATGCATGATCCCTCTAACCCGGGGCAAAGGAGACTTAGGCCTGAGAGCCGCAAGTGTCTTTATAAAAACAGGAGCTATCACATTGCAGGCAGAGGTGCATACCTGCCTGGAAGAATGACTGCAGAGGGGACAATACTTGCCTGGGAGGAAAACTGGAAAAGCTCCAGAGAGACTGGAGTTGAAACGCTCAAGGGTCCCAGTAAGCGGCTAGGAAGCAGTCTGGGTAAAAGAACTTGGTCGGAGTACAGGAGCTCAGTTACAAGAACCATGCAAGTTTACTTTGAACATGTTTTTCCTGCCTAGAAGTCAACATGAAGTTAACATATGCGGGAAAAATAGGGAAAAATTAACAAGAAAAAAAAATGTTTTTTCTTGGCTCAGCAAATCTTTCGTTATGACCTTTGGACATGGTCAATTTTAAGACTCATCAGTGTGGAAGCAGCTAAGGTATTAACAGCCTTCTTACACAAAGCATGGTCTGCCTTTTTAGGTAACAGCAATCTCAAGGGTTGTTATAAACCAGATATGTTGGAACTACAGCCTCATTTGCTGTGCTTCGCAAAGGAAAGGATACAATAGAATATTTTCTTAAGATTCTAAGAAACAATATAATCAGCAAATAAAGTGCTTTTTTTTTGGTGTTTTTGTTTGTTTGTTTTTTTACATCTCTGTTGGATTTTGCAAACATTTAATGAGTGTATTAAAAATGAAACAATAATGGAAATGTTTTATTTCCGTATATTAAAACTAAGTTCAGGCTATATTATTGTAAGATAGCAGCAATCTGTGTTTTTCCTGTTTTGCTACCTGTCTGTCTGATCCTTGTATGTTGCCGAAGTTATATTCCTGTAGGCGCCAGAAGCAGAGGGTTTATTTCTGAGTTGTCCTCTTCGACCAAGGGAGAAACAAATACTCCGATATAGGAATCTCTTACAGAAGATGCAAGTTCCAAGTTCATTTGTGGCTTCTGTGAGGCCATGACAGAACACAAAGATGCTCTATTTTGCTCCTGCGATAGACCAAGCCCAGATGGAGGTGTTGTCCTCTCTCAGGCTTTGTCAATACTGACCTTTTTCACCATTCTCAAGACACTCCATCAAGGTGTGTTACTTTATGAACCCCAGGTCACCCAAAATTCTATCCATACCCTAATGCATCATAACCATTTTAGTCACAGAGTCTGATCCATTGGTATATGCGTTTCCAAGCTTGGTTGTGAGAGACATGCCTAGTGCATATTGATTCTAGGTTTTTATGAGGTCTTCACCCATACAAGTCCTGCAATACAAATGATCCAACCTTCCCATTACACTATGCAGCTGCAGAGAAAGGGGATGATCCATTTACTTGGCCCATACCCAGTTAAGAATTTTCCTCTACTTTCTGGCTATTCTGTTGGCCTCCATACTGAGAGTTGATTGGCTATCACGGAATCCAGCATTATTCTTTCACTTTCTGGTTAGTTTACTGGCTCACATCTCTTGTTATCTGCTGGGTCTTACAGTCAGAATAAGAATAACCCAGTAGGGCCTATTGTGTTCCCCCCAGCCACCCGTAGGCATTAGGTGGGGGATAGAATTAAATATTTAAGGGGGGAGGTGGGGTTCACATATTGTGATAAGTGTGGCTATGGGTTCCCAAGCCCCTGGCTAACCACCAATAAATCAATACCGGCTTACACCACTCACCTTAATAGTGAGAGGGGCAATAAACTAAAGTATTTATATATATATATATATATATATATATACACACACACACACAAAATACACAATCCATTGCACTCGCTTATTCACTAAACAATGATTTAAAATCTCACGTATTGTAATAGTTTATTTAAAAACACCTCACCTGTGACAGGGAGGGGTGCAAAACCAAGGAGTTGGACTGGACTCTCAGATATATAAATGAAACCAAGAGGGCTGCACTCGCCTGAACATGCATACATTATAAGGTGCTGCTGGGGCCAAAATATACAAAATACACAAACCAGCGTACTCGCTTATTCACTAACAATGATTTCACATCTTACAGATTGTAATAGTTTTATTTAAAAACACCTCACCTTGGCAAAAAATAATGGGTGTTTAGTTACATATTATGATCATACATTATATATTATATAAGTCTGCCACAACATCAATGTACCCCATTCTTGGCAGGTCCTACTCTAACAGCCTAATGCTTGCTCTTATGAGATTCATATTTTTTTGCCTAGATGAGGTGTTTTTTAAAAAAAATATTACAATCTGTAAGATTTGAAATCATTGTTTAGTATATAAGTGAGTGCGCTGGATTGTGTATTTTGTATGTTGTAATTATTGGCCCCAGCAGCACCCTATAATGTATGCATGTTCAGGTGAGTGCAACCCTCTTGGTTTTATATATATATATATATATATATATATATATATATATACATATATACATATACACACACTTTGGAAGGAGCCCTTAATTTTAGGTGTCGCAATTTTTTTTTTTTTAAAGTTACATCAGGACTTTATGGCATTTTTGGTTCTAAATAATAGAATATGCAATATTAAATATTTAGATTAC
>OW240917.1:65259694-65504355 GCA_933207985.1 Pelobates cultripes | reverse complement strand
GAAGAAACAACGCAGGCAGAAACCAAAGTAATTGTCAGCAGACAAATGTAGCAGTCATTTACTAAAAGTAAAACAGAGTAGATCTATTAACATGTGAATAGAATTGACAGTTTGTCCAACTTCCACTCTGGAAAAATGTCCACCCCTGGCCCCCAATACACAGAGAAGTAATCTGTGGCGCATGTATGAATGTCCAATGGCACGGTAGACTGATAGCCATGCCGTAACTGATAACTATCCATTTCTTGTAGACCATCAGATTATTCAGCATTGTCACTCATCCAAGCATTAATGTCACTGTTCAGAACATTGCCTCTTTCCATTCATTAAAATTGTTCTTTAATATGGGCGATTTCATATGAGGAGACGTGCAGCAGATGTCCAGCTCTTTTCGTGACTCACTTCATCTATTACAGTAGTAACTGCTTTGAAATCTGTCTCTATAGCTTGTAACTGGTAGACTGCTTATGCATTGCTGTAAATTAATAATGAAGTCTATTCTATTAGGGATGCACCGAAATTTCGGCTGCCGAAATGTTCGGCCAAAAATGGGCCTATCCCATTTCGTCTGAAAAAGGGTGGTCAAATCTACTGAAAATTACATCCCCCTCCCCCCAAAGTCCCACCGTGCGCAGATAGCCAAACTCTCCCAGCCCAATTGTCTCGCCGGATGATACTCGGATTGGTTGGCTGTGTTGGGTTTCTATGTTGCCGGGTGATGCAGAGAGTTGTGGAAGACGCGGATGGTGGAGTCACGAGGAGGAGAAGCGCTGCGTGTGCGCGTGTCGTGGGGGGGGGGGAGCAGAACCAGGAGCTTTATCCAGCTGTGCGTGTTGCTGTCCGGAGAGTGAGGGAGCGCTTAGTATACCGGCACTGTGTGTCATGGCAAGGTGTCCGGCTTACAGGCGTGTTGGGAAGTAGTCCAGGGTCTCTGGGTCCTGTGTGTGGGAAGTAATGAGCTGTGAAACAATTATTATCCTGAAGGTGTCTAGAGAGGTCAGAATATATTTTATAGGAGGTGAGATATGTACCAGGATTGGCTGACCTCAGTCCATGTCAGCTGAGGATTCCTGTAGACCGGGGATTGATTTTACTAAAGCTGGAGTATCTTTATACTGGGAATATATTCATGAGGAATAACAACTAGAACCGAGCAGTGTAGGGCAATCTGTAAATAAGAATATATATGTCAGATGTAAAAAACTATTATGTAGTGGACACATTGACTTTAATTTTACACCGGCTGTGTGCTGCCACCGTGGCATGTTAGGTACTGCAAGTTGCCACTGTACCACCCTGCCCCTTTGACACACCACCTGTGTGTTGCCACTCTACTGCTGTCGCACAGTATTAGTGTTTGTTTTGGTGCTCAGGCAAGTGACCAACTGAAACTTATTGGTCCATAGCAATAGAGTTACATATGTAGGGCTGTTGTCTTCCTGTGTTTGTTTATTTTCTTTTTCATATTAACAAAAAAAAAAAAAAATTAAGTCATTTTCGGTTTTCAGCCTAGGGCATCGTGAATTTTTGGTTTCGGCCCAGAATTGTCATTTCAGTGCATCCCTATATTTTATATAGTGGATATTAGTGATGTCCCGAACTGTTCGCAGAACAGTTCGCCATGAACTCCGGTCAGCAGACACATTCCAGCCAATCAGCAGCAGACCCTCCCTCCCAGACCCTCCCAACTCCTGGACAGCATCCATTTTGAAGCTGCATTCTTAGTGAGCTGTCCAGGAGGTGAGAGGGTCTGGAAGGGAGGGCCTGCTGACCGGAGTTCGCGGCGAACCGTTTGGCGAACAGTTCGGGACATCACTAGTGGATATGAATATTATGGGGGTGCGCGGGGACTAAAAGGAAGCAAATCTTATTTTTTTTTTTTTTATTTAAAATTACTTTAATGGGGCCCTTAAATAGTGGAGAAAACTCCAAAGTTAGGAATACAAGTTTGCATTCCCAATGCTAGAGTGCTCCTTCATCCAGCCAAAACTACTACAAATAAGTGTTGCCCGGACAATAGGATATGTATTCACCTACAGGTACATGAACAATTTCCCCAACTCAATCAAATTTAGGAGTTTGTTCCCAAAACAAACAATTGTGTGTCTGCACTGCATCTCCTCTGCCATTTGTTTAGTCATTGAATCAAAATCTCTGTCAAGGAGCAACAATATTAACATGAAAAAAAATTAAGCCCTGCGCTCAAACTCCCACTACTCCTGGCTGGCAGCAATGACTATAGTACACCTCAGCCCCAAAAATACAATAAAAAAAAAAACAATTTACAAAGTTAGAAAAACATACAGATTGATATAACTGGAGATTTTTTTATTTTTATTTTTATTTTTTTTGTATCACTCCCACGGCCACCAAGTGTAAGCACACCTGCCACGTCAAGGCAAAATCTCTTAAGTGAGTCCTACATTAACAATTCATGTTGCGTTCTTTAGCTAAGGGGTACAAATCTGTAATGAGACAGAGGGGGGTAATTTTGTAAATCCCTACAC
Source organism: Pelobates cultripes (assembly GCA_933207985.1). Taxonomy (NCBI): domain Eukaryota; kingdom Metazoa; phylum Chordata; class Amphibia; order Anura; family Pelobatidae; genus Pelobates; species Pelobates cultripes. The sequence continues at coordinate 65,501,848 of OW240917.1, read as the reverse complement.
ACTTATTAACCCTTAATAGGAAGAACACCGGGTGGGTGGCAACACTATCATGGCTGTGCAATACATTCATACATTAATATTTTCACAGAAAATATTAAAGGGAACCAATAATGCCAGAAAAAAATAAATAAAAGTTATTTTCCTTTTAATAGTGCCCACCTTCCCCCACACTGTGCAGAAGGGGTTAAAAAAAAACCTTTTGTAACTTACCTCAGTCTAGCGCTGATGTCTCTCAGCACTGGTTCTCCTCCGCACCTCCCAGTCAACGCCGGCCAGCAGGGGAACCAAATGCACATGCACTGCAATGGCTGCGCTAGCTTTAGGATTTACCTATAGTGTCCTTTTAAGTGAGCAATGCACACAAAACCCACCTGCGGCTAGGTTTTAAAATGTTAAAGTTATTTCCACTGTCATTCACATCAGCCTCCTGAATTAAAGTAAATTACATATGTAACTTTGAGATGGCTCTGTAAGTAAAGCTCCAGCTGAAACCAGTTTATTAAAAAAAAAAAAAATAATAATTATATATATTTAAAAAAAAATTAAAAAAAATTTTTTTTTATATATGGTGCGTTAACGGATGAACATTTTCTAACTATATAAGCAAACAATACAATTTATCATAATCAAAACCACTGAACAGCAGATGTTCCAATTAAAACAGTCTAGTATTTTTTCCTCATTCCCATATATTTCATGTTAACTGAATTCGCAAAATTGCCGGTCACGCAATTACAGGGACGTTATCACCCTAAATATTTTCATATTAAGAACTGCTGAGGCATGAGAAAACACAGGCTACAGTTAACCCAAAACATGCAGATCTAGCATTACTGAAACATAAAAAGGATCTGAGAAAGTCTAATTTTATAACCTAGGTCAAGAGCACAGCCAAGTAAATCCAGAAAGCAGATTCCCACAAGGCATAGTGCCCTGGGCCTTGGCTCAAAGCTAAGGATTTGCAAAACGCAGACCTTTCTTCGACCTAACTCCCGCTTTAAAAATACCAGACAGATGACATCATGTAGCCGGGGGCCAAATTGTGCACAAATTACAAACACGACCACTGTTTGTACACAAGCTCACTGGAATAAAAAGATTGAAAGTGATCAAAAAAGTCTGTTTTTAAACACAGTCCTCCAACACTCCAACTACTATACTCCCTACGGTATACTGCAGTGGTTATGGTGCAATAAAGATAATCAAGTTCGGCAACAGAGAATGTGCCTGCAGCAATCATCGCAAGCTGCTCTATACCCCAGTGCTTGGAAACAAACATTCATAAAAAGAGCAATCCACCAAAGGGACCAGGGGTCTTGGAAGGACGGAGGTATAACTTGTTACACAGCTCCACAATAGCCCACAACATACACTTAAAGATCCAAAAGTAAAACCCCTGGTCCATCTGGTCAGGCAGTAAAGTTTGACAGCGCATAGCAATATAACAGAATATTTATGAAAGTAATCTGAAATGTGTACTTTGTTCTTGATTGGTTTGTATTTAGGATTAAAAGTAGTTCTTTAGATGGGCGGAGCTTACCTACCGAGCAAACCAGACGTGCCTGAGGCCAAGATTCTGGGTTTAATGCCCGACCGTACCAGCGGCGGACAACGATATTCCGGACGAGGAGGCAATGCTGCATTAGGGGATACCTGACTCGAGGTTCCCCACTGTTGAACCATACACATCGAAACCTGCGGCCTACACGGGTGGGAGCAGAGGAGAGGCAGCCGATCTCCCAGTTCTCTGGCTGAAGAGGGAACACTCTCGCATCATCAATTCACCTTGCCTTGTAGCACTTAGACCTACACTAGTCCTTATAAAATCACACAGCATGCTTAGCCAGAGTGCAATATGTGCCGAGCAAGCTACCACTCTCGACTATCACTCAGGCAGTAAACACAGGCCATATCTCACACCCTACAGTTGTCACTCCATTTTACTGCTTGCGAATATGTAGACAAACACATGCCTGTCTTTTACTAGTAGTTAGATTAGCAATCCAGACCCGGTCAGCCAATATAGCCTGCATACTATACTGTTGTTATGTCTTACTTACTGACCAACATTTATGGATACCAGTTACTGTCCCTAATCAGTGATAAAACAAAAAATGTGCAGTCTCTATGCATGCCATGATCCTGACCTATGTTTGCTTGTTTATTCTCGGCTTGTTACAGCTATCGTGGCGTAGCAAGCGTGTATGTTAACCGTTGCACAATAAAAATAAAGAATTATAAAAAATAAAAAATAAAATTTTCTTTGCCTAAATACGGTTTTAGAAAGGAACACCAAATTTAAAGTGTCTCCATGATCTGCTTGGGGCACTGACCTTTCCCCAAAGAGATTAATTGATTCAATGCATCTCCATAAGGAGATGCTGATTGGCCAGTGGGCATTTGGCACCACCCCCGGCCTACTTCTTGGCAGTCTCAGCCAATCCAATGTTTTCCTATGGGTGCTGGAAATAAGGTGAGTTTTCACTCCATATAAGGGGGGCGAGAGGCTAAATAGTGATTTTAACACTATAGGATCATGAATTTATGTTGGTGTCCCTGATCCATTAGTATTTCTTTGATGTCAGGGTAAAAAAAATAAAAAAAAATAAAAATAAAAAAATACCTTTGGGTAGCAGATTTTGTCCAACATACATGCAAGTTAAAAAGAGAAAATACAAAAGAGTAAATAAAATAAGTTGGTATTTCACCCCAAAAAAAAAAAAAAAGGGGGGGGAGAAAAATAAACACAAAAAACAGCAGAAAATTGAAAATGACATCTTTAGAGTAAAAAAAATAAATCTAGTAACAAGGAATACATAAAAGGACAAGACCTTAAAGAGGAAACAGAAGTACTGGCAGACTAAATAGTCTGATTTTAGATTTCATTTGTACAAGTGCAAATATTAAACTATGACTAATCACACCTCAGCAGAAGGCGAATGACCTTTGCATTTGCAAGCCATGATGTCAGGAAAGAGATTACATCATCAGTACAGTCAATAAGCAACATGCTCTCTCTGTGCCACAAGGTTGGGGGGGAGAAGTGTATTTAGCTATATTTGAGAGGGATGGCGAGAGGGGAGAACCCCGACCATGAACAGTCATGATATTATATATTTACACAATGGAGGAAATTCATAGAAACTTGTAAACAGATGAGGGCCACCGTTCTAAGAGGGTTCCTGCGGATCCTTTGGTTTTATTGAGATTGTTCCACTCTGGGCGGAATGATGAAACTCATCTGAGAGGAGAGGTAATTGCATATTTCAGTAGATTTCATTAATCTAAAGAATGTAAAATTCAGGAGCCTCAAAGTTTATTTTTGTTTGTTTTAGAAGTCTTGAAGAAGATGCATCTCGTAAGCCTGTGGGCTAGATCTCACGACTTTTCAAGTTACTTCTAAAACGGCCAGAAATCCACCAATAACAGAATACTGAAGGCTTGTGCCGTTTTTTGCTTAGAATAGTCAATGCCCTCAGAAGAGAAGATAGTCAAGTCACAATGTATATAGTCATATGGAAGAAATCACACCTGACTTGGGCAAACTGTAGTAATGCCTCAACAGCTGCAAACATTCAAAGTGCAATAGAGAACCGTCCAGAAGAGGATGGCGATGCTTGCGAGCATCAGGTTCGGGTAAGTTAAACTCTCCTTTGCCTTCCCTGGCCACCGGACCCCCAGTGGCGATGTCACCGCCGGGGGTCTTTATAAAATTTGCAAAGTTCACAGACAGTTCTGCTTTAAATGTCATCTTTACTTAGTACATAGGGACACAATTACAGTAACAGTGACCCACAATTTATGTATGATAGTTAGAGACTGTGGTTTCAGATTGGAATGACCCAACAGTCACTACTTTCACTCACATTTGGGGGAGAAAAAGAAAAGAAAACAAAACACCAGAATATAAAACAGATACAGTGTTGGTTTAAGAATGGTTAGATGCCAAACATCTCAGAGTGCAACAAGTTTGTATTAGGTTAATTTTCAGTGCGCTTGTTTTAAAAGGGTTAATGCATACTAAATGGTTCAGTGAGGCCTCCCATGGATAATGGACAGAAGAAAAGTGGAGATAGGAATTTCTGTCAAGCAAAGCAAGATGTCACAGGAGATGCACTCAGATAAGTACAAGAGAGACTGAGAAAAGCCCGCTCACTAGTTGCCTCATTGAAACATTGAGATAAAACAGGCTAAGCTGTGGAGGGGGGCCTAACAAGGTAGCTTAGAGAGCACACAAGTGTTTCAAATATTTTAATTGTTTTGAAGTAGGCTTGTCCCAGCAAGCGAATGGCATTGCCTGCTTCAGTAAGGAAATAAAAGGTTATCCATCAAGCTCACTTTATTGATAAATACATAGATAAAATACCCACAATGCAAAGCACATAATGCATTCCAGGATGCCAAATGGTACAATTGCTCACCTCCCCTCCCACACACAAAAGGACAGTTTGTATAATAAATAAACCCTTTCTAGTCTATACACAAATTTCAGCACAGATTCATGAAGCAAAGAAGTTAAAAAACAAAAAAAAAACAGAACCAACCAACTACACACACACACACACACCATTTCCACGCACACCTTGCGGTCTCCTGCTTTCTGGTAATCTGAAACTCATGTGAGATTCCTCGGCCAGTTGTAGTCATCCCTTTATTTTCAGAGGGAGAATGCTGCATATAATGAAATGTATTCGTTGCTCACATCTTTTATTTTACTTATGACTGCACAGTACAAGCTCTGTCATATAAAGCACATATGTATACAAGTACGGCATGTGCAAGTCATAGCAGGAACTTTTACAAGCCAATTTAAAATTCACAGCAGCTAGGTTATCAACGTTTGATGGTGGTCAGTATGGTGACACAAATAGTGTTACTTGCCCAAATAATATTCCTGGGAAGCAAATAAAGAGGCATGCAAAAACTAAGGAAGGCCTGAAAAACTGGCAAAAGGTATCAGATGAGCAGTGGAGGATACACCTATACCATCCCACTGCGAACCCAGCTCTACAGATAAGTAATGCAAGGCACCGAAAACTGTTTCTTTTTGGATTCTTAAAATATCTAAATGGGAGCCATGAAAACCTTGATGTCTGTACATTAATCTCCCCATTCTGTATCACAGCTTGTGTCGAGACACTAGACCAAATCTAATGTTCCTATGTATTCTTCAATACTACCTCTGCTATTCACAATCTCTGTTCTATTTGTAATTATACAGAAAACAAAGAAAATAAAGAATTAAAAAAAAAAAATTTTTTAACAAATAAAAGTATTTGATGTGGTACGCGAGAGTTAAAAGTAGAAATACAGATCTGGTGTCTCTGGACCTGCAGAAGACACAAATATGTATCACATGTAAATTATTACTCTCAGACACTGTATATTCGATGGGGGGAAAATGTGCAAATTTTTTACTTTAAAATTGGAAGTTTGAAAGCAGACAGATTTTTGACGAGTTAAAGGATCAGATAACAGACATGTCAATTTCAAAGGACTACACAGAGGGTAGAAGCAAAATACCAATTTAGAATCTTCATAGTAGTGGGCCACACAGGACTATAAGTAGAATCATGAAAAAGTAAAAATGATGTCAACTATAACCAGAAGTTTCGGCTGGGTTGGTGATGAAGTGGTTAAATGATTGAAAGAGCCTACTTTCTATAAATATATACTTTGTGTAGTGTTTGTTGATTCTGCGACTGCGATTAAAGCCATATAGTCTTAGCATGCCAAATTTGGCAACAATTTAGTTTTAAAACCATAATTCACCCCTTGCCATATTTGTCTTGTAGAGTCCATAAATTAATCAAAATTCTAGACACATGAGGTAATTTCACAAATCAGGACCAATAAGGGACTCTATCTGGAGTTTGTTTTTCCTTTAGTTACAATAGTTGAGTTATAAGTAATAATGGGGAACTAATATATTAAATGTACATATGGGATATTAGAAGACAGCCACGTCTATCGTTAAAAAAAAAAACAAAAAACAAAAAAACAAAAAAAAAAAAACTCTATGTATGTATGTATGAACGAACTTAAGGAGGAACTGTGGAGTTAACACACAGAGAAAATTTTATATATATATATATATATATATATATATATATATATATATATATATATATATATATATATATATATATATATATATATATATATTTTATATTTATTTTCGGGAACAATAAGCAGAGTTGTGTTCGTGGTGCACTGAAACCGACATTCAGGTAGGCCTGTAAAAAGAGGGCAAAAAGTTAATAGTTTAACACTTTAATACGTGTCTACATTACATTTATCAGAATTTATAAACCATACCTAAAAAAGAAAATTTGTTAGTGGGAGATACTCTAACACCAAGATACTGGCTGACTTATGTTATGCCAAGTGGCGAAACAATTAAGCTAAATCTGTGACTTGGGAACCTAACTAGTTGCCAAGTGGCGATCAGAGGCTCTACCTATGATTTGGCCCGTTGGGTACATTTGCCACCGAGCGTTGTGGCGGGGTGTTGGCCTCTCGGTGAGGATTAAAGAGATTCAAAATAAGTTGGCCGTGACAGGTGAGGCCCTAACTGCTTTTGCCAAGAGGGCGGAGATGCGAGGCAGCAACTATGATTTGTCCAGAGGGGCGAATACCTCCATAGCGGAGGATGGTAGAGATAGGTTCCAGATTCTCGGGAGTGTGCAGAGAGAGGGCCGTATGGAAAAAATTTGAGTGGGCCTAATGAGGCCATGTGTAATATTGGAATGTAGTATGTAGTTGTATTTCTTTGACCCTCGTGTATCTGGAAATTGATGTAATTGCCCAAATGAGGGGCCTAAATTGTCATAGTGCCAGTGGAGGGGCACATGTAAACGCAAGTGTAAACGTATGGAGTTAAGGCCTAGTGAGGGCCATGTGTAGAGGTATTTTAGTGGAAGGCAGAGTGCTCAATGTTATTCCTGAGCTGCAGGATGGAGAAATAGGGCTGTATGACAGGTACGGATGTATGGAACAAACAAAAGAATGATAAGCATACCAAGGTGCAGGTGTTGTGAAATGGCCAATAATGAAGCCCTAGTGTTTGGTCCAGTCCATTTGTAAAAGGTAGGAATAGTAGTTAGGCTAGAACGATGGTAATGTGGAATGCAGTGGAGGCTGACTAAGATCCATGCCAAAGGATGACCAGTATATAACCAACACAATAGATTATGTGGTATCTCAATGTAGGTGACTTGAGACATAACATTACTAATACTGCGCAAGAGCAAAGTGACAGTATGTGAAGTAAGGATACAATGTATAGCATAAGGGATTAACGTACCATGGAGTTTTGCAGGCCGTGCTAGGGCCATATAGGCTGGCTGGTATAAGCCTAGCGAGTATAAGTGGTGTAATGAAGTGTTGTATACATAAAACCCCTTATGAAGAAGGTACCTCTGCAAAGCCCAAATGATGAGCTGAATTGGTCGTATTGGGCTGCCCACAGAGGGCCATATGATAGGAATGAAATGAAGGCCCAGTATGGCCTCGTGTGAAGGCATTGGACCTGAAACAAGACCAGGTTAACATTTACTCACAACCTTGCTATATGTGAGCAGTTTCAATAGGATATCGATGAAGCATATAATAAACTCGTCTAAATAGATATAGGTGAACCGAACGGCTTAATGTGAGGTAAAGATAATGTTCATAATGAGGGATTACAATTACCCCATGAGATTAGGAAAATGAGGGTCTTAAGGATAGGTATGTTGTCGATAACATGTAGTATACAACCCCTGTAAGACCAATGTAATGCAAATGAAATACCCAAATGAGGTGCCGAATTAGGACATAGCATGTTGTCCACTGTGGGGCATATGACCACACATTGTAAAGGCCTAGTGAGTGCCATGAGTAGGAAATTGCGTAAAATACCAGAAGGTGTCCCGATTTGGTTCCTGAGTTACAGGATGGTTGTACAGCGGTGTTGGGATTAATGCAGGTGACGGCAGGATGTGAATCAGAGAATTGTTGTGGAGAAGCTGTAGGTAACCAAGACATGTTGGTGATGAGATGGTAGAGAACCTGATAGAGTTCCAAATAATCATCTAGTTATGAAAAGGCTAACAGAATGGAAACTGTAAGTAAACCCTTATAAAGCATCATAGAATACATACCCACGGAGCCAAATAAAAAAGGATGTCGGCAGACAGAATCAAAAACGGGAACAGAGGCCCATTCCTCTAGAATGCCACAGTGGCTGAACAGGCTAGCAGCCATGACAGCCGTACACAATACATAAGAAGAGACAGGAGATATAAGATAGAAACATAGAATGTGACGTCAGATAAGAACCATTTGGCCCATCTAGTCTTCCCAATTTTTTTTAATACTTTCATTAGTCCCTGGCCTTATCTTATAGTTAGGATAGCCTTATGCCTATCCCACGCATGCTTAAACTCCTTTACTGTGTTAACCTCTACCACTTCAGCTGGAAGGCTATTCCATGCATACACAAGAAATCCTCTAAAAAGACCTACATGCGAAATGCTTAGGAGAATGATATTTATGCATACACAACTGGCATGGGAGAATAGGGCTGAAAGCAACAGCAAATGCTAAAACAACGGTAGAATATCTCAGGAATATCGACATCAGCTATAACTTCATGCTTAAACTGAACATGACTGAATGAGGTTTACGTAATGCTTTATTTGTAGACCCTACAAATAAGACTGTAAAAATAATCACATTACCTAAGCCGGCCTAATATGGCTAAATATTGTTCGTGCAACCGATAAAACGATCGGCTTAAGTGGATGAGATTGTACTGTATAAGGAAAACCTGTGCAGTCGAATACACGGAAGGTGGAAAATTGATGTGCTTGAGTGGTCGAATGAGGCCATAGCAGACAATAAATCATAAAATGCAGTAATCAAACTGAAAGCCCATACCAGGTGGTAGAAACCCTGTAGGGCACGTTAAGACACTCACAATGTTAGGTTTATTAAGACTTGTAAATTGCTTATGACAGGAGAAAACTGACTCAAAGGGGCACTCCATACCCCAAAGGACTTTAATGTGTACTTTTTAAAAATATATATATATATTTTTTTTTTTTTTTTTTAAGTGCAGTTTTCAGTACAAATCGACACCTCCATAAGTCAGTTACCCAGTTTCGTAGAGGGGAAAAAATAAAAATGTGTGAATAGTAGCAGCCACGGCTGGGCCAGACACAGAGGTGCCCCATAAGCTTCGAGTGAGGAGGCTCTTTACTAGAGAGTGAAGTAAAATGAATACTTGCATGGCTGCCCTAGGCCAAGATCAGCTTGTCTGGAGTTTAGGCAGTTTGTGTTGATGGTCTTTGAACTGGATGTAGATGGATCTGTACTGAACCAGACAGACAGACAGTCTCAGCCCAGAGGAAGGTGTGACTGGTGTATTTATTGCAATATCCCCTCCCTCAACTACAGGCTCCGCCCACAGGTGCAGCCTTACACACACACTATATATATATATATATATATATATATATATATATATATATATATATATATATATATATATATATATATATATATATATATATACACACATACATACACACACACACACACACACACACACACACACACACACACACATACACATTCTGCAGTGCTGTAAATGAGCACAATTGGTGCAAGTAAAAAGATAAAAGGGAGACTTCATCTGCAAATACAGTAGGAGTTGAGGGACCTATTCGGTGAGAACTTACAATTTAGATCATCTGTTCCCAAACCTTGGTACACGAAGAAAAAAAAAAAAAAAAAAAAAGTTTTAATCTGCAATGGCGGAACATGTACAGGTGTCATAAAGCCATGCGCTGCGACACTTTAACAGCGCACCCGGGCCCCTGTAATATTGCAACGCTCTGAGGAAGTGAGAGCCTGTCACTTCCTCCCAGCTAAACAAAGGCCAAGTAGGGTAGGAGGCAGAGAGGAAGGGGGACTGGGACACCCCTCAGAGCCAGCCAGTAGAAAAGAGGTGCAGCAGATAACAAAAGAAAGGTATGGTGGATTGACCTGGCTGAGGCATCCAGGATGTTCGTTATTGTGGGTTATTGTCTAGTAGTGTCAGCGTTCAGAAACCGTTGTATATTTGGGCAATACTGCATAGTTTGTTGCAGGTATATTAAGAAACATTGGAGGTTTAGATTGGAGTCAAGTTTAACTCCAAGGCAGTGTACATGGAGTGATTGTGAAACAGTGATGCAGTCAACAGTGATAGACCAGTGGAAAATTAGAGTAGAGCTGGGGGTGCTTAGTCTTGGATCATTAGGTGGCAACAGGCCATACAGGAAGAATTGCCAGACAAGCAGTCACTGACATGAGAAAGGACAGAGGTAGATAAGAGAACAATTGATACAAGAGAGCTGTGACTAGAGACCATGAGAGCTGAGAGTCTGTAGGAGGAGGGGGTCGTCAACTGTGACAAAAGGCAGCTGAGAAGTCAAGTACGATAAGAATAGAGTAGTGGTCATTGCCTTAGCAGAAAGAAGGTCCTTTGTAACCTGAAGTCAAGTGTTGGAGACGAAAGCCAGAATGCAGGGGACCAAGCAAGGACACGAAGTTGGTTAATCGGTCGTAAACTCGTTTGTTTTTTTGTTTTTAAGTAGTTTAGATTTTAGTGGAAGCAATGATATGGGGTGGTAGTTGTAGGAAACGTTGGGTCAAGGGAGGGATTCTTAAGTATGTGAGGGACTTTTGCATGTCTGAAAGAGGATGATGAACATTTGAATAAAACCAGGAATGAGGGCAGACGACAAGGCATTAGAAATGAGAAGGTACTAAATGTGACTAGTAGGATAAGGCGAGCAGAAGACATTAAAGAACAAACTTCTTATTCGGTGGCTGGAGGGATGAAGCAGAAAGTTGCTGTGGTGGAGATAGAAGAGGCAGAAGGATTATTGTACGCTTGTGTTGGGATGTGCCTTTGGAAAGTATGTGGGGGTTTTTCCCCCCCCCTTTTTTATTTGAATTAGTCTACAAGGTCTTGAGAATTATTATTGCCATTTATATAGTGCCAACAGATTCCGTAGAGCTTTACAATATTATTTATTATATATTTACAATATTATTGGGGGGATTTAACTATAAATAGGACAATTACAAAAAACTGATAGGAACGATCGGTTGAAGAGGGCCCTGCATTAACGAGCTTACAGGACTAAAGCCCCGCTCAAACGAGCGAGGAAGTGGTACAGGTGGGTAGTTGAGAGTGTTGAAAGTAGAGATAAGTCACTTAGGCTAAGTGAAGGGCTGAATTTTATAAATGGAGAATAAGTTTATAGTGGATGAAGTCAGCTTCAGTTCAAGATTTCTACCAGATGCGCTCAGCAGTGAAGGAGCACGCTTTGCAAGAGGCACTAAAGTGACAGGGCTGTAACAGACTGCAGTTGGGAGGGAGGAAGAGTGTTTAGTGAAGAACAGAGTGCTGCTGTACTACGATTATGGCATATTGAATACGTTTGACGAATTGGAGTAATTAGGATCATGCAGATTTCTGCTGGTGTGGGGTGAGAGAGTGGGTTTAGTCAAATATGTATGCATGCATGATTAATATATAATTATATGAAAGAGGGTGGAAGTCTAAAATGTCAAATATAGACTAGAGGTAGAAAACGACCAGGTCAATAGAGTTTCCAGCACGGTAAGTAGAAAGATGTGAGTAAAAGAAGAAGTTTAGAGGCAGTAGGGGCTGGAGGATGATCAATCAGGATGCTGATGCGTCCAAGTATTCATGATCGTACATTTGGAGAGAGAGAGAAAGTGAAGTAGCCGGGGGAAAGGGGGAGACGGGGAAACAGCCATCATTTTTTCACCTGGCCTAGGGGTAAGATAAAGTGAAGTCCACTATGTGTGAGAGCAGCAATGAAAGCGGTGTCAGAACAAGAGTGTAAGGTTTTAATAAGTGCTAGGAGGTAGTTAGAGTGCTGTGATTTTGTTGCACACAGAGCAAGTGTTCCAGAGAGCATAAGAAAAGAAAGGGGATAAGCACTCTGGGTTAACCGAAAGGAGATATTTGTTAGAATTGTGAGAGACAGTGTGAAATTAAACGAGAGTGTGAAAGTGAGGGGAGTGTAATAGACTAGGATTAGGGGACATGTCACCAGCAATATTAGAAGTGCGAGTGAGAGAAGATGAAAGAGTCTTGTAGGAGTGGGAACAAATGGAGACACGAAAATTGGCAGTGGAAAGGTTTGATTAAAAATAAAGTGTAAAAAAATAAATAAAAAATAATTTAAAAAAAAACCACAATGTTCATGGGGCACTGGTCTCCCTCTTCAGTAAGCATTGGGAGGTTAGTGCGCATTCACTGCAAAATGCCACCCAGTCGAATGGTCTCTGTGAGACCATTATTATTTATATAGTGCCAGCAAGTTCTGTTGCGCTGTATCTGAATGAAATAGGGTTTTACTCTATTTTGGTGGAAGCACCTCTAGTGACGGTAACAGCTTTCATATGTGGGTTAAACAAACCACTTTATTGAGCTGAATCGGGCTGGGTGCCTATAGTGTCCCTTTCATAGAACTAACAAATGCATAATGCAGTAAGTGCCATGTTTTACCCAATAAAATGTATTTCCATAATAACAAAACATACAATAAACGGTGGATTAGGTTTGTCAGCAGTAATTCCAACAGGAGACCCTTTCGTCATAAAGACAGGAGATTTCACTAGCAATGCCTTTCATTACTGACCATGTAGAGTTTTACATCAGCACGTATTTCAGTCTCAGCATACGATTTCTATACAGCAACACTAAAAAGGATCTTCTCAGAGTACAAAAATTCATACAAAAAAAAAAAAAACACGGTCACAAATGTAATTTGCTTTACAGTTCTTTTGCCATGTCTAGTAACAAATCAAAACTAAAATAAAACAAATAAAAAAAACTTTATTAATGTAATCATTACAGGTACCATAAAACAGATTCACTGTGCCCACAGATTATAAATATGAGGGTCTCCTTGTGACGTAAGAATGTAACACACTGCCATCCTGCTGGCAGTCACCTTGTCGACCAATACCAGCGATTGGCTGGGGACCACACAGTTGCTGTCATAGCCATAAAGATGTAAAATTACGGTTCTCCACTTTCTATGACCTGAAAGTAACTAAAACACCATCTGCTTGTAAAGCAGTTACCACAGAAGAGAAGGAGACTATTTTAGTTTGCATTACATACAATGACTTTCCATAGCCATATATAGTATATCTAACATCACTGCAACATTTCCAAGAAGTGGGTGATGTTTTTTCCTTTAAAGTATTTTTTTTTCCCCTGTGGCTTCAACTACAGATTTAAGAAACAAAAACTATGAATGTCAATAGCTTTTAGGCAATATCCACCCAAAGACACGTGTGCATGAAGCAGTCTCTGCTCATTCCATAGAAAGTTATTTGTACCTCTAGACAAATTGAGACTCTGGAATGGACCTGCACAAAATTAACACTGCATTTTGCGTTCTGATAAAAAAAGAATTTTGAACTTCTAACCCAATTCTAGCCTACACATATAACGCATTAAATAAATATTTCGTTGCCGGAATCCCATTGTACTGACAACCATTAAACCATAACCACCCAAAAAATAAAAAAATAAAAAATACAGCCAACACAAAACACCAAAGACACAAAAGATTAGTCATAAGCATTGCCAGTTTTACGAATGAATTAATAATTTACCTTAGCCAGCCAGCTAAACAATGGTGACATCTTTCCTACTCTGCAATCAGCAGTGCTGTTATGCAAAACCATCCACCAAGTTGCTAAAATAGAATCACCAGCATTTTTTCCCTAAACAGTGATAGGGAAGTCCTGGGCTCCCAGGAGCAGTAGTTGAACAGTGGAAGCCCCATTCTGCCTGAGCTTTCACTTCCCAGAGCCAGCAGTCAGTATGATGTCATTGTGGTTAAGACAACCCAGTCTGAGAGCTGGGAGGGGAGAAGGAAAAAAAAAAAAAAAAAGTTTTTCACAGCAGATCCTGTCTGTTCACAATTAAATGTACAGAAAGTGAGCGTATTTGGGCTGACCCACCAGGCTTTATAAAATAAAAACACAACAGTATCAGAGTATGTGTGGCATGTATTGTTGTCAAGAAAAAAAAAAAAAAAAAGTTTTTAATTCTTTGCTTTACAAACAAAAGGACAGTAAAACTAAACAAATAGTTTTCTTCTATAAGCTAAAGATCAAAACAAACAAGTAATAAGGAGAATTTTATTTACAAAGCACTAACTTATCCCACAGAACTGTAAAACAAGTAAACACAATTATATATATGCAGTTAGCCACTTAAAGGGACACTCCAGGCACCAAAACAACTTCATCTAAATTAAGTTTTGGTACCAGGACGCTACTGTTGGCACTTTTACCTTAAGGGGTTAAACTGTTTTTGAACAGTTTAACCCCCCAGGTTTCCTCCAGTGCCAGTCTCCACTCCTCCCCTGGGGTCTTCCATATTTTGAGAGTACCTTTGCAAGCCAGTTTAGTGAAAGGGGAGTGATTGGCTGAGCGTGTCAGCTGACCGCTCTGAGTCAAACAGCAGCACTCCTGCCCCGCAGCCCTCTGCATTTCCCGAAGTTCAAAATTTACATTAAGTTGTTTTGGTGCCTGGAGTGTCTCTTTAAATGCACAGAGGCATTTATCAAAGCAAAAGGTTTCATTTGAGCTATATGTCTGTTCAACAGTAATTTAGCTCTTTCATATTACATGCACCCATATTTGTTATACAGTGGGACGTCGGTTTACATAATTTTCGGTTTACAAATGAAAATCCACTAAAAATAATGCCTTGGTTTAAAACATTTTTTCACAATACAAAGCAAGTTTCCCCAGGATGCATTGCACCTGGGAGGTTTATAGCACCGCCCCCTGCATGCTGGAGTCTGTGGGTACCACGTGGCTTCGAGTGTGGAGGTGTTGGAGCGACTTTTGCATCGAGTTTTGGAGCAATTCTGGAAATAGTTTTCAGTTGTTTTGGGACATTTTGGTGCGTTTCTCAAGCTGTGGAAAGGTAGGGAGCTGAGCTTTGTCGTTTGCATGCCTTTTATTGTGTGTTCTGCATTGTGGGTTGGTTTCCATGCCAGCTCATTTTGACTTTTTTCTGACCTCCAGAACAGATTAATTGGTTTTCAATGAATTACTATGGGAAACTGTGTTTCGGTTTACAGATTTTTCGCAATAAGAAGCGTCCTGGAGATCGCATTAAATTGGTAAACTGAGGTCCCACTGTATATCATTTTGTTTAGGATAAATAGAGCTTTCATTTCACATTAAATATTTATATATGAAAATGTATTTTTACTAAAAATCTAAACAATTGCGAGAAATTAAAGCTGTACGTTTATGGCCACATCTGTTTCTCCCTCCGCCACGATGTGCTGCATTTCAGTTCCCACTTAATGCCCATTCCCAGTTCCTGGATTTCCTGGCTTTTCTGACTCTGGCATGTTCTACAGTTAACATTGTCTCTACCTTGCCTTTCTGGATTTGAGGTTACAGACGCTCCTCTATTTTCAGTGTTTTAATAAAGCCAGACGTCTAAAAAGAACCAGCTTCCAACGTCAGGCCACGTAGGCTCCAAGGAGATCCTGCCTGCAAGTGTGTGCAGCCCATCTGCTACTGGGTTCCTGCTCATTCCATACCCCTCGTTTCACAACAACATGTAAAAGTGTTACAAAAGGTTTAATGCATGGACATTCCTTGTTTGCTGTCCAGCTGGGCTTCCCATTAGCCAGGTGGACATCAGGCAAATTCCCTGTCACATCTCCATACAGACACTAGGTCTTATTTTCAGGCTTAGCAAAGATCCTTGTGTAAGAAAAAAAGGGATCCACTTTTGATGCAGCTATAAATTAAAGGACCACTCTAGGCACCCAGACCACTTCAGCTTAATGAAGTGGTCTGGGTGCCTGGTCCAGCTAGGGTTAACCCATTTTTTCATAAACATAGCAGTTTCAGAGAAACTGCTATGTTTATGAATGGGTTAAGCCTTTCCCTATTTCCTCTAGTGGCTGTCTCATTGACAGCCACTAGAGGCGCTTGCGTGCTTCTCACTGTGATTTTCACAGTGAGAGCACGCCAGCGTCCATAGGAAAGCATTGATAATGCTTTCCTATGTGACCGGCTGAATGCGCGCGCAGCTCTTGCCACGCGTGCGCATTCAGCCGACGGGGAGGAGAGAAGGAGGATCGGAGGAGGAGAGCTCTCCGCCCAGCGCTGGAAAAAGGTAAGTTTTTACCCCTTTCCCCCTTCCAGGGCCGGGCGGGAGGGGGACCCTGAGGGCGGGGGCACCCTCAGGGCACTATAGTGCCAGGAAAACGAGTATGTTTTCCTGGCACTATAGTGGTCCTTTAAGGAAAGTTCGATATAACTTATCCTATTTATTTTTACGTTTCAGTGGTGTGTCTTAGGGTTTGGCACTAAAAAAAAAAAAAAAATATAAGTGCCCAAACTTTTTCTGAAGGGAATCTCTTTTTTTCCCCCAGACACATCACATATCTACGTCCTTGTTATATATTTAAAGCAGCACTGTCATAGCCGAATCCAGTTTTTTTTTGTTTTGTTTTTTTAAACCCCCCCCCTCCCCCCAATACATCTGACCCCCTAGTCACCCCCAAATGCCCCTAAGCTTCCCACATTACCTATTTTTTTAAATCTTTATTTTCTGCCCCGACCTATATTCAGGGCACCACCATCTTTGTGTGGGTAGATAAAGTCCCTGTGGGACAGGTCATCTGCCCAGACTAGATAGCGCTGTGAGTTCCCGCACATTCCCAGTTAAACAGATGGGCATGCGAACGGGAATTTCATCCATTCGTCAGAAAGAATAACAGTGTTCATTTAGTTTATTACAAGGAGGGAGCTACAGGGGCGCAGCTCCCTCCTTGTAAAATGTAAAGATAGAAGCGACAAAGTGTAGTGCTCCCCACTAAGTCTCCCATGTCCTCCCTCACTCTACGGGGGTCAATATGACCCCCATAATAGCATAAGGGAGATTAAAATATCCCAAATGCCACTACTCGCTATACCGTGAGTAGGGGCATGTCTACTAAACAGTGAGCAGATACCGGTTTAAAAAAAAAATTTAAAAAAAAATCCACCATCTAACCCCCTCACCCTAAAAATAGTGAGGGAGGAGGGTGGGGGGGAATAAAATAACTACCTGTAAAAAAATTTATTAAAAAAAAACATTTAAAAAAAATTAGCATTTGAGGTCTTTTTTCAGCCCCCAAAAAAGGCCAAATAAAAGCCATAATACCTGAATTTGTAAAAAAAAAAAACCAGACTTAGGCTTATAAAACGTTTCATTCATTCTAATTAAATTCTGATCCGAACAAAGCCCCGAATTGCATACTAACATGAATGGAGAAACTGTTCTCATTCAGTAAGGACGCAATTCGATAGTTTCGCCGGCGTATCGTGGGAACAGGGAGGAAATCTAAGAATTGTGGGAAAATTTCTCTGACCACAGGAAATGAAGCACACTTTGCTCCTCCGCTGGTCAGAGATGGTTAGGCGTAGGAAACCTCCATAAGACAAATAGTCCCTAATTACATATGTTGCATTTCCCCCCACCACCACCTTTTAAGCAGCAACTGGGTAGAAAATGAAAGACTGTTAGCACACACTCTTAATCTGACTGTCAAATCACTATTGTAACCACCTGTAACCAACTACAGACTTTGCTTCATTTGTTGTATACTGTACATTTAAACATATTTCACAGCCCTCATACCACAGTTACTTTCTTGTAAGCAAAAGTAGAACAAACCGTTCACTGTATATCCAAAGGCATTCAGACAATTATGGGGGCTGAACTGAGGTAATCTTGCAACTGGGGAAATATAGCCTAGTAATTAGGGGCCTTGTCAGACTTTTAGGAGAACAGCAGTCCTACACTGTCAACACAGGGGAAAATGAAAGTTGTAATTGAGAAGCAATGCGGTGTTCAACAAACTGCTTTTAGAGTTGTAGTATAAAAGGATTTCATTAATCTCACCCCCAGGTTTGCAAGGGAAACAAGCTTTTTTTTTTTAAAAAAAAAAAGAGACACTTCAGACCCCTAGAGCACTATATCTTGCAGAAGATGGAGTGAGTGTGTGTAAAAAAAATAAATAAATAAATAAATTATAAAAATACCCACCATCTAGCCCCCTCTGACTAACCTAAATATAGTAAAACGCCTACATTTATTCCAGGCTGCTGCTGGCATCATCAGAAGTGGGGATCTCAGCCAATCACAATGCTTTCCCATAATAAGTATTGGAATGGAAATGAGTGTCAAGGAGGCAGGTCAGGGGCAGAGCCAGCACAAGCCAAACACAGCCCTGGACAATCAGAATCTCCCCATTAGATTAATTGAATCAATGTGCTCTGGGAGGAGAGTGCAGTGTCTCCATGCCAAAGGTGAAGACACTGAATACCAGTGCCTAGGGAATCACCTCCAGCATCCATATAAGAAGTGTATCCCTAGGCTGTAATGTAAACACTGCCTTTTCGCTTAAAAATAAATCAAAAAGTGTTTTACTGCAAAAAGCTTGAGGGTATAATTCTACTCACCAGAACAAATACAATAAGCTGTAGTTGTTCTGGTGACTTTAGTGTCCATTTAACCTTGTTACATCTCCCTTGGCTGTCAGACAACTGGTCCGGTGACTTCCTGAGATAGATAACGTTAGGTCAGGTGGTATACCTCAAATTTTCCTGGAAAAACCCTATTCCAGGCACGACCATGAGGACGACAGGGTGGCTGAAAACCACCAGAAGGCTAAACCATTGTGAAATTAGAGCACCTTGGGAAAGGTTTATCAAAAAAGTACCAGATACCTTGAAGTCTAATTTTTGATGCTGTATATTAAACCTGTTGCTTTTTTTTTGGTCCCTAACAATCATTCTGAAATATGCACAATTTTATTAGTGACAAGAGATACCAATATTTTTTTTTTTTTTTAAAGTGTTTTGTCTCATTTCCCTTTTGTCCGCCATTCTAATTCTGGCAGTGTTCAAAACTGGAAATTTTAACAAACCTAATGGCGGTTTGCTATAAAGAAAACCATCACTTTCAAAAACACTTTAATAACTAGATGTGACACATACACACTTATCAGGTTCGTTTAGTGGGAAGGAAAGGCTATGCCTTCTATACATATAGACTACTTTTTTTTCTTCTTGGTGTTCAAACTTAAATCCCGATCAGTGTATGACCACCGGTAAATGATTGCCATACGGACGGTAGAGGTTTCACTTGGCAGAGTTCAGTTACAGCCCCTTTTGTTCTTGTACTAACAAAGTGAAGTAGAGACAAAAGCAGGGCAGATTTTTCCAAGGGGAGGACAATAATGCTTAATTAGAACAGTACTGGGTGTGTATGGATTATCTAGTGCAGTTGCTCCCAAACTACCACATACCAGGAAAACCTTCAATAGGAGACAATATTTCCAGGGCACACCTAAAGGATATCTTCATCAGCAGGTTATACAGATCACATTTACTTAAATCCTTACTAGAGAGAGATGATCTGTTTCATTTTAATTACTTTATTAATTTCCAGATGGGAATCCAAATTCCATAAATAAGTACAATCTTCATGTTCGGTGTCACAATGCCTTAGTGCATTAAACTGGCAGAGATCATGAGTCCATGAGGGGCAGCCACAGAGAAACTGATGTTGCTTCACGAGAAGAGGAGAGTTTAACTGCTATAGGGGATTCCAACAATCTAAAGATGATCCAGAATACCAACATTATAATATATCTGTATGCATTTATGTTGGGTGTTGCTTAAACTAAAACTTCATGGAAAGGGTTTCATTGATAGGTTGAAGTTAGGACTTTTAGGATGGAACAATCCAGAAAGAGCTGCTAAAAAAAAATAAAAAAAAATTATAGGGTCAACTGTAAATTTTAAAGGTGGATGATTAATGTCCTTAGGTGGTTTTGTAAGGCCAAGTGTGCTTGTTCCAGGCCTCCAGCCCCCCCCCCCCCAATATGAACAGAGATAAGTTGTCCAACGAATTTAAAAAAAAAAAAAAAAAACTATTCTTTGAGTCTTTGAGGTATGAATACTGATGCAATTAATGTGCTTAATACCAGGTACAATCTGAGCATGATTAAGTTGGGCTTGAAGGATTTTAGATTTCTCAGAGTTTAAGATTGTATCACATCATGGGAAATTAACTTTTCTATTTGGTACTTAAAACAGTCTCTGAACAAGTTCTTAAGTGATTATGTGTTATAGAATTTGTGGTTGGCACTAAATCTTGTAATATCTAGTGTATAGGCAGGGTGGAAGAAGGGAGAATGCTCATGCACAACCAAGGATCCTGGATGATGGTAGCACCAAATAGAATGTAAACATATATCTGTCATGGTACTCGCAATTTTAATACGCAGTAAATGAAATGTCATCTCTAGTTCTGCTACATTGCTACCATCTTGTTGTTTGATGCCCTTCTTGAATGTCCTTACTTTTGCGTCTTTATACTCCACACTTGTCTAGTCTGTAAGCTCGCCTGAGCAGGGTCCTCATCTACCGATTGTTCCTGTATCATTTAATATTCCCCTTTCATAATATTGTAAAGTGCTGCGGAATAAGTTTGTGCTATATAAATACCAATTATTAATAATCTTTATAAACAGATATACATCATGTATAAAGGGAAGCTAAGAAATACAAATCTAGATTTCTTAGGTTAGTGTTACAGAGGGGTGCAAAGTCTAAACATGAAGGAAATAACTCTAAAATAAAAGTAGTTCTAGTTAACTTGTGTCCATTCCGTGCTGTTCTCTCTTAAACTAAAACTCTGCCCCTGGTAGCAATCATCAGCAACAGGAAAATATAAAATTTATAATATATATATATATATATATATATCTATATATAGATATATATATATATATATATATTCACAGAAAAAGGATGTTTACAGATCCAATATTGCCAAGACCAAAACCTCAGCATAGAATATAAGGAATGGTAGGTTTGGGGTTTAGATTGTCCAGGAATTTAAATAAATATTAAAATAACTTCTATAAAAATCCAGTTGTGACACTAGCTTCCTCATGACAATGATAAAGCAACTGAAGTTATGATAGGAGATGAACAGCTTTTTAAACTAACGAGAGTGGGTTTGGCAATCTAAAACAGAAATTTTTTTATTTATTTTTTTAACTATAGTGACATGAATAATATTTACAACACAGTTTAATGAATAGTACAAAACAAGTTGAATTTACCATCTTCTAATCTAGGCCTTTATAGAGGCAACTGCTGATATTTGTGTTTGTGTAGTAAATCTCCTAAAAGTATATATTTTACAGGATAACAATAAATTTAGCTGCTGTCTCACGTCTACTACCCAGTCCTGGTAAAATACTCAACAACCCATCCCTCGAAGAGAAGAATGGCTGCAATAAGGAGAGAACTTTCAGGAGATGTTATTGGGCAATGCCAAGACAAACCTTGATAAAATTATATAGCAAAAAATGTGATACTCCTCAGCAAGCTTAAAAAGGGACACTACAGTCACCAGAACCACTACAGCTTAAAAAGTGGCACTATAGGCACCCAGACCACTGCGGCTCGTTGAAGTGGTCTGAGTGCAGTGCCTCTTTCAAATTTTACTTAAAGGACCACTATAGGCACCCAGACCACTTCAGCTTAATGAAGTGGTCTGGGTGCCAGGTCCATCTAGGGTTAACCCTGCCTGCTGTAAACATAGCCGTTTCAGAGAAACGGCTATGTTTACCTATGGGTTAATCCAGCCTCTAGTGGCGGTCTCTTTGACAGCCGCTAGAGGCGCTTCCACGCTTCTCACTGTGATTTTCATAGTGAGAAGACGCCAGCGTCCATAGGAAAGCAGTGTGAATGCTTTCCTATGGACTGACTGCGCGCGTGGCTCTTGCCGCGCATTCAGCCAATGACGTCCAAAGGAGGAGGAAAGTCCCCAGCGCCAGAGAAAGGTAAGAATTTAACCCCTTCCTCCCCCTTCAGCCCGGCGGGAGTGGGGCCATGAGGGTGGGGGGGGGACCCTCAGGGCACTATAGTGCCAGGAAAACGAGTTTGTTTTCCTGGCACTATAGTGGTCCTTTAAACTTTAACTGTAATTATTGCAGCTAAATTCCAGGGAGTTAACTCCACCTCTACTGGCTGTCAGACAGCTGCATTCAGGCCTTTAGACTGCTTAAGTCGCCTAACTGAAGGACATCCAGCAGCAGCTAAAACACCATAGAAAAGAATAGATTGAAATGGGGTAGTCCTAAAGTGATCGTGGCAATCGCCACTCATGTGCATTGGGTCCTCTAATTCAGATTATGTCGGGCAAGGAGGAACGGTGGCGGAGCCTGATCCAGCACCAAGGTAGATCGGTGCTAGAATTAGGTAAGTGACAAAAAGGGTCTTTAACCCTTCCTGTGCTGCGGGGCATGAGGGAGGGGGCACTATTAGGGATGCACCGAAATTTTCAGCCGAAAATGGGCCTATCCTGTTGCAGCCAAAAACTAATCAAATTTGCGGAGAGAGGAACAATAAGCGAGGGAAGTTTTTCATATAAAGATAAATTCATTAAAAAGTCTAATATTAATACAATTATAGGAAAAGGTTTTTTTTTTTTTTAAATCATGTGGGGGGAAAAGTCATTTTCGGTTTCGGCCCAGAATTTTCATTTCGGTGCCTCCCATGGCACTATAGTGCTGGGAATAAAACGATGTATTCCAGTGCCAATTTGCCTTTAAAATGTTGTGGTTCTGGTGTCTGCACTGGTCCTTGCATGCTTTTCAATGTAAATGCAGACGGCCACTAGAGGTGCTTCCTAATCCAGTGCTGCACATGCTTTGCATGGAGCCACTAAACAGTCCCCATAGAGATTCATTTATTCAAGGCATCTCTATGAGGAGACGACTGACGCAGCCTGGTGTTGTCGCACATGCGCAATAGCCTCCCAACACTTTCCATCTGGATCAAGATTGCTTACCTCCACGGCGGCATTCCTCACACCTTAGTGTTAGTTTAAGTGCTTTATGTGTATGAAGTGGAGTGTTCCTTTAAGCCTCACTGTATGTAGGTAGCTATAAGACCCACTCCTATATCCAACCACATTCACCTGCACCCTACATGGAGGAATTCTATGAATTTCAATAGTGAGAGATTGCTGATATAGGTCATTAATGCCTCTAATTCTCTGCACCTATTGCTCAGAGCTAACAGTTTTGGACCAAAAATACATTTATGCGGCCTTTATATAAATGTGGAGAATCATAAGATAAATACAGATAGAGACAGCCCTTTAAACCTTCATAGCAACTATAAACAGAGTCCTTTTCAAATATTATTTCAAGGGAGTTGTCAAGCAAGCTAGCACTTGTATGGTACATGGATTTCGAGTTGCTAAAAATATGGGAAGTGGCATGCAGCAGCTCATTTTCAACATAAACAGAGCAAATCCAGGTTTAAAAAAAAGGATAAATAAATGATAATTTACACAACGTTAACACTAATGTTAAGAGCTACATGCCAAGATCCAGACCACCCCACTTCAGAGAGAGAGTGCCTTTTAAATCTGCAGAATTTCAATGTATGTCTGCATTTATAACATATCCAGGAAAAAACAAAAACAAACAAAAAACAAACACACACACACACACCCCAACACCATCACCTCCATAAAAGATGCCCATTGAAAACTAGAATTAAAAAAAATTTAAAAAAATGAGCTATGACATGAAGAAACGAACAAGAGGTATTTTCCCATTGCTCAAAACAAGGGTTCTTTTTATGTGAAGAAAAAGACAAGCTTACCGATAATGCACCTCACAGCCTGGTCCGCCTACTGTGAGATCAACAAGCTTGAAGATCTGTTTCCAATCAAATCCTACTTATATACTGTTTATGCACAGCAACCCTCTGCCAATCCAATGTGAAGCAGAGAATCAATGTTCTCACAGAGAAACACTGTACGCATACAGAATCTATTTCATACCCAAGGTATAGTGCTGTGTGACAACCACAACTGGTTTGCTAACTGTGGCATTTTTTGTAAATTGCGTGGTTTTATCTAGAAAGCTGCAGCACTTATGCTAGAAAAAAAATAAAAATAAAACACACACACCACACTTGATTAAAGGGACACTACAGTCACCAGACCAACTAATACAAGTTAATGTAGTTGTTCTGGGGAGTATACTCATTATATGCAGGCAATTTTATGCAAACCTTCTAAATAAGGTGAGTTTTATTAACTTTTAAGGGGGGGGCAAGCCCCCTAAATGGTGGGTTTTCACTATCGGGTCAGGAATACATGGTTGTGTTCCTGACCCTATAGTTTTCCTTTAAGATGAAGTGGTACCAATGTTGCCGCATGCTGAATTAAACCAGTTCATGCACGAAATCAGGTTTCTATCATTTTGTTCAGCTTGGAGATTGGTTTTAAGTAAACAGTTGTCGCTGCACATGTATGCCATCCAGTTAATAGCATTTTGATTTAAAATGCAGCAGAAAATATAGCACAGGTTAGTAAATCACCACCAACCCCCACCCTCCCTCAATCTGAATCAGTGGTTTGCCAAACAAGAATCCTCGAGCATGCGGTCAACTTCTCCAAATTGCAGGTGTTGATTATCTGACATAATATTTAAAAAAATAAAAATAAACACCAACATGTGTTTACACAAACAGCCAAGATTTCTGCATTAGAGGACTTTGCTCATTTTTATTATTTTTTATTTTTTATTTTTTTTAATAAACAAAATATGGTCTAGGAGAAACATTCAAATTTTAAAAATGTAAATTGCAATTGTTTCAATGCTGTACATTGCTTCATCAGTGGATACCATCACACATGCGTTTGAAATATTAACCAGTTATCACGTCAGAGGATTCTATATTACAAACAGGGTTATTTACTATAGTGTCAATTGCTAGGAACTTCAAACTTTAGAAAAAAAT
This sequence comes from Pelobates cultripes, assembly GCA_933207985.1. Lineage (NCBI taxonomy): Eukaryota > Metazoa > Chordata > Amphibia > Anura > Pelobatidae > Pelobates > Pelobates cultripes. The sequence goes on along the minus strand of OW240917.1, from coordinate 65,476,894 downwards.
AAAAATAAAATAAAAATCAAAAATCTTAAATAGGGACATTATAGGCATCCAGACCACTTCAGCTCATTAAAGTGGTCTGGGTGCAGTGAATCTGTCAGTTAAACCCTGCAATGGTAATTATTGCAGTTATAAGCTGTAGCAGTTAGGCAAATTTTAGTCGCCTGGCGCTGGACACCCTCACGCGCAGTTTTTTTCGTTCTAGATCTGAAATTTTTTTTTAAATAAAATTATATATTTTTTTTATTAATTATTATTATTTTATTTATTTTTTTACACACCAGCATTGGGTAATACAAGAAGAGCCAGTTGTCAGTACAGAAGGGAAATATTCAATCCATCATGAGCCAGAACAATCACAGTGACTTCATCCCAGGTTACATTTCCTTTCTTCATTTCCTGCATTTTGTTGCAGTGTTATGACTAACCAATAGCAGGGGACGGCCTGGTTCTGCAGGATCAGTCAAGAAGCCGGAGGAAGTGACTCAAAACGTCCCTTGTGAATAAACAGAAATCATCATCATCTACATACAAGGGAGGTTCACTAACTTGGCATTCGGATTCACTTCCAAGATTTAGACAACATGATACAGAGAAGGAGAAAATGACATTTATGCTTTTATAGGAATCACAACCTTGATCACAATTAAAAGAAAAATAAAGCACATTTCAACATTCATTTAGTGTTGGATTACTTGTGGCGATAGAATTATGGAGTAAAGGATTTAGCCACAAAATGCAGTATTGCAACATATTGAAGCCCAAGTTTACACTAAAAGTTCTCGAGCTCAGTGTTTAGTTATTTTAGTCTACATTCTACCATTCAGATTTTCAGTTCTCTAAAATTTTGACTTTAGTGAAGGCAACCCTATATGGAGCAATATGTCTCACTTGGCCTACAGCACCAAGGCTTCTCAATCAAGCATTCTGGCTGCATTGGCTCTGTAATTTTAACTGTTTTATAGTTTGGTTTCCAGTGAAGGGTTAATCACACCTCTAGTAGCGGTATTCTTGACAGCCACTAAAAGCACTTTCGCTGCAACAACTGGATTAAACTCTGTCATGTGACTAAATGCTGCCTACAGGAAAGCATTGAACACAATACTTCCCAATGAGAAACATTTGACTTAATGCACACAGCGCATGTGCATCTGTCCCCAATGCTTCTCTAAAGGACCATTGGATTGGGCCATCACATAGAGCGTAACACCTGCCAAATGACACTGCTCTGAGAAATCCCAGTGCAAGTAACATCTCGCAGAAGAACAGAGCAAGCAAAAATGTCACCATATGGAGTGTACAATATTGCAGGGATTGCTTGCATAGTCTTCAGTAAAAGCACTCATGGGAAGGAGGGAGAGACTCTTACCATATGCTGCTATGTAATGGGTTATGTTAACTTAGTTTACAAAAGACAAATAAGTCAATGGGACAAATAAGTCGATGGGACCTGATGGAATGCATCCAAAGTTATTAAAAGAGCTTAGTGGTGTACTAGCAAAACCATTAACAGATGTATTTAACCAATCATTGTTAACAGGAGTAGTCGCAGAAGACTGGAAGTTAGAAAATTTTGTGCCCACTCACAAGGAAGGTAGTAGGAAAGAGTCGGGCAACTAAAGGCCAGTAAGCCTTACTTCAGTAATGGAAACCATGTTAAAGGATCACTATAGTGTCAGGAAAACAAAATCGGTTTTCCTGACACTATAGTACCTTGAGGGTCCCCCCACCCTCAGGTTCCCCCTCCCATGGTGCTGAAGGTGTTAAAACCCCTTCAGTTACTCACCTTCTTCCACCGCCGGGCTCCCTTACCTCTCCTCCCCCGCAGTCAGCTTTTTTTCAATGATTTCCCATGGACGCTCTGTGTGATGGAGACATAATATGCCTCCAGCGTCGCAGATGCGCCTCTAGTGGCTGGGCTGTCTTAACCCCAAATGTAAACATTTACAGCAGGCAGGGTTAACCCTAGAGGGACCTGGCACCCAGACCACTTCATTGAGCTGAAGTGGTCTGGGTGACTATAGTGTCCCTTTAAGGATAGGATTGCTGAATATCTAAAAATCACATGGATTTCAACATGGGTTTACTTCAGGGAGATCATGCCAAACTAATCTAATTGATTTTCTTGATTGGGTAACTAAAATAATAGATTAGGGTGGTGCAGTAGCCATTGCTTACCTGGATTTCAGTAAGGCTTTTGACACTGTTGCACATAGAAGGCTTATCAATAAACTGCAACCTTTAAGTTTGGATTCCAATTTTGTTGAATGGGTAAGGCAGTGGCTAAATGACAGGCAACAGAGGGTTGTAGTCAACGGAGTATATTCAAAGCAAGGTCTAGTTACCAGTGGGGTACCTCAGGGATCTGTACTTGGACCCATTCTCTTTACTATTTTTATTAGTGATATTGCAGAAGGTCTTGATGGTAAGGTATGACTTCTTGCTGATGATACTAAGATTGTGACAGCTGACATTTAATGTAGATAAGTGCAAGATAATGCATCATGGACGTAAAAACCCAAGGTATTTGATAGAGTCCTAACCTCAACATCTGAAAAAAGTGATTTAGGGGTGATTATTTCTGATGACTTAAAGGTAGGCAGGAAATGCTAGCAGAATGCTTGGTTGTATAGGGAGAGGTATTAGCAGTAGAAAGAGGGAGGTGGTCATGCCATTGTACAGAACACTGGTGAGACCTCACTTGGAGTATTGTACGCAGTACTGGAGACAGTATCTTCAGAAGGATATTGATACCTTAGAGAGAGTTCAGAGAAGGGCTACTAAACTGGTTCATGGATTGCAGGATAAAACTTACCAGGAAAGGTTAAAGGATCTTAACATGTATAGCTTGGAGGAAAGACGAGACAGGGGGGATATGATAGAAACATTTAAATATATAAAGGGAATCAACACAGTAAAGGAGGAGACTATATTTAAAAGAAGAAAAACTACCACAACAAGAGGACATAGTCTTAAATTAGAGGGACAAAGGTTTAAAAATAATATCAGGAAGTATTACTTTACTGAGAGGGTAGTGGATGCATGGAATAGCCTTCCAGCTGAAGTGGTAGAGGTTAACACAGTAAAGGAGTTTAAGCATGCGTGGGATAGGCATAAGGCTATCCTAACTATAAGATAAGGCTAGGGACTGATGAAAGTATTTAGAAAATTGGGCAGACTAGATGGGCCGAATGGTTCTTATGTGCCGTCACATTCTTTGTTGGATTTGAGCATGTTACCAGTTACCAGTATATTCAAAGGTAACAAATTCCACATTTAGGGTGTACTCTAATCCAGAGTATAAGAGAAGGACGAGGATTGGCATCACTGCACATATGATTAATTTAAATGAAAGTCATATTCCAAAGTCTGCAGTGCCCTGGTGGTCGTTTGCGTTACTGGCCCACACTTGTAGTGAAGGGAAATAAATGGTACTTTTACTTAAACAGTCCATCTCCTCCTGTCTTGCCTCCTTGGCTGAGATCATAACAGGAAAATTGGGAGGCTAATGCGCATGCTCAGCAAGATGCTATATCAATCAGATGGTGACTTGTGAGACCATCTGATAGAAAAAGAGTTTTACTCTGCTGTTTTCTTGGAAGCAGTGTCTGAGTGACAGCCACTAGACGCACATAAACACTACAATGTAACAGAATGGCAATGTATTGAGCTGCAAGGTTCACTTCATTGAGATGCCTATATTGTCCCTTTAAGGATGACAGGAGGGAACCCATTACACCATAACTTAGCAACCAGCGTAGGTAATTCTAGTGCTGGAGTGCCGCTCAAAGAACCCATGAGAATTCTAAAATTGTAGCACCTGCTATGGCCAGAGAGTCTTGAAACTACTGGAAAAGAACATACAGTCCAGGGAGAGATGGATAAAAAGATATGATGTTCTTTTTTTATGAGCACTTAAAAGAAAAAGTAAAGAAAATGTAAAAATAAATTAAAAAAAAAAAAAAATGTCTCTCAACTGTGCAGTATTCAAAGAATTACATCTCCCACACAAGTGCATGATCTAAACAAGTACAACCCAGAGACAGGAGAGAAAAAAAAAAGTCAAGAAATAAACCACGCATATGACTGCAGATCTCAGGCAGATTCAGGTTAAATAAAAAGAAGATTCTAGAGAAAGAAGCAGTGTGAGTTTAAGCATCTGATGTTCTCTACTACATTTGTGATGATGCTCAGACTGAAATATATTTAACAATAAAAAAAGGGGCTGGTGTATTTTTTTTTTTTTTTTACATTTCATTGACTAAAACCTATGCCTGTGTAAAGGCAGACCACATCACTGTCACCGCACTCCAATTCAGCCATCATGGCCTTAAATTTGAAACGAAAGTCACGCTATCCTGAATAACTGTGTGTTGGAACACAGCAACAGGGATCCTCCTTGTACAATAACCTATACAGGAGCACAGGTTATTGATGTGCTGAAAGCGTCAATGACCACACGGAAATCGAAGAGAGAAATAATATATTTGAGCAAATGTGAATAGATTGTTGATCTATAAATCTGGAAAACAAGCAAAACGCCATAAAAAAAAAATTTAAAAAAATAAAATAAAAAATTTACGTAATAGGGATCAAAACAAACACAGATCGGTGTAAATATTCTGACAATTTAACACCTACATTCTGTAAAAACTTACAAATAACGACAGGTTTGCTTACTTAGGAGGTGTACATCCAAACTGAAAAACAAGAAAATAAAAGTTTAGAGGGACACAGTAGGTACTATAACCATATCCACAGATTGAAGTGGTTATCGTGCCTGTAGTCCGTGAGAGCAATGTCCTGCATTACTTCTAATCCATTTACTCAACGTTTAGTAGAAATGCTCAATCCTGGGCATCCCTGGCCTTCATGCCATACCAGCTGTAGTGGGCAGCAATAGCCTCAGAGCATCTATTATATGCGCTCATCCAATCACTACCCCAAGCCCTGGTATAACTGGTGTGACGGAAGAATAGATCTGCCACCACCATATGGTCATTGTTAGGCACATTGCAGTGATGTGGGACCTGGAGCCCAAGGACTACAGACACCATAACCAATTTAATCCGTTATAAAACTTTATTCCCTAGGTTTCACAATTGGGACACACATTGCTGAGTAGAGCATCCAGGGGTTATCTGTAACTTTACAGTATATGGATATTAAATTGTCAGAATATTTTTAATGATCTGTTTGATGTCCATGTATTTCATGGTGTGCGGGTTTGTTTTCCAGGTGCATAGAGGGAATAAAAAAAAAAAAAATGTATTCACATTTGCTCACAAGTTTAACTTCTAACTCCCTTTATGCTGTTAGACATAGTTCATCTGGTAATGAAGCCTGCTGTATTCATTTAAATTAAGATGTAACTGCAATTGGAATGCAGATTTGGATATTAAATCAAAATTAAATTCAGAGCAAAATTCTGAATAAATATAAAGTCCCCAAAAACCATTTGAAATACAAGCACAATAGATAGAGAGGGGAATACACACAGTCTAATTTAAGTATGTAGTGGTGGTTCCATGGCGGTGTAATGCACCCCAAATGTCTTCATAGCACCCTCATTGAGCCAGGTAAGCAGAGGCTGGATAATTAAGGTTTTTGCGACTGCCTGTAGGTAGATGTAGGTGTCCTTAACGGTGTATAGCTAGGTTTGCGTAGTAAACCATGCTAACCCACCAACCAAATTTTACGTAAAATAAATCGCCCCGATGGAGTTGTGTAAAATACAGTTATTGGCTTTCTTTTATGAAAGATACAGCAGTTGTCTTCCTGAAAAGTTGCAGTAGTTCTTTCCTCTTGTGGCATCGTTATCCACTATTTAGGGGCATGGAACAGTGATGGTTGGTACTTTGTGCCAGGGGCACAGTCTACGTATAATATGGGGGCCCTGCCTACATGCCCACCTGCTGCGGCATTACCCATACATCGGGGGAGATGGTGTCTGAGGAAGAAGTACAGGGCTCCCTCTTGGTTGAACCAAAATAAAGATAAATTGTATTCTCCTTGTAAGCAGGGATATTTGTAATCATCATCTCAAATAATATCATGTTGAGAAACAGTTATTTTAATGGAACCTTCAATATACACTCAGTTAAAGGAAATTACTGAAGCTTTGCTCTAGCCCAGAACTAGTTACCTGCAATTGCCTGGTGATCCACATTTGTTTACTAGCCCCCTGGACATGAAGGGTGGTTACCTAGTGAGAATCCCAAGAGCCAAAAATTCAATCATAAAACCAAACCAGGCAACTCATCCCCAAAAGTGTAATTGAAAACTAACTCGACAAATAACATACCTGTGTCATTAACTGATATGACAGCACTGCAGAATTTGTTGGCACTTTATAAATAATAATAAAGGATATTTTTTTCTCAGTTCAGCTAGTTTGGTCAGAATTTTCCAATTCACTATTTACTAAATAATCCCCCAAGTGTTTAGCAGTTTATTTTCTCCCTTTCAGGATTCCCCACATATAAAGTGGCACTCCAATAAGCAGAGCTCAGAAACTGTTAATCCAGCAATCTCTCCCTCTCCTAAACCAGATAATGGAGATAGAGAACGTAACAAGCGAACCCCCTTCCTCTTTCTTACAGCAGAACTGATTGCTGCAAAACATGCAGTCAGCAGGGGCAATGAAACGGTTAAATGTGGATGCTTCAGAATTAGCTCCTAGGTAGGATAAGAAGAAAAAATAAAAGTTTTAAATATCTGGGTCAACATTCGAAAAGTGTGCAGTCACTATAGAAACTAATGGAACACACACGCAAGATTCTACTTCAAGAACTTTCCTCCACAACTGCTCTTTATACATAGCCATCCAGAGAAGTAAATACAGGATTTACAGCGGGCCAACGTTTCCCCGCCTGGCAAAGTGTTCATAGAAACCCACCCTCTAACTGCCAGCAGCAATCGACACAGGGACAGCCAGCTCCCATCGTTACACGTGGAGCCCCAATTATTACCTTATTTTCTTTCTCCAGCCCCGGGTCCAGATGTATGGCTATCAGTTTCTGCAGTCTCGCCTTCATTGCTGGGATTAGTTCGAAAATCTCCCCAAACTTTGTGCCGATCACACTGCCGTTTTACAAACATGCTTATGGGAGAGCAGAGTTCCTAAGGCTTTCAAGCAGAAACTGGGGAGGGCTGGCCAATCCTAGCACAGGCTGGCTGACTCTGTAAAACTGCCCACTTCATTGGATTAGACAGAGCTCGCTCAGTTCCTCAAAGAATATATTGTCCTCATTAATAATCCATCAGTGTGTGCACAGCAGCCTGCTCACAGCACTCACAGACAGCACCTTCTGGGGGAATTCATAGCTGTTTAACGATTTACAGAGGTGTAAAGTTTATGAGTATAGTAAATAGTGCGATATCCAGTAAGTGGTGATATATAGGGAATATTGCTTTTGTTTTTGTAGAGTAGACATTCAGTGAATGGAATGGTCTGAAATACCAGAATAGGCGGTTAGTAGGAGGAAGCATGGGGTGGTGGCTACATGAGCTAGCCTCCCAGACGGTGCTGGTATCTGTTAATTCATTCATTACTGCAGATTCAATTTACTAAGATATAGTTAGAGAGTCACATTTATGATGAAAGGAACATTACAAAACCTAAGCCTGTTAAAGTGAGGTAAAGATATGTCAGCCGGTCGTTATTTTGTTAGGTTGAACTTTCACATGGTTATTAATTTAACTGTGAAAAAATTTTTCTGATCAAGCTATTGTGGCCATTTAAAGCAATTCAAGATTGTAAGCTCACGGGCCATCTAGTCAAGCACTTTGTATAAAAGAGCTCCAATGTCTAGATATCAGCTTACAGGCAGGGCTCTCTCTACCTCTTGTATTTGTCTGTGTATATTGTACGTTTCTCCACTAATTGTACAGCGCTGCGGAATCTGTGTGCGCTTTATAAATAGCAGTAATAAATAAAATAAATAATGAACACCAGTGGCAACAGGATGCCATTCAGCAGTCATAATTAGGCTACTTAAAAGCCATTCAGCTGTTCATAGAAGCCAAATTCAGTCATTTCAACAACTGAATTGCAAACACTCCCTTCATTTGGTTGTTCTGTTTCCCCAGGGTAACTGCACCACTAATGGAACATTCCAAGCTCGCTGAAGTGGTTATGGTGTTTGGAGTGTTCCTTTAACGAGAAGTATATTCACAAATGTACACATGAAATTAACCATGACAATCTGGAATGCATTTGTAATATTGTCAGACAACCACTAGGGGCAATTCCCCCTTAAAACTTGAAAAAATTGGTTTCTCTGTATTTGGCGTCGTCATGGACGAACGCCACTAAAGCAGTGGATTGGCTGAGCCTTCCAACTGCAACACTTGCACCATTGGTCCACAATGTGAGAAGCTGATATCAGTCTGATCCTTTTTTATATATATATATATATATATATATATATATATATAATTTTTTTATTTTTTTTTAATGTATTTTTTTTATTAGGGAGCCCTACACCTAAACTAAAAAAATGGAAGCCTCTAATGTTTAAAATAGATGTATTTGGGAGACCTATGATCAGTGATCTGAATTTGTGCATACTTTATAAAGAAACAACTGATTAAATAACCCGTATATAAATACAAGTAACTTCATGGACATAACGTGTAAACCATAAGTTACATTGTAGGCATACTGTGCCATCTAGCTAAGTACAGTACTTTATATAAAAGAGCTTTAGTGGCTAAATTTCAGCTCACAGGTAGGGCCCTCTTTACCTTTTGTATTGGTCTGTGTATATTGTACTGTCTTTGTCCCCAATTGCACAGCGCTCCAGTACATGTTGGTGCTTTAGAAATGTCGTTAATAATAGAAACACAGCTACATTTTGGAGCAAGCACAAGCCGCAAAATGTATTGGGCCCAAGAACTCCATTATAAATTGGATGTACTTTTAATTTAGTATCCACAACAACATCTAGATCAGTACACAGCCTTGATACTAGTAATGGTTTTATCTCAGGATGCAAAGCAGAGTATGAAGCAAGCCCATTACATGGAAGAACAACAGACATATCTAAGAAATTCCATTAGAGTATGTGCAATGGTTCTGCCATGATTATACTGTTTATTTATGATTTAATTTAAACATTTTACATATGGTGTAGCAAATGGTATAACATTCTTTCATAAACGAAAATGCTTAGTTTCAGGTGCCTTTCAAATAATATTATTGTGTTTTTAATTACTCTCCAACATAACAAAAACTTATTGTACACATGTTGAGAGCTAGTCCTTATACGGAGGTATGGCCTGCTCTGCTCCCAGCACTGATTAACAGAGTGCTGTTTGATGAGGACAGGTGGTAGAGTGACCTCATAGTATTACCTGTGATATTGAAATAACCACCTGCAAATTATACTCTCAATAGCTTAACTGTATAGACAGCGAAGGTGAATCCTTGTCATTATCGTGGTGGAGGTTTCTAATGCCCGACTTGGGATTTGCATTCTCCAGGACATACCAGAAAACCAGAGTAATTTGAATGTACCTTTCCTGGTTAAATACTCTGTTGTTGTCATTCCATCTACCAAACACAATTGAAAATTATTGAAATATTCTCCACTGGTGGTGGGTTGTGGCTGTAATCTAAATATTTAATATTGCATATTCTATTATTTAGAACCAAAAATGCCATAAAGTCCTGATGTAACTTTAAAAAAAAAAAAATTGCGACACCTAAAATTAAGGGCTCCTTCCAAAGTGTGTGTATATGTATATATGTATATATATATATATATATATATATATATATATATATAAAACCAAGAGGGTTGCACTCACCTGAACATGCATACATTATAGGGTGCTGCTGGGGCCAATAATTACAACATACAAAATACACAATCCAGCGCACTCACTTATATACTAAACAATGATTTCAAATCTTACAGATTGTAATATTTTTTTTAAAAAACACCTCATCTAGGCAAAAAAATATGAATCTCATAAGAGCAAGCATTAGGCTGTTAGAGTAGGACCTGCCAAGAATGGGGTACATTGATGTTGTGGCAGGCTTATGCAATGTATGATTATATAATGTAACTAAACACCCATTATTTTTTGCCAAGGTGAGGTGTTTTTAAATAAAACTATTACAATCTGTAAGATGTGAAATCATTGTTAGTGAATAAGCGAGTACGCTGGTTTGTGTATTTTGTATATTTTGGCCCCAGCAGCACCTTATAATGTATGCATGTTCAGGCGAGTGCAGCCCTCTTGGTTTCATTTATATATCTGAGAGTCCAGTCCAACTCCTTGGTTTTGCACCCCTCCCTGTCACAGGTGAGGTGTTTTTAAATAAACTATTACAATACGTGAGATTTTAAATCATTGTTTAGTGAATAAGCGAGTGCAATGGATTGTGTATTTTGTGTGTGTGTGTGTATATGTGTATATATATATATATATATATATATATATATATATATATATATATATATATATAAATACTTTAGTTTATTGCCCCTCTCACTATTAAGGTGAGTGGTGTAAGCCGGTATTTATTTATTGGTGGTTAGCCAGGGGCTTGGGAACCCATAGCCACACTTATCACAATATGTGAACCCCACCTCCCCCTTAAATATTTAATTCTATCCCCCACCTAATGCCTACGGGTGGCTGGGGGGAACACAATAGGCCCTACTGGGTTATTCTTATTCTGACTGTAAGACCCAGCACATAACAAGAGATGTGAGACAGTAAACTAACCAGAAAGTGAAAGAATAATGCTGGATTCCGTGATAGCCAATCAACTCTCAGTATGGAGGCCAACAGAATAGCAAGAAAGTAGAGGAAAATTCTTAACTGGGTATGGGCCAAGTAAATGGATCATCCCCTTTCTCTGCAGCTGCATAGTGTAATGGGAAGGTTGGATCATTTGTATTGCAGGACTTGTATGGGTGAAGACCTCATAAAAACCTAGAATCAATATGCACTAGGCATGTCTCTCACAACCAAGCTTGGAAACGCATATACCAATGGATCAGACTCTGTGACTAAAATGGTTATGATGCATTAGGGTATGGATAGAATTTTGGGTGACCTGGGGTTCATAAAGTAACACACCTTGATGGAGTGTCTTGAGAATGGTGAAAAAGGTCAGAATTGACAAGGCCTGAGAGAGGACAACACCTCCATCTGGGCTTGGTCTATCGCAGGAGCAAAATAGAGCATCTTTGTGTTCTGTCATGGCCTCACAGAAGCCACAAATGAACTTGGAACTTGCATCTTCTGTAAGAGATTCCTATATCGGAGTATTTGTTTCTCCCTTGGTCGAAGAGGACAACTCAGAAATAAACCCTCTGCTTCTGGCGCCTACAGGAATATAACTTCGGCAACATACAAGGATCAGACAGACAGGTAGCAAAACAGGAAAAACACAGATTGCTGCTATCTTACAATAATATAGCCTGAACTTAGTTTTAATATACGGAAATAAAACATTTCCATTATTGTTTCATTTTTAATACACTCATTAAATGTTTGCAAAATCCAACAGAGATGTAAAAAACAAACAAACAAAAACACCAAAAAAAAGCACTTTATTTGCTGATTATATTGTTTCTTAGAATCTTAAGAAAATATTCTATTGTATCCTTTCCTTTGCGAAGCACAGCAAATGAGGCTGTAGTTCCAACATATCTGGTTTATAACAACCCTTGAGATTGCTGTTACCTAAAAAGGCAGACCATGCTTTGTGTAAGAAGGCTGTTAATACCTTAGCTGCTTCCACACTGATGAGTCTTAAAATTGACCATGTCCAAAGGTCATAACGAAAGATTTGCTGAGCCAAGAAAAAACATTTTTTTTTCTTGTTAATTTTTCCCTATTTTTCCCGCATATGTTAACTTCATGTTGACTTCTAGGCAGGAAAAACATGTTCAAAGTAAACTTGCATGGTTCTTGTAACTGAGCTCCTGTACTCCGACCAAGTTCTTTTACCCAGACTGCTTCCTAGCCGCTTACTGGGACCCTTGAGCGCTTCAACTCCAGTCTCTCTGGAGCTTTTCCAGTTTTCCTCCCAGGCAAGTATTGTCCCCTCTGCAGTCATTCTTCCAGGCAGGTATGCACCTCTGCCTGCAATGTGATAGCTCCTGTTTTTATAAAGACACTTGCGGCTCTCAGGCCTAAGTCTCCTTTGCCCCGGGTTAGAGGGATCATGCATCCAGCCAACAGATACAACAACTCAGTTACTTAGATCTCTAAAAATCCATACAGAATGCACAGTTTCAAAATTAACTAACATACAAAACTTATTTTTTTTTTTCTCAGGACTAGCCCATATGCTCCTTACATGTAACTTATGGTGAGAACTCAACAAAAATACAAATAATGAAATCATATCAGACAACTTACAGGGACTTATAATAACATTAAATATTTATAAAGGAGCGGGGAAGACAATAATTAACACAAAATAGCTCTCCTGCCTGCAGAATTAGCAATATGCAAATCTACCTGAATATGTAAATTAAAAAGGAGCCCAGTATGGCGCTGGAAAAAGGTGAGTAAATCGTCTTTCAAACCCCAGGTAAGAGGGACCAACCACCTAAACGATGGTTTTAAAACTATAGTGTCAGGAATATACATTTGTTTTCCTAACCCTATAGTTGCCCCTTTAAGAATACATTTTTATTTACCTACTTTGATTCGTTTTATTCAATAATGCTTACAAAAGTCTCCCTCCCATAATAATTACCAACCTGTGCTTGACTTTTATTTTATGATTGGTTGATCCTTTTTGCACATTCTTTTATCTTTCTTACCTCTACATTTGGTGAAGTTACGCTCTAAGCACCCTGCATTGTTGGTTTTATGATATTTAAATTGAACTACGGTAAGTTATTGAAGTAAGTCTCTGCATTGCTGAATGCAGGGAGTTCCAATTCAACACAAATATTTTATGTCCACTTTAGATATCAACATCAAGGTCAAATATTTTAATACAAGTTGGTACTTTGTTTAAATTAACCTTGTTACACACACATGGCTGTCAATCAGACAACAGGTCCTGCTACTTCTTGGTTTGGTTAGCTCAGCAGAGCCAAACTTGAGGCAGGCAATTTGCTTATAGCACCTGCCTTGCAAAGAAGTCTCATTGAGCTATATTATGATTAGACAGCCAACAAGTGTCTGGGCTGGGGAAGAAGGGTAGGGCTCCCAAAGTATGCAGATAACTGTAACATTTGGAAGCCATTTTTAGATATATCCCAAATGAAAAAAAATGCGTCATTTTAGTGCATGCTCTTGTTAGGGGTATCTCTACTAAATAGTGACTTTAAAAATGATTGATTTATTTTTGTATTTGTCAGTGGAGTGTCCCTTTAATTTCCATCCCTCATGCAATCATACTCCGCATTATTGGATAGCAAGTCATCAGATCACACTGTTATTCATAAAAAAACAAAAAAAAAAACACCTTGATTAAAAGACACACTGAAACATTTGGTTAACCGAGTGTTACTGGCAAACATATAGGTATGTGTCAGCAAACTGAGGTTTTGTAGTTACAGAACAATGATCAAAGCAAACAGAATATTTCAAAACAATAGATTCTAATTTCCTACAACTAAATAGACTTTTAGATCACACCTTTCTTTATACATAAACCTGAAACCATTGTGTTCTCTAAGAGGGTCAGTAAAACGAATTCAGGAAAATCGTACCCTCTCGGATTTCGAAAACTAAACTGGGATGCAACAAGAGATGGCTTGCAATATTTATGTGCTGAGTTTCTCTTAATCTGGTTCAGGGATTTAAAGGGCCACTAACCTCACCTTATCTCAGTGTTGATGTTATAGGGGCTGAAGTGCCCCGGGGCACTCTTAGCTTATGGTGTTGAACCATTTTTGAACATTTTAAAACCAAAGTTTTAATTAATTTGTAGCAGTACTGACTTGCAATGAGTGGCTGGGCTCACAATGAACTGTAGTGGTTATGGTGCTTGAATGCCTATTTAAACAGGCTAATGGGTAGAAACTAGAACCAGAGAATAAACAAATATAGTTTCTATCAAACAGCAATTTAGACTGATTACTCTGTACAAATACTATCAAGGTCACAACAGTGTTGTAACAGGGCTGTTACAATGATACAATACTATCCTTCAAACAAAGCCTAACCAGCAACAAAGTAATCATATGTTAACAGCAATGTGAGTACATTTGTACAAGTCTATGCTAACGAATGTTCTGTTATTTTATTTTTTTTTTTAATTCTTTATTTTGGATGTGCACAAGTGATATAGCGTGAACAAAGACATTTGTATATAGTCAGGCAATACAGAATACATTTCTTAAACTTGTCTTGCAATATGCACATTTTTTATTTTTTTTCATCTTGGAACAATAATGTACAGATCTAACATGCAAAGAGTAACGTTAACAGTTAGGCGGGAGCCCTGTAACAAGGGACAACATATTGGCACTATAGTTGTCATGTGTGTGGTGTTTTAAGGTATGTGACATATATCTGCTTAGAAACTAGTGCGTGTTCCCAGTTTGGGTTGTGGTTTTGCCTTGTGGTCGGTACGTGGGAGCAATTTATTCCATACCGGCTACCAGCTGGGTGTACAGTGGAGCCCAGAAGATGGGGTTTGAGGTTGGTGCGTGTGGTACCCCTAACCAAGGGGGCTTCGGGGGAGGGGTGTGTGGGGGGGTGTGACCTACCAAGCACCCTGGGGTGTGTTCAGTGTGGTGCCTGAGGTGTATTTTGCTCTTAATAAGATTACGGGTGACAAGCTAAGTTGAACAATAATTTGTAAAAGTAAGAATAAAAGTAAAAATAACAGCCACTACAGAATTATGGAGAGGACCAAATTAAAAGCTGGTCCAATGACTGCGATGTGTCCAAGTACGTGGTTCCCCTCTTATATCGGTAGCCCCTCTATATAGTTCGGGTCCAAGGCTGTCTGTCTGCCACTTCATTGCACTGGTGCTATTGTCCCTCTAGTGCGTGGAATGAAGGGGGTGATGTTGGTCGGGTCTCTGGCACTCTTGGGTAGCGCTCGTCGGTGCGGGCAGTCCCAGTTTTTCCATAAAAGGGGTTGCGTTGGACATGGTGTGGAGGACATGAGTGATGTCATTTTTCATGACAGTTAAGGAATTGTCTGACCCCCATCTATAAGGCAGTCCTGCCATGCTTAGTTGGGAGGTTATCGGTGTGTAGGTTTTCCTCCATAGTAGCGTTGCTTTTGTAAGATCCTGGAAGAAATTCAAGGTGGCATTTTCAAATAGGAGAGGGGTTTTGCCCTTCACAGCTGTCATAATGTGTATTTTGTCCTGTACGGAGTGACAGCGTAGGATGACGTCCCGGTTCAGGTTGGTATTGGTCGTGTTTGGGATGCAGTGTAGACTGTCCACTGTTAATTTGCGAGCTTGCATGGGGGGTAGTATGGTTTCCAGGAGGTGTCGGATATAGTGGGGTAGTTCCTCCGCGGATACCGCTGCAGGTATACCCCTAATTTTGATGTTTGCGCGGCGTTGTCTATCCTCCATATTTGTGAAGATTGTGTCAGGGTGCTTTGGTGTGTTTGCAATTGGTGGATAGAGACCTGCATGGTAGATTGAGTGAGTGTCCACCATACCCTCCTCTGTGGCTTTAACTCTCTCCATTACAGCCTGTAACTGTGTTTTAAATATGTCCGAATCCGCTGCCAGGAGCTTATGGATGTCAGCCAAAAGTGCCTTCAGGTCTCCCCTGGTCGTTGGGGCTGAGTCGTCTGAGGAGTCCGCTGGCGTGGTAAGTACTGTCGGGGGCCGTGAGGGTACCTCTGTCTCCCGGCGGTCCGGTACGGGTTCAGCTTCCCATCGGTCCCTGGCCGGGGTTTGTCAGGGCTTCTGCAACATCGCCCCAATGTCCCTGGTGTCAGGCTCGGTGGCGGGTTTCTGCGATTTGCAAACCATTGTTGGGTGATGTGTGGGGTGAGGTTCCGCAGAGGAATGACTCGAGGCTGGGGATCCGCAGCGGGTGGTAAGCCTCGATTTTTTTATTTTTATTTATTTATTATTTTTTTTAATTTATTTATTTTTTTTATTTTTTTTTCGTCGCCGCTTAGGCGGCTGTACAAAGGGCATCGATAGATGCAGCTTGGGCAGCAGAATCAGATTTTGGCAGTTTGGAGGCTGGATGGTCTCCTGTTTTTATTATATCAAGCGGATTACACGGTTGTATGGAGGAGCTCCAGAAAATGGTATCTGGCTTGGTCTGCGTGCTAGCCCCGCCCCCCCATGTTCTGTTATTTTAACAAGATATTTTGTTAGACACATATCATTGAAACAACACGGCATTGTACATCTTTTTACTTCTCAAGAATTTAATTAGAGGATATGAATATCTGTTGTATTTATCTTTATTTTCTACATTATTACCAGTTTGACCAGTCTGGCAGTCATTTGTCTCTACTCATTTGTATAGAAGAGGGGTAGTCAACCTGGTCCCTACCGCCCACTAGTGTGCAGTTTGGGATTTCAGGTGGGCAGTGGTGGGTTCTGCAGAAAATGCACAGTGGGTCTCGATGGCAGTGGACCAAGATCCTTTAATCTCCCCTCCTGGTCCATGCACAGTCAGCCTTGCTGTTAGCCCTTTCAAGCTGGTGAGAAGATCAAAGTCGTCCCTTACCAGCCCGCTGGCACTTAGTACCAGCAAAGGGAGGAAAGGGCCTGGGAGGCTCTGTGTTCCTCCCACGAGCAGGCTTCTTGGATTAAATCTTTATTTTGTTAGTGCGAATGGTTAACAGACAGGTTTGCTCTGCTACACCTGCAGGCGCAAACCGGATATAGGCATGGCATAACATCGTTATGAACAAGAGAGGCATTGCATATTATTTATGTACAAGGTGAGAACAGTTAAAGCCGGGTGACAGACATTTGTGCGCTGCGGTACATGGTGTGTTTCCGTTATGCAGAGCTATCAGTAACACTATTTTTTTATGTATTCATTTGTGTTGAGCTAGGGTGTTAATTCCACAAGGCGACCAAGATGTCAGGAACTTAGAGTTTAGCTGAGGTTTACATACAGGGAATGAATAAATATAAAATATAATTTTAGAGTGTTCCTTAAAGCATCATAGCCACTACAGGTTTCTGCACAATAACCCAGCTGAGTTCTGATGCACCCTAGTGGTCCAGTGACGCTGCATCCTGCTGTAGTGGCTTTGTTGAGAATAAACCCTACTGACCTTGTCCCCTTGTCCATTGAGAAGACAATAAAAAATAATGTAACTTCGTTCCAGCGAGAAGACAGTTCTCCAGGAAGCCTGATTCTGCTCTGCTGACGTGACCCTCTCTCGCTGAAGGGAGAAGTTTATCAGGCAGGACGAGCTGACTTGGCAGGCACGGAGAAGGCATGTTACCATTGGCTGTCTAGCACCAGCATGCTATGAGAGCTAACGACAAACATCAACTATGCACAGAATTGACATTAGCCAGCCCAGAACTTCCAGGCCAGCCATTGATGCTCAAATAATGTTGCCGGTGGATGAGTTACACATCTGGCAGCAAAGGGGTTAAACTCTGTACAGTGTTTCATAGTGAAATGCGGCACATACAGACTGCAAGCACCATGACCACTTCAAATCACTGCAGTGGTCATGGTGCTTAGACTAACCCTCTCAACATCGGCTTAGAGGGACACTTCTATAGAATTTGCAACATATATAACATTAAAAAATGTATATAAAGATATAGCAAATTGTATCATAATCCAGTCCAGATAAGGCACAGTCAGGGTAAATATTGCAAATGAGAAGAAATAGAAACATTGTTTATTTTCTGCTCTTCTCTCTTGTATATTTTCTATGTGGTGAGTGCCAGGTGTAAACAGAATTTATGACAATGATTGACAGGAAGCTAATATGGAGGCACCCAGCTGCAGGACAAAGTGCTGTTTATTTCTACATTTAAAGGGACACTATAGGTGCCATACCACTTCATCTTATCTCAGTGGTCTGGGTGCAGTGACCCTGTTCCCTTAACCCTGCAATGAAAAACACTGCAGTTTCATAGAAACTGCAATGTTTGTGTTAAAAGGTTAAGACTGCCTCTAGTGGCTGTCTATCAAACAGCCACTTAAGGCATTCCCTGGCTTTTATCAGAGTCTAACTCCATGAACATGGTGCTGTGCGTCCTCATGCGTTGCAGAGCCTTGCAAAACCCCCACAGGGAAACATTGATTCAAAGCATGCACATTAGGTTTTACAATGCGCTGACTTCAGAGGAGATGGAATAATGTAACTGTTTTAAGGGGTTATTTAACCATTTCAATGCCACGTGGCGGACGGCGGGACAGAGGGACACTATAATGTTGGGAATACAGCTTTGTATTTCTAATACTATAGTTTTCCTTTATTTTCCACATCTCACAAATACACTTTAATTTTTTTTAATTTTTAAATATGTACAAGTAAATATAATATGAAATAACCTAGGATGTGATCGTTCCCCTCTAAAGTTGGCAAACAAGTCATTTTAGTTTTAAAACAGGTGCGCTTATGAGTTTTCACCATCATTTATGTAACATGATGTACACAATGAGTTGAAGATCAACTCATTTATGTGAATTACTTACGTGATGTTACCACTAAGAGGCACTGTAATACCTTGTTGTGCACATCCGGGCTTCTAGCCAAACAACTATGCAATAATTTCTTTTTTAACTAGTCAAATATTTATTGAAAAAGAAAATTCTAAATCTGGTTAAAATTAGAAAGGGGGAAAAAAACTCAACATCCATATATTTATAATCAAACAATACAAATATTTTGAAGAATAAACTATTGTATGTATGCATTATATTGTTAAAGGTTTAAACGTTTTCATCAATGACATAATTATTAACCTGTATAATATAAGTCTGTTGTAGGTCTAAACTACAGAAAATGTTAGTTTGATATTATCCTCCTATGTGTTCTAATAATGTTTCAATTGCTCCACTATAAAGGATGACTGCCTAAGAAATATTTCATAATGCTTGTTATCTAGCACTAGGTATAGAACCTCTTTAATAGATGGTATATTGAGTGATTTCCAGTATCTAGGAACAGAAAATTTGATTTGGGAGGAATTATAATTACTAAAGGATTTTATAATGTAATTTGTTACATTAGCCTGTATCATTAGCCTGATCTTTGTACAAAACCAACACAAATTAGATATGTATTCATTTGTGTGCGTGCTCTGCTATGTGAGTTTATCTTGTATAAAAAAAAAAAGAATTACAAATGAGTTGCATGCAAAAGATAAATGTAATGTTTTCCTTCACTTCTCCATCAATTTTGAGTTTCAAGCAGTATTTTAGCATATAAAGCTTAATCTGCCTTGTGACTTACAATGAGGGGGAGCTAGGGCACTCCAGGCACCATCACCACTACAGCAAATGGTAGTAGTTATGGTGCTAAGAGTGTTGCTTTTTAATGCTGTGTATGCTCTCCACTATTGAATCAACACTCACTGACGAGCAAGTCACAAATGAGACCATTTATCATGAGAGCCAGATAGGGCAAGAGTTCTGTTGTTGGGCAAACCTCCTATAGGTTGACTAGATAAATAAAAATGATGCATCGTGAGGCATCACCCAATTCCTTGTTGCTGGTATTAAAGGAAATGACCATTGCTAATGACTGAGGACAGTGCCGTACCTACCGCACCCGCATGGGTCGCTGGCAGGAGGGCAGCGCACAACACAGCACATCTTTCCCTTAAAGGGACACTATAGTCACCTGAACAACTTTAGCGTAATGAAGCAGTTTTGGTGTATAGAGCATGCCCCTGCAGCCTCTGTCATTTAGGAGTTAAATCCCTTTGTTTATGAACCCTAGTCACACCTCCCTGCATGCGACTTGCACAGCCTTCCATAAACACTTCCTGTAAAGAGAGCCCTATTTAGGCTTTCTTTATTGCAAGTTCTGTTTAATTAAGATGTTCTTATCCCCTGCTATGCTAATAGCTTGCTAGACCCTGCAAGAGCCTCCTGTATGTGATTAAAGTTCAATTTAGAGATTGAGATACAATTATTTAAGGTAAATTACATCTGTTTGAAAGTGAAACTAGTTGTTTTTTTTCATGCAGGCTCTGTCAATCATAGCCAGGGTGTGGCTAGGGCTGCATAAACAGAAACAAAGTTATTTAACTCCTAAATTACAGTGAATTGAGCAGTGAAATTGCAGGGGAATGATCTATACACTAAAACTGCTTTATTAAGCTAAAGTAATTTAGGTGACTATAGTGTTCCTTTAATGCAGAGGTATATAATCTTGATTTATAATGCTCATCTATGTATTGGTATATGAAACTGTATGTTTGAATAATTTATATAATAAATGTACATGTATATAATATAATTTAAATAAATAAAAAAACAATCCGTAACTAAGTTTAGATTAGCGATCATGTTGTGCAACAACCCTAGAAGTGATGGTTCCCCATTAACATCTGTTTTCAGGAGGAAGCAGACTACAAGTTAGCAGGAAACTACCATGGCCTTCGGGGAGAGTTGATTTCTTACTGTGATGTACTTGATCATTCAGCCTCCTGCACTTCTTCTATTCACTTTAATTCAAGCACTCACAACATTACACATGTACATGCGGGAAAGAAAAAAAAGAAAGTCAGTCATGTGAAAATATATCCTTTTTTTTAATTCTTTTGCACAGTGATTTATATGGCCATGTGCAGTGCTCACTGTGAGCGTTACACATAGTTTATTAAAAGAGGGGTATTAAAAGATACCTGAAGCTCTTTGTTGTAAGCTGGAGATAGATTCCTAGTTACTGCAGCTCTGTGCGATCGTTCAGGAATAGCATTTAACTCGTTTTTAAAGTGCTCCCTTTGAGAGCTATACATAGCTCATCTATCAATCTAAGGCCACTAACTGTGTCCCCAGATAACGTAGAGACACCCAAGGTATCCAATGATACCTGGGGCTTCTTGATATCAGCAGGGATTTAACCCAGCTTGTCGTTAATTGGCATTAATGTCCTGTACTGCATGAAGGCATAGACGTTCATGTAGTCCTTAAGGTAGGGCTTGATAAATGTGTTTTCAATCTAGGAGCCAGCTAAAAAAGTTAGGAGCCATTTTTTTTTCCAACTACAAAAATATAATTCTATACTCGTCAGAACTATAACAGCTTAATGTAGTGGTCTGGTGTCTATAGATTGTCCCTGCAGGCTTTTTAAATTAAATTCTGCCTTTTCAGGGAAAAAGTAGTATTTACATTGCTGCCTAGTAAATCCTCTAGTGGCCGTCACCAAAAGGCTACTAAAGTGTCTCCTACCTACATTCAGCGTCTTCACGCTCTGCATGGAGCCACTGAATGTTCCCCATAGAGAAACATAGAATGTGACGGCAGATGAGAACCATTCGGCCCATCTAGTCTGCCTAATATTTAAAAATACTTTTAATTAGTCCCTGGCCTTATCTTAAGTCTAGGACAGCATTATGCCTATCTCACGCATGCTTAAACTCCCTCACTGTGTTAACCTTTACCACTTCAACTTGAAGGCTATTCCATGCATCTACTACCCTCTCAGTAAAGTAATACAGCCTGATATTATTTTTAAACCTTTGCCCTTCTAATTTAAGACTATGTTCTCTTGTTGTGGTTTTTCTTCTTTTAAATATAGTCTCCTCCTTTACTGTGTTGATTTGCTTTATGTATTTAAATGTTTCCAACATCTCCCCCCTGTCTCGTCTTTCCTCCAAACTATACATTTTAAGATCCTTTAACCTTTCCTGGTAAGTTTTATCCTGCAATCCATGAACCCATTTAGTAGCCCTTCTCTGCATTCTCTCTAAAGTATCAATATCCTTCTGAAGATACTGTCTCCAGTACTGCGTACAGTACTCCAAGTGAGGTCTCCCCAGTGTTCTGTACAATGACATGAGCACTTATCTCTTTCTACAGCTAATACCTCTCCCTAAGCAACCAAGCATTCTGCTATCATTTCCAGATGCTCTATTACATTGTCTTCCTACATTTAAGTCATCTGAAATAATTACTCCTAAATCCCTTTCCTCAGATGTTGAGGTTAGTATGGTATCAAATATCCTATACTTCGCCTTTGGGTTTTTACATCCAAGGTGCATTATCTTGCACTTATCCACATTAAATGTCAGTTGCCTCAGTTCTGACCATTTTTCTATTTTTTAAAAATCATTTGCCATTTGATTTATCCCTTCTGGAACATCAACGTGTTGCAAATTTTAGTATCATCAGCAGGGCCGGACTGGGGATAGAAAGCAGCCCTGGAAAAAATGTATGCCAGCCCCATAAGTCATTGTGCCATGTAGTAAGTGTGTGTGTCCCTGTCAGCCAGCGGGGGAGACCTAGTTATTCAATGCTTTTCCTATGGGGAAAAATCTGATGCTGGATGTCCTCATACGGAGTGTGAGGACGTCCAGCATCAGATAACGGACCAAAGGTCCGTTTTAATTACAGAAGTCCCTCTAGTGGCTGTCTGTTAGACATCCACTAGAGGAGGAGTTAACCCTACAAATTAATTATTGCAGTTTCTCAGAAACTGCAATAATTACCACTGTAAGGATAAGGGACATGGGTCCCAGACCACTTCTATGAGTTGAAGTGGTCTGGGTGCCTACAGTGTCCCTTTAAAGTTTTTAAATTTTTATCATATTAATCAGTATTGTTTTACACTTGTGGAAGAGAGGTAAACTCTGTAAAAAGTCTTTTAAATATTTTGTTAGTCCAATAAAAAAGGTATTATTACATACTACAATAGTATTTTGGCATCTTGTCTACTGAATTAATACGGCTAATCCAATCTACATGTACATATATATATATATATATATATATATATATATATATATATATATAGACACTATGTTTATAAATAAGTGGAGCAGGATAGTAGAGTGCAGGGGAATGTTACGTTAAGTAGGGGTTTAAAAATGTGCTCCTTGAGTTACCAGCCACCTCAAATGCTTGTACACAGTATTTGCTTTTTTTTTTTTAAATTTATTTACTCAAATATGTACACAATTTCAGTTTGTGTGTATGCAGGGGCATATTTATATTGATAGTTTTATGTGTGTATGTATGTAGTTTGTGTGGATACAGGTGCATATATTTAGGGCAGATCAATGTGTTTGAATGTAGGGACATATGTGTGTGAATGCATGGATGTGTGTGGAGGGTAAGGTGCGTCAAGGGGCGTACATGTGTAGTGGGTTAATGTGTGTTTGTGAATGCAGGTTTTTTTTGTGTATGGTGGGCACGATCTGAAAAAGTAGTGAATTTTCCCTCACTGTCTATAACCCATTCCCAACTACAATAGCTAGTAGCCCATTACTGCCCCATAGCTTGCAGTCCATTCTACTTCCATAGGTGGAATAGGGGAGTAGAATGAACTGCATATTCTCTGCCCTCTGTAGTTAGTAGTCCATTCCCCTCCCCCTATAGTTAATAGCCTATGTTCCTCCTCCCCCTCCTCATAGATAGTAACCCAACCCCCCATAGAGAGTACCCATATCCCCTCCCTATAAATAGTACCCCAATCCCCCCCATAGACAGTACCCATATCCCCCTCATAAATAGTGCCCCAATCCCCCCATAGACAGTACCCATATCCCCCTCATAAATAGTGCCCCAATCCCCCCCATAGAGAGTACCCATATCCCCCTCCCACAAATAGTGCCCCAATCCCCTGCATACACAGTACCCATATCCCCTCCCACACAATAGTGCCCCAATCCCCATATAGACACAGTACCCATATCCCTCCCCATACCAGTACCCCAATCCCCATACACAGTACCCATATCCCTCCCCATAAATAGTGCCCCAATCCCCCATAGACAGTACCCATATCCCTCCCCATACACAGTACCCCAATCCCCCCATACACAGTGCACCCATATCCCTCCCCATAAATAGTGCCCCAACTCCCCATAGACAAAAAACCTATATCCCTCCCCATACTGTACCCCCAATCTCCCCCATACACAGTGCTCCATATCCTCCCCATACACAGTACCCAATCTCCCCATACACAGCACCCATATCCCTCCCCATAAATAGTACCCCAATCCCCCATAGACAGTGCACCCATATCCCTCCCCATACAATAGTGTACCCCAATCCCCCATAGACAGTACCCATATCCCCCTCCCCATAAATAGTACCCTAATCCCCCATAGACAGTGCACCTATATCCCTCCCCATAAATAGTACCCCAATCCCCCATAGACAAAGTGCAGCCCATATCCCCCTCATAAATAGTGCCCCAATCCCCCCATAGACAGTACCCATATCCCCCTCCCCATAAATAGTACCCCAATCCCCCCCATAGTCATTCCGGGGGAAGTGACGTCATGAGTCAAAGGGCAAGCCGCGCGGAGCAGTACAGGCAGGACACTGGTTTCCTGAGGCTCCTAATCAGGTACAGGGGAAGTAGAGAGTACCCATATCCCCTCCCCATAAATAGTACCCCAATCCCACCCATAGACAGTACCCATATCCCCCTCATAAATAGTGCCCCAATCCCCCATAGACAGTACCCATATCCCTCCCCATAAATAGTACCCCACCCCCCATACACAGTGTACCTACATATCCTCCCTATACCTTAACTTCATAGACAGTGTACCCATATCTCCTCCCCTATAAATAGTGCCCCAATCCCCATAGACAGTACCCATATCCCTCCCATAAATAGTACTCCAAATCCCCAAACACAGCTCCCATATCCTCTCCATAAATAGTACCCCAATCCCCCATAGACAGTACCCATATCCCTCCCCATAAATAGTACCACAATCCCCATACACAGTACCTATATCCTCCTCCCCTATAAATAGTACCACAATCCCCCATACAGTACCCATATCCCCCTCCCCATAAATAGTGCTCCTCTAAACTCACTCCTTTAGAGACTAATTTCCCCCACTCCCAGCCAGCGATAATGAGGATTACTTCCCCTGTCCCTGATTAGGAGCCTCAGGAAACCAGTGTCCTGCCTGTACTGCTCCGCGCGGCTTGCCCTTTGACTCATGACGTCACTTCCCCCGGAATGAGTCGCACAGAGCTGTCCTGAGCTGTACACCAGGCAGCATGAATGCAAGTCCGTGCGGCTGCATTCTATCACCTGACAGAGGCTCTGCTCATAGTGCCTCTGCCGGGTACATTACAGCCAAGGCCCCCCTTTGCATTGCGAGCTGTGTCGGCCGCCCGGTGCCCTGTGCGGCCGACACTCTTTTTGCAGCCCTAAAGAGCACATTTGAACAGCCTGCCAGCCCCACGTGCCGCGGCCCACCGGGAAATTTCCTGGTATCCCGGTGGGCCAGTCCGGCCCTGATCATCAGCAAAAAAGACATACCTTACCATCAAGTCCTTCGGCACTATAACTAATAAAAATATTAAAGAGGGTCCAAGTACAGATCCCTGATAACTAGACCTTGCTTCGAATATACTCTGTTGACTACAACCCTCTGTTGCCTGTCATTTAGCCATTGCCTAACCAATTCAACAATATTGGAATTCAAAAAGATTGCAGTTTACTGATGAGCCTTCTATGTGGAACAGTGTCAAAAACCTTACTGAAATCTAGGTAAGCAATGTCTACTGCACCACCCTGATCTATTATTTTAGTTACCCAATAAAAAAAATAAATTAGATTAGTTTGGCATGATCTCCCTGAACTAAACCCATGTTGTCTCTGATATTGAAATCCATTTGATTTTAGATGTTTAACAATCATATCCTTTAACATGGTTTCTATCACTTTCCCTACTACTGAAGTAAGGCTTACTGGCCTATAGTTGCCCGGCTCCTTTCTTGTGAATGGGTACAACATTTGCTAATTTCCAATCTTCTGGGACTACTCCTGTTAACAATGATTGGTTAAATAAATCTGTTAATGGTTTTGCTACTACACCACTAGTTCTTCTACTACACCACAAGTTCTTTTAATAACTTTGGGTGTATCGCATCAGGCCCCATTCACTTATTTGTCTTTACTTTTGACAGTTCAAATAGAACCTCTTCCTCTGTAACATGTAACAAATGACGAGTTGAGTTCGTACCGAACATTACGTTTTTTTGGACTCCTGACCCAAACACGGACATATCACTGTATGTTCGGGTTGGAGTTCGGTGTTCGTCGATTTAATGACACGTTTTGAAAGGATGCAGGGCAGCCAATCAACAAGTGTTTGGCTCGTGTGCCCTTAGAATCCATCACAGCCATGCCTAGTAATGGCATGGTTGTGATTGGCCAGTGCAACATGTGACCCAGCTAGTAGGGGCATGTCTATTAAACAGTGAGCAGCCTGTGGCTGCTCACTGTTAAAATAAATAAATAAATTCCCCCCTTCTGAGCCCCCACCCGCGGCAGATGGGTGCCCTAAATACCAATAAGGAGGATCAATAAGAGGGGGACAGTAGGTCCCCCTAATCAATAAGAGGGGGGACCTACTGTCCTCCCCCTGGCCCCCACCCCTGAGCGGTGCGTGGGGTCCATAAATAAAAATTGGGGGGGACCTAATGTCCTCGCCCCCACCCCTGCACAGCAGGTGGGGGCCCTAAATAACAATAAGGGTGGGGACCTACTGTCCTCCCCCCCCCCGCCCCAACCCCTGAGCGGTGGGTGGGAGCCCTAAATAACAATGGGGGGGGGACCTATTGTCCTCCTTCCGGCCCCCACCCCTGAGCGGTGGGTGGGGGCCAAATAAAAATTGGGGGGGGGACCTAATGTCCTCGCCCCCACCCCTGCACAGCAGGTGGGGGCCCTAAATAACGATAAGGGTGGGGACCTACAGTCCTCCCCCTGGCCCCCACCCCTGAGCGGTGGGTGGGGGCCATAAATAAAAATTGGGGGAGACCTGCGCGGCGGGTGGGGGCCCTAAATAACAAGGGGGGAGACCTACTGTCCTCCCCCTCCCCCCCCGGCCCCCACCCCTGAGTGGTGGGTGGCGGCCATAAATAAAAATTCCCCCCCCCCAGGTGACTAGAGGTCCCCAAACCCCTAGTCACCCCCCTCCCCCAAAGAAAATAACCCCTACCTACCCCCCTCACCCTAACAATAATGAGGGGGGACCATTAGCTAAGTACCTAAGTAAAAAAAAAAAAAAAAAACTTACCATTTGATGTTTTCTTTCTTCTAAAATCTTCCCTTTTCAGCTCCAAAAAAGGCCAAATAAAAATCCAGACATACCAACGCACTTTAAAAAAAAAATCCTTATTCACCCATGGAGGGCTCCGTGCAGACTGAGCTCTGCAGGGCGGGTGAAGGCTTATATAGCCTTGCCCCGTCCTGCAGTTAGGCTCAGAGCACTCTGATTGGTGGGTTTCAGCCATCCAATCAAAGTACTCTGACAGGTAAATGTAGAGACTTACCTGTTAGTCTCTACATTTACCTGTCACAGCACTCTGATTGGTTGGCTTGAAATCCAGAAAATCAGAGTGCTCTGTGTCATTTTACACATCGTGGGAAAGTTCTCTGGAATTTTCCCACACAGTTTTTTTTTTTTTTTTTTACAGTGAGCAGCCAGTGGCTGCTCACTGTTTACTAGACACACCCCTACTCGCGGTATAGCGAGTAGGGGCTGAATTTACTAATACTAAGTAATCTTTACTTAGTATTTGTAAATGTGGCTGAAAGACCAATTTACGTGACCAATTTAGGTCTTTCAGCCTTTTGGTAGATAGCTCCCTAATACCGTGGGAATTAGCGAGTTATCTACTAAGCGGCTGCTAATTTTATGTTATTTTTAAGTAATTTCCCTATCCACATTTGTTTGCAGGGCACGTGTCCTACTCTTACCCCCATTTTACTTCCTTTTGCAGCCCTCTAGCCCTTTCCAGGAGTTTTTTTAGAGCCATTTTTGTGCCCAAAAGTTTGGGTCCCCATTGACTTCAATGGGGTTCGAGGTCAAGTTCGAGCCTGAACCCAGACTTTTTTTCAAAGTTCGGCCGAACCGGCCGGACACAAACATCCAGGTGTCCGCTCAACTCTACAAATGACTAATTTGTCCTTTTTCCTAACTGAGGCCCCTTTCCTTCATTTTCATCTGTAAATACTGAACAAAAATATTAATTGAGGCAATCAGCTAGACCTTTATCCTCTTCTACATACCTTCCTTCTTTTGTTTTTAATCTAACTAATCCTTGTTTTACTTTCCTTTTCTCATTTATGTATCTAAAAAATGTTTTATCCCCCTTTTTTACTGACTGTGCTATTTTCACTTCTGCAGGTGCTTTGGAGGCTCTTATAACTTGCTTAGCCTCTTTCTGCCTAATCTTATAGATCATTTTGTCTTCCTCACTCTGGTTTTTTTATAATTATTAAATGCTAACTTTTAGTTTTTTACTATTTTGGCCACCTCTGCAGAGTACCACAGTGGTTTCTTAATTAATTTTTTTTTTTTTTGCTTTTACTGACAATGCATTGATATATTACCTCTGTGAGGAGGCTGATAATCTTAGCTATGGAGGCTGGCCAGCTACAGCGAGGCTGGCATAGCGTTGGAAAAAAGGTGAGTAACAACACCATTCCCATGCGATCAGAGGGGACTGGTAACTTAAACGTATACACACCCAGACAGACCCTGACAGAGACACACACCCAGACAGACGCACACCCAGACAGACACACACACATACTCCCTGACAGACAAACACACTCTCACACAGTCACAGACAGCCACATACACGCATGACACACGCTGACACACACTCTCTCACACGGTCACAAAGTATTATTTGATAACTTAAATGGATACACACACACACACACAAAGATTCATAGATACACACAGACAAACATGCATAACAGATATACACACACAAATAAAAAAAAATACATATTTTTAGACACGCTCCTGTTTCCTACCTCTTGGGCTCAGGGGTGTGGCTTCCCTGGGGTTAAGTGGGACTGGGCAGGAGCAAATTACAATAGGTTAGTGGGGAATGGCTGCGGCTGATGGGAGCAGCTGCCGCTGTTCCAGGATCCCCCTTCTCCTGTCTCCTCAGCCTCATGCAGATCTCTGTGCGCCAGGAGGAAGTGAAGGGAACTGTAATTACTTCCTCCCGGCGTGCAGGGGAAAGGGCGGGCAGCCAGCTCTGAGGATGTGGGCCAAGCGGCCGTGCCGGCTCTGAGGACAGCGGCTGTGCCAGCTCTGAGGAATGGGAGAAGGCGGACCAGCTTTGCGCAATGTGAGTGTGCGGCCATGGAGGAATGCGGGCGGGCGGCAAGCTGGAAGTCTTTAAATGCTGCCCTTCAAGCTTGCAATTCCCTTGTGGGAGGAGGGAGGGAACAGGCCAACAGATTCCAGGCGCCAGGGCAAAATTCTTAGTCGCCATGACGACCTGGCATCTGGGATTTGTCGAGCCTTGCTTAAGGGGTTAAATTGTTTAATGATAGCTATAGTTGCTGCTAGTATCGGTAGAATATGTGACATGATAAATGTGCTTCTGTCACATGCGGTTTCATACTCCACGATCTAGGGTCATATTTCTTTGGACTTTTTAAATTTACATTTCCCTTATTGCAAAATAAAAATGTAAATATTTAAGTATGGTCAAATCCAACCTGGATATATGGTAGGTGCATAATGGATGGGTATACATTATAAAGGTGCTGCTTGGACTAATTAATACAACATACAAGGTCAGGCACACTTACTCACTCTGTAAACACCAACTTAAAAACTCACAAAACATAATAGTATTTTTAAAAATGTTTTGTTGTTTTAATACACCTAACTTAGGCACTCATAATGAGAATTTATATATATACCAAAAAAGGTTATGGTGGGGTATAATTGTGATTGAAAACCCCTTCCACCGGAAGTCTGTGGATAGTTAATACAATGTTAAACAAAAATCTGCACTCCAGTCAAGCCATAAGACTTGCTTTTCCCACAGAAATCCCAAATCTGCAGTGATGTTACTACCGCAAAGGATTCTGGGTGGACATATAAAAATCCGTTTAACAAAGAATCACATTTTTGCCTCATTCCATTTTAAACTTGGATTTCTTTGAGTCTGTGTTTGCTGTATACAAGGAGTTTTCAGTCACAATTTTTCACCACCATAAAAACTTTTTGGGTGTTTGCTTTGCAAGTACTGCCAAGCCTCAATAGCAAACCAGTAACCAACCTCATGCTGATGATTTGCATTAACTATGAAACAGCTGTCCATGAGTGGTTCACTGGCTTTGCATCTTTTCCCAAGTTGTGTCTTAAGCTGTTGTATAAAGCAAACACAGACTCAAAGGAATCCATGTTTAAAATAGAATGTGGCAAAAAATATGATTCTTTGTTAAATTAATTTGCATATGCCCACCCAGAATTCTTTGCGGTGGTAACATATCAGCGGTGTACCTGGAGCATTTGGCACACCCCTCCTCCCCCTCCAAATTTTAAAATGTAAAACACACCCACCATTTTAAAAAAAAAATTATTTAGCATTGGGCAGTGTTTGTGTGTTTGAATGTAAGGATGTTTTTGTATGAAGTATGTGTGAGTGAATGTAGGGTTGTATTTTTATGTAGTGTTGATATTTGGATGCAGGGGTGTATTTGTGTGTAGTGTTGGTGAAATGCTGAGCTGTATGCACATATACTCAAATATACACACACTGGCACACATACAGATACATAGAAACACAGATGCAGACACTGGCACATACAGATACATAGGTATACACATGCAGATACATAGAAACACAGTCATACACAGATACAGACACACACACCTACCAACACACTGACACACATGTACAGAGACACATAGGCACTGACACACAGATACAGACACACATACAGATACACATATACAGACACACAAGTATAAATATGTGTGTTTATTGTATGCAGTGTGTGTGGTGTATGCGTTTTGTGTAGTGTATGCAGAGTGTGTATAGTTTCTGTGTATAGTGTGTATGGAGAGTGTGTGTGTATAGTGTTTGCAGTGTGTGTATAGTGCAGGGGTCAAATCCTGGGGAATAAAGTGTGGGAAGATCCCCCTCCAAAATAATATACACTCGTATGCATATATAAAGGCGTGCACACACTCACAGACACATACACACTCACAGACACACATACACTCACAGAAACACAAATTATTATTATTTTTTAAAATTTAAAAATGTCCACCCAGCCTCCCTACCTGGAGAGCTGGCGTGGACCTGTCCCTGGGGTCTAGTGGGGCTTCAGTGCGGCAGGCGGCTGTCTCCTTGTCAGATGCGGCGAGGGAGCTGTGTTCTCTCTGCTCTGCTACCTCTCGCTGCGCGAGCTGTCTACTGATGCCGGGAGCCAGAATATGACATCATATTCCGGCTCCAGGCATCTGCAAACAGCGCGCGAGGGAGCAGAGCAGAGAGAACACACAGAAAGACAGGCGCCCGCCGAGTGTGTCCATCAGGCCACCTCTTGGGTCCGCCCATGACAGGGGGCATTTGGGGGGCGGCATTTTTTGCTGCCCCCTAAGTGCCTGCAGGAGCATCGGGAACTGCGTTCCTGCTGTAAAAAAAGTGCAGGAACGTCGTTCCCACGCGTTTGTGAAGGACTCAATCCCTGGTATAGTTTGTGTATAAAATGAGTGTATAGTGAGCAGTGTGTATTGTTTGTGTGTTTCCCCCTCCCTGACTCTTACCTGTGTCTAGGGAGCGGGGACACCCTCTATTCCCCAGTGGTTCGGTGGCACAGTATGGTTGCCCAGTGAAGAGGGGCCCAGGAGTCTCCGCATCCAGCAGCAGCATGTCCTCTGTTCTCGCAATCCGCGAGAGCGTTGCCGTGGGTTGCCACAGCAATGCGCAGAAACACTCTTGTGGATCGCGAGAACAGAGGACATGCTACTGCTGGATGTAGAGACTCATGCAAGCGGCAGGAGTCTCTACCGCCCCCTCCGCCCCACCCTTAGTACGCCACTGAGTAATATCACTGCAAATTTGTGATTTCTATGGGAAAAGCAAGTCTTATCGCTTAACTGGTGTGCAGATTTTTGTTTAACATTGTATTGACTGTGTGTATATATATATATCCCACAATGGCAAGGTAATATGCATCCTTTACTTACTTTACGGTATGCCTTCTACCTCCCTGGCTGAAATCATTCCTAATAGGAAAGCGGGCTAGTGCAAAATGCGGAGGTGCGCCAATTAAATGTTCTCAATGAGAATCACTTCAGCTATAAAAGAGTTTAACTTTGTTAGACCTTCGGAAGCACCTCTAGTGGCTGTCTTCCTGCAAAACAGACTGTGACATGACACCCAAACCACTTCATTGATGTTAAGTGGCCTGGGTATATAGAGTGCCTATAAATAACCTAGCATAACACACACAATAATGAAAATACATGTAATATATTTTTCCTGTAGTACAAGTGAGACCGATCTAAAATATTTTCTAGGTCAATCAGTAAATGGAAACTCATCTTCATTATTGTATGTAATATTACAGCAATATAAATTGGATTTTTTTTTTTCCCCTTACTTTCAAATCTACAACACATCTATAGGTCTCGATGCTATAATGTGAAAGGTGTCCTTGACAGATCTGGTTCTTAAAAGAAACAACTTCAAAGAGGTTATTTTAATTACTATCTTGGATGTGTACCAAGTATTTCAAACTTCCTGAGCATGCGCAAGATATGGAAAAAGAAATCCAAATAGAGAATCAAATAAAAGTAGAAATGTTTATTTGATAAAAAGTTTGGGAACAATTCTGTGATGAAAATGTATTTAAAGGGACACTTTAAGCACCATATTTACTACAACTCATTTTAATGGTTAAGGTGCAAAGAGGCTCTAGGCACCATCACAATGTCAAAATGGTACCATACACCAAACCGTAATGTGTACTGTGTTTGCATGTATCATGTAGTTGCATAGTAATAAAGTTCAAAATAATGTAGGATAGGGGTGCTCAAAAGGTAGTTCCCCAGATGTTGTAGAACTACAACTCCCATGATGCTTTGCCTGCATTTAGAATGGTAAAGTGTCATGGAAGCTGCAGTTTTAAAACATGTGGGGATCTACCTTTTGGGCACCCCTGATGTAGGATGTGTATTATAGAACTCCACCGCAATAATATTCTCAGGAATGTGATATCTGCATGAGTGTATTACAGAGCTCCACAACTATAATATTCAAGAGGTCTTCAGCAATAAAGCTCTGTAATATGTACCATCTAGTAATGTATCAGATCAACCCCCCTTAGTGCTATCAGTATGTACGATTGTCAGAGTCTGGAATGTATGGTTTAATCAAGTGTCCATAAGAAGAAACCCGATTTGGCTGACATTGTTCTGATGGAAGAATGCTATCCTTAGAATACATAAATGAATACAATATCCATAAATGTTTTACCTCTATAATTTGCTGTGTGTGAATTTTATTGAACATGTTTTATGCCCTCGCATTTTTTGGGGGCAAAAAAGTCAACGAAGGTGATGGTTTGCCCTGGAGTTTAGGTCATAAAGTATACACAGGGCAGTAATGACACTTCACCTGGCACTGCAAGTATGATAAACAAGGCTGTGAGCAGGTGATGGACATGGCATATTGAGAGATATTGATACAATGGCTACCAAGTTTTATGAAATTGAATAATGTAGAAATATAGTTTCATATTATTATTTTTAACACAACTTCTATTTAGTGGTAAAATTCTTGTTACGTTGAAAATCAGGTATTCTCTGTTAAAAAATTATATTTGTGTAAGCTAGATAACGCTTGCTGATCTATTCAATAATAATACATGGTTTACTATTCAAGTACATTGACCACAAGCAGCTTAACCATGTAAGCATTAATAATATCAAGAGGAACGTTCCCATGACAGTTTTGTTTCCTGTAAACAATGTTACCTGTTGTGACATCTGAAATAGTCTTTAAAATGATCGGTCGAGGCATTTTAACCACTGTGCTGATGCAGTGGTTATGGTGCCATTTAGCTATTTCACGGTTCTTTGAAGCTTACAAGCTCGGCTAGTGAATGGCGTTAAAACATGGATGAGCAGGGGCTGACTCTAGCAGCGCACCAGAGCAGTTGCCATATCTCACAGTTCCAAGTGTCAAAATCCCAATCTACTAAATTCTGGCTGCATCTTACCACAAACGTCCAACAGAAGGGCAGAACTAACTGCAGAACGCCGTCCTGAAGTTGTCGATGCCTTTTTTGTCTCGATCCAGGCAAGAAAATCTACAGCGCGTGGGCGGCCAGCCTCTTGTAACCTCTGGAGGCTTCCCAACAATTCAGGCCTGACAGAACTGCTGTCCAACAGCCAGACAGCTGGAGATTTGGGAAGAAAATCACCAAAACCGTCTGCAAGCACCGCAAAGATGCAGCGTGACAACGGCCAGATGCTGCAATCCCCGACACCAGCACCAACGGCCTCACAAGAGACTTCACCCTCGTGGGAGCCATCACTCTTGCAATCTGGCGGCAGGGTCTCACCCCGGAGCCCTACGCCAACAAACCAAGGGTCTCCAATACAACCTCAGGAAAATGTGGGAAGCGGATCTGGCGTTACAGTGCACACCCAGCCCACCAAAGAAGACGTGCTTGACCTAAAACAAGGCCTAAAGGTGTTAGGAGAAAAGGTACAACAATTACAAGCGACACAGATCGAAACCAGTAGATAGGTGAACATACTGGATGACAGGGGTCGGAGGAAGAATATTATGATAAGGGGGGTCCTAGAATCCATGCCCCTGGAAGAACTGCCGCACTTCATAAGAAGACGAGTGGTATCCCTCCTACCAGTGAGACAAGCTAAATATTTCACCTTTGATGGGGTGTACAGAATCGCCAAGTCCCCACAAGCTCCAGCTACTGCACCACTCAACATTATACTTAGATGTCAAACGGTATCCGACATGATGGAACTATTAGCTGCACTAAAGGGGAAGTGCCCATACGACTTCAAAGCATGTCAAATATCCTTCTTCCTGGACTTAAGCAGAGCCACCCTGTTATGGCGTAAATCCATGCAGCCCCTCACAAAGACACTACAAGTGGAAGGCCTGACCTACCAATGGGCGACCTGACCTACCAATGGGCGACCTGACCTACCAATGGGTGGCCTGACCTACCAATGGGCGACCTGAGCGGTCGCAGGCAAGCTCAGCTCCTGCAAACCACCCGCAATACAACGCCAAAAACACAAAAAACAAAAAAAGCAAGCCGTCAGCAGAAGTTATCGGCACCAGATCCAGGGAGAGGCTGGCTCCCCAAGCTATAGTCCCCAGGAGGCAAAGCCACCAACGATCTTGTTGGGGCCTAAGCCGGCGGTGAGAGGGGCAAATGGCCACTGCCCCACTATCCTGCCTGGAGGAGCACGGACGGAGGCCATTGTCCCTTATAGCGACACTGAATTATCACAAGCTTCCTAATAATAATGATAACATTGATCGCAATAATAACATTGATTTACAGTAATGATAACATTGATCGCAATAATAACGATAGCGAGTGCTTTGGGTCACTAGACATGTTCTCAGCAGCTCATTCTTTGTTGCGGTCTGGTTGGACAGCTGTACCCTCCAGTTTATTTTTACTTATTTCTTTTTTACCAGCAGACACTGCAGGATGGTGACCTTTGGCCAGATTCTGTGTGCGTTCCAGCTAAAAATAATTCCCAAGCATCCAGACTGTTGGCTTAGTATTGCCTCACAAGTGAAATAATTGGGAAAATAGTCTGGGTGATGTCTTACACCTTTTCTTTGTCTGAAGCCCTACAGTAATCTTTCTTTCATCTCCTCTGAGTCACTATGTGAAAGTGTTATATTTATTTACTGGAAGACTCGCAGAAGACGGACAGAACTCTGTCTTCACAATGGGACGTTTCTTCAATAATGTTTCAGCAGCACCCATTTCTGAGAATCACAAAATAACAAACCGCATAGAGTGGCTAACCAGATTCCTATTATGGGATGTTTCTATTTTTTTTATTGTCAGAATGTGTTTACACCAACTACAGGAAGTTACTGAAAAGTATTTATTTAGGATTTGGTTTAGGGGGTTATAATACATGGTAGAGGTAATATTTAAACGTAAATGAACGTCAAAGCACCATATTTACTATAGTGGTTATGGTGCTTATGCCCCCTTCCTCCAAGTAACATGTCAAACTGTTTGCGAACTTGTTCTAGACACCAGTCACCTCCTCCATGACAGCCAGACGTTCTCTGATGTGCTGTTCTAGAGCAAGCATGTCAAACTCAAAGGCTAGCACGGGCCAAATAAACAAGGTTTAAGTTTATGTGCGCCGCAAAAAAACTAAAACTTAAAATTTTATAGAAACGTAGGGTTATTTTGAAAAGTACAGTATAAAAAAGCATAGCATCCCCCAGTATTTATGACACTATTAGTCTAAATAGCTGTTTAGCTCACCGGCCCCCACTTACCTCCGCTTAAAAAGGTGATTTAAGCACCTTTTTCAAGCACCGCACGGTCTTGTCGCTTAAACTTGATTATCTCAGCCAATCCAATGCTTTCGCATAGAAAAGCATCGAGAGACTATTGTGCATATGCGGCAAAATGCTGCTCTGCACCAACCAGCATCTCCTCATTGAATTAATGCATCTCTATGGGGTGGTTCAGCGCCTCCATGCAGAGAGTGGAGACGCTAAACGTCCATGCTGCACGTTGTTCTGATACCTGTAATGTCCCTTTAATATCAGTTACTAACATTTTCTGACCATATATGTCTATTCAAAATGATTTGCATTTTAAAGAATTCTAAGACTTGTCCTGTTGTGGTATATCAGAAGTACAGGTACATATTGGTTTGCAATCATCCGAACCTCAATGAACAGAAACGGAAGTGTATTAGATGGTGTTATGGAGGTTCTTATCTCCATAAATGTGTATATATATTTTTAAATAGCTGTTACAGTAGTGTACTACAAAAATACACTTATGTCTAAAGAAGCTGGACTGAATATATCATATGAAGAAGAGATGTCATCTTAAAGGAACACTCCAATGGCCATAACCATTAGTCTGTCGTAGTGGTTATAGTGCCATAAGAGCACTAGCTACCTTCCAGAGTAAGCAAGCAATCAAACAGTTTAAGACTTTTTACAATTAACCTGGGTCCTGCCAGGCATCTAACCCACATGCTGTGTTGCTGAATGCTCCTGCCACAGAGCAAAGTCCAGCAATGCAGGGCTACACTCATTGGATGTTCGGCTGGGCTTAGCTCTTTGGTGCCAACTAGAACCTACTGAACAGGCGGCAGCAGACACCCAGTGGGACCCGTGTAAGTTGTCAAACAGTTTCACTGCTTACTATGGGAGGGTGAGGGCATTTCTGGAACCATAACCCCTAGAGTGGGCTGTAGTGGTATGGCGCTTGGAGTGTTCTTTAAGGATGTTATACTCTACAAATTGCTATGTTTACCATCATGGGAAATGCAGTTCCCAAATAAT
The DNA here is from genome assembly GCA_933207985.1 of Pelobates cultripes. NCBI lineage: Eukaryota > Metazoa > Chordata > Amphibia > Anura > Pelobatidae > Pelobates > Pelobates cultripes. The sequence goes on along the minus strand of OW240917.1, from coordinate 65,439,469 downwards.
TAGGGTAAAAATCATAGCCACAAGCATTGCAGGCTCTTGAGTTACTGACATGATTAAGCATGTGGTTTCCGATCTGTGGCAGGAAGACAGATGACGATTGCTGTTTTTTTATACAATTGCACAGTTGATAACTCTGAAAGTGAATAAAGGCACGTTTGAATTTTCCAAACACAGCAGGCTGTTTTCTAGGTGATGATGTACGTTACCATGTGAAGATCACTAAAACCAGCTGCATTCCAACACAAACCAGGATTGCACATTATTTTTAGATTGGTAATCTTTGTCAAATGAACACTAACTCTTTCTTTCATTTCAATGCCCAATATTGAACAGTGCGCGTGCACAAACTGGTTTGACTCCTAAAACTCTGGTGTGGTTGAGGATTGACTCCAGAATTGCACGTTTTAGACACTATGGCCATATTGGAGAAATATATGGATCTCAGCTATTTTGGTAGTTTGTCTATTTCGGCGAAAAATTTGTATGCCAAAATAGTCAAACTACCACAAATTCTCTGCAATCTGGGCTTTGTGAATAAACCCAAATTCTCACCCACCAATACTAACCATTTGTTTATAACAGTAGGGTTTCACAGATACAGAATATCAGTCAAAAATAAATATGTCAATGCTACAGACATCATCAGTGACTGGCGGCTTGTGCCACATTGGTAAAGTTTATTTGAAGTAATAAGTTCTGCTCTTTTTAAAGGGACACTTCCAGAAATATAGCTACTATTGGTCCTTGCCTACATTTTCTTGTAAGCAGCTTCTTTGTCTCTTACAGCCATTTACAGGGAATGAAGTGGAAACAAAACAAGTGCAACCCTCAGGGAAACTAATCATAATATGTCAAACATAGTACCAGTATATCGTGCTGATATTTTGATATTTGTAATAAATACCCATGTTAGCCACTTGGAGGAATGCACGGATGTATACTCAGGTCAAATTTCTATCATCTGAGCTAAGTGGCAAACAATGTGAATCAAAATTATAATAATTATGATCTCCTCACTGTAAGCCTCCTGAGGATTATTCTGTGTAACTATGCACACACACCAGTTTCCATATGTTTCTGCATACACGTCTCCATGCAAAATAATGATAAATGCTCAAAAGGTTAAATATTTGCTAGATATAGCTAGTACATAAAATTATAGAGTGGGCTAATCTTTCTTTTAGAAGTTGCAGATCTCGGAGACTTAGGGTGATAGTGCCATGTGCCTTCGAGGGCACCTAACTCTACTTCCCAGTCTCCGCTAACCACAGAATAGATCCTCCGAGAACACGATAACTTCTACTAAATGAGTGAATTAAAATAACGCGGTAGAGCCATCAGTACTGCATCCTAAGATATCCTCGATCTGAAAAGATGCGGCGCAGGCCCCTGACGCGCGCGTTTTGTCCAACCTGGCTCATCAGAGCACTACTTACATGAGCACTTGAAGTGTGGAGTGTGTTTATATTCTCCCCTCTTTTTATTTAATTTTTAATTATTTTCATTTAAAAAATTCTTTCTTTTTGCAGTGCACACATTAACATACATGTACGTCATGCCACAACAGCGAATGACTGGCAATTGAGTACACAAAATTGTAACATTGAAGGCAAGAATAAACAGGCACTATTTTATAATATGGTGGTAACATCACGTCAAACTGGCATATCTAGAAAGACATTCCCTGCTGGTTCCTTAATCTAAGCATACTGTTTATGCATGAAGAATGATCGAGTAAAACATAAAGGATCAAGCTAGATATACATGTTAACACTAAAGGTCCAAAATTAAGCTTATGGACTACAAACGCCCTCCAGATATGCATGAGAGTAATTAAAAGTAAGGGAAGTTCAACATGATGAACCAATACTGGCACAGTAGCTGGGTAACAAGAAATTCACATAATCCTACAAGAATACACATTTAAATATCAGGCTAGACAATGACAGTGCCAGTACCTATGCTAGCTCTATACCTCTGCTCTAGGTAAAATTAAAGTTAAGCGATAACAGGCTGCACAACACAAATGGCAGTCAGAATGACACCCGTCCACTTCTTCGACTTCGCGGTGGGCCCTTTGCCCAGCTCAACCAGTTCCTACAGGGTGCAAGACATACGTGTGACCAGGTAAGTCCATGTAGGGTACTACTCTCGCAGGTCCACCGAGATGTTGCCACAGGTTCTGTTGCCCCTTGTAGAGAAACACACTGAAGACAGTTGGAGATGAGCAGACTTGCAAACCTGGAGTTAGGCTAATCTCTTCTTGTGGTCTTGACACCTGGGGCCAAGGCACGCCACCTTGGCCCCAGGCCTTAGTAGGAACCCTTTCCGTATGTCCATGGACCCTTCCTTTCCCAGTGGCAGGGTGGTAAACCCGAGGGTTCTCCGGTTTCCGGACTTCCCTGCAGGTGTGTGGATGGTGGTGTGGTTACATGGGTGTAGGAACCGGGGGTGTGGGGGTGGGGGGGACGCATCCCCCCCAGCAAATCATGCGGGGGGGACAGGTTATGGGGAAATCCCCACCGGCTCCCCCATGCTGCAGCCACCCGAGCGCTCTGTAGAGAGCCTCAGGCAGCTGCAGCTTTGCCCGGGCGGTGCGTGCATGAGGGCGGACCACACTGCCCGGGCGCAGCCTGAGGAGAGGGGCTGACAGGAGGGAAGCGCTCAGCACTCCCTCCTGTCACTCCCTCTCTGTAGCGTGGCCGAGCCCAGTATAGTCCGCGGGTACAGGGAGCATCTGTCTCCTGTACCTGGCCGGACTAACAGAAAGTGTGAGTGTGCACTTCCTGTTAGTCCGGCCGGGTACAGGAAAAAAAGCTCCCTGTACCCGCGGACTATACTGGTCTCGGCCACGCTACAACTGAGGTAGGGGAGAAGAGGGGGGGGGAGAGTGACAAGGGAGGGAGGGAGGAGGAGAAAGTGACAAGGGAGGGAGGGGGAGAGAAGTGACGGAGGGGGAGAAAGAGAGTGACAGGAGGGAAAAGAGAGTGACAAGGGAGAGAGATTGACATCCATCACACACACACACAATCGCACAATCATGCAAACCTTACACACACAGAAACACCAAATGCATTCCTTACACACACTAAATGCACCCCGTACACACACTCAATGCACCCCTTACAGACGCACACACTGCATCCCGTACATACAGAGAAACACGCCTTGCAGCCCTTACAAATACAAACACAGATTCACACAATGCATTCCTTACACACATATCAGGACATCCCCTACATACTCCACCCCCTGTGAACAAACTCATCGGTGGAACATGAAGGTGGACCCTGGGACCCAGACCTTGAGCTGTGTAAAGGGCCCCCAAAAATGGAGCTGCTTCCCGTTCTCCCAGAACATTGATTTTTGTGACCACAGTTACAAACAGCCTCCAGAGAGCCTGTTCTACACCAGACCAGTGGAGCCAGACTGCAGCTAGGGCCCATCATCATCCTCATCTGGTTGTAAATAGGCAATCTAGCATATTATTCGTGGCATTAATCTCTAATTTACATGGAAAGGGGTTCTAATATAAATGGAAGGGGTAGAGACGGGTAGTAAAATGTATGGAATGCATTTCTGAAAGTGTCACTGAATGGCAGTTAGGAAATGTGGTCACCCTAACAAATTAAGCTAGGAATGTGCATATTTTTTTTTTTTTTTAAATAATTTTTAGAATAATGGTACAGACATTTTATTTCTTACATTTGTGATGATTCTTTTTTCCTCTCTATATTCAAGGGACACTATAGTCACCAGAACCACAACAGCTAAACGTAGTAGTTCTGGTGTCTATAGCATGTCTTTGCAAGCTTTTTAATGTAAGCACAGCCATTTCGTAAAAAGGCAGTATTCACATTACTGATAAGGAATACCTCCAGTGGACACTCAGATGGCCACTAGAGGTGCTTCCTAGTCGAGACATGAATGCCGCCCTATGAAGTATCTGCGCATGTGCGGCAAAGCTGCGCATGCGCACCAGAGAGCAATGACGCTTCTGAATAGAAGCGTTTTATTGCTCCCTGCTCGCACCCTCCTATTTCGTTATTTTGACGAAATAGGGGGCGCAGCATCATGAGGATCCCGGCGCTGTATCCAGGTAAGTAAAATCCCTTCCCTGTAGTGACCCTTTAAAGTTATTATTTAATCATTTATATAGCAACTGCAAATTCCGTAGCGCTGTGCAATGGGATAAACAACTCCTAGTTTACGGAATAAGAATATACCCGGCGAGTAAAAATGCTATCCCCCCAGATTTTTTTGGGTTCCTACGCCCATGGGTGTGGAGGTAACTTCAGACGGGCTCCCAGCTCAGAAGAGGGGCGAACCACTAGGACAGTGTCGGTCTTCTCCACAGCCAGGGCAAGTAATTGAGAACTCTTATTTATCCGGTGCCAGAACTCTTGGCAAATTTCTTAAAACCCGGGAGTCAAAATTCTCCTGCCAGCTTCTGGGCCCCAGGCCCTCCTTGCTCTGTTGAGACATTTACCCGCTTCGCATGGGTTGGAAAATTGTCACTCAGGGTTGGCAGGTAGGAGGCTCGCAACACTTAGATTATGCTTCCCCAGTGGGGACTGGGATATCCCCCACTGGTCCGGGGAGGGGAGTGTACGGGGCTGCGTTAAGGTCGCTTGGAGCCACACAAGCCCAGTCGGAAGGATCGGCCACCTCCCCAAACTAGTAGGCCGCGTGTCTCGAGGTTGCTTAGTAAAGCTGTTCTGTGGGCCAATAACATCTGCTTTGTAAAGGGGTATATACAGGTGTTGTTCGAAGTCGCTCCCAGCTTTGATTAGGGTGTAGAAAGCACTTTATAGCTCAAGTAAGCACGAGCTAGCAGCAAACACGTCTGTCCATCTTAGGACTCAGGCTCCTCCCCCCTTCTTTTTTCATTTTTAATTCATAGTACATTTAATAAAATGTATCTATTTTATTTTAGCCATATTTTAGTCTGGGTCAATTTAATCCACTGTTAGCAGATTGATATACTGGTACTATGTTTGACATATTATGACTAGTTTCCCTGCTGGTTACACTTTTTTGTTTCCACTTCGTTTAGTCTTTGTCTTGGGGTCATCCCCCGTTTACAGTGTACCCCTAAATATAGTCATCGGCTCAAATTTCTCTGTTCGTTTCCATTTACAGGGAATGGTTATATCTTTGGTAGATTTTTGGGGGGATCCTGTTTAGGGATTACTTGTTTTATATTGAGGGAAATTTTTCCTTGATTTTCTTTCCCCAGTAGACTGATTACACCTCCATTCCTGTATTCCTGTAAATACTAGAGCGCTACAGAGTTACGTATGCAAATTGTAGTGATCCGTTTGGTATTTTAAGGCCAATAGAATATTGACTTTCTGCTGCTTTGTGGCTGAGTGCATTAAATGAAGATACCGACCCAACTAACTTTCATTGGACTATAAATAACATGATAACATATCCCTGGCATTATTGGACTACTGTTGGGAAGACCTTCACTTTGCTTTAGAAAAATTAACGAACACATTATTGTTACAGTAACCTTATTATTATTTTTTTGTAATGTGCCTTTTCGAATGACAAGCAATAAAACTTACTTTGGACTGATCATCAGAATGGAAAACATAACATATACTCTGTTGGTTTGCAGCATTTTCTTCTTTTAGCAAAAAAGCAAAATAACACGGATCTTGGCTATTGTGAATCAGTTTTTGGACAAATTGTGGCTTGTACTCAAAGATACTGGAACAAATGAGTGGATCCCACTGTTGACTGTTTCCGAGCTCTGGCTCACAACAGATGTTTGATGACGACACATATAGGCGAATCTGACGGTAGTTTTGCACGTTTATAGAGTTCTTTAAACTTCTTCTCTTTATCTCTGCTACCACCCATGGCAACATCGGCATCGTAGTCAGAGAGTTTAGCGTTAAACAACCAACAAGTTGAAGGTTGAACGCAACAACATCCGTTTGTGCTGAGTTTTTTGGAGCATTAAAAGATATATGAGACATTCTCTTGATCACAAAAATATCGACTTCGTAGCGTAGTTGTTATAATTTCCTAAAGGTGAAAGATGTTGGTAACGGGTTTTTATATAAATATATCTGAAAATAAAAATAAAATGATATTAAAGGTACATGTAAGTTCACATAATATACTGTTTTACAGAAAATATTGTTTCATCATCTGACTGAAAAAAAATCTAAAAATTATTACTAATTTTTTTTGGTTTCCACTGCAATCACTACATTCTTAAAACTTTTTTTTGAAGTTGCGCTATTTTTCAACTTGCAACATTTGCATAAATCTCCCCCATAATCTCCATATTCTCTAACTATTATCCTGGGGATATATTTTTACAATGATGATAACTATCTAAGAATACAATCTGAATAAATTAGAACCCCATTGCTTTATCCAAAGATCTAATAAAGTAATACTTTGCAACCCCTCCTTTTGCCATCACCGTGCTGTTACATACAAGTTAAGAATATGTTTAATAAACAATAACAAGCTTGCATAACTAGTTACTCATCGACATTTCTGACCTTAGATCAGCTGCAGTAGAAACAGTGCTTTGAAGTTGATTCTCGAGACATGCTTTTAACGCTGGACTTATGCTAGCTTTTTCTTTCGTCAAGGTTATTAAACCAGAAATGGAAGTCCTGACACTTCCATGCTCGCACGCCTAGACTATATCATGTTACGAATGCTTATAACAAATAGTTACTGGAAAGTCAGTTTAGAATCCCAGATCAGTCTACAACTGTGTTCCTTCAAACTTCTGCTTCATTCATCTCCCACTATAAAGCTACCCCTCTTTCAGGATCCAATAAATAGTCCTGAGTACCCAAGTTCAATTTTGACCATGGTGCATACGCAAGCTTTAACATACTTTTCATGAGAGATACGACTTATTGCCCTCCTAGCTGTACTCCTCTTCTGTTTTAGTCTTCCACTACTGGATGAAAACCATTTTTATAACCAGTAAGCCACTTTATTGATTACTATTTGCAAATTCCTAGAAACAATAATCCTTTATAATTCCACCCCCTCTCTGACCTTACTTGGCCTACTCTACCTCAGTCGATCTCAGTTACAATATTCTGACCTCACTACTTTGTTTCATTACATCGTATTGACCTTCCAATTCTCTGCCCCCATACTGGTTTACCCATCACCCAGACCTCCTGATTTTTCAAAAATCATACTAGTCTGAGCACAACCAATTCTATTGCTTTATGTGTAGGTGTATCCCAGTAGTGATTTGTATTCTGTAGGATAAAGATCCTATATCTTCCACCAATCGTGATGATATAGGACAAATCTGAAAGAACACTGCTGCATTTTGTTGCACTGAAAGCATCTGACCTGTCAGGAATGGCTTTGGGCACAGTAAGACCTAAGAGAATGAGTAAGATATTCTACTTATCCTCTGTGAGAACATTTGAAGAAGTGCATACCAATTTTTAATAATTAAAGGAAATAAAATATTAAACTAATTAACTTAGATAAGGTAGTGAGTTGGAGTTACACCTCTGGCAGCAAAGTGCTATAACTCTGTATTTGCAGTGTTCTGACAGACTTCAAACACCATGACCACTTCAAATCACTGAATGGAGTAACTGACGGTGGTGCTTGGAGTAACTGATGGTAGTCACCATCTCTGGGGCCATGTAAACTCTGCCCTTCTCTCTGGAAGCTATTTTAGTAACTGTTGGCCTCCATACCCTCCGTACCCTAATAGGTGCCTTAAACAGGCATACCAAAGAGCACTTTGGTGCGAACGCGAGTTCCTCTTGAAGGATCCCAAACCTTGCCCCGAAAAAATAATTAGGTGTGTGGCAAATTACGATGCAGGGTGGGATACACCAAAAAAGATGTAATCCCTCCGCGAGTTTCTATAACTGCTAAAAGAGGGAAAAACCTTCTGGTACCAAGTCACTTTTCGAAACCTAATACGAATAAGAAGAGTTGGATTAATGTGCAGGGTACCTATAAATGTGGACGGTGTGTAGCCTGCCGCTATATAGATAGGGACTCTAAGTTTGTAACCGACTCTTCTGGTACGCAGAGGATCCCAATTAAACAGTTCTTTAACTGTAATTCAACAGGGGTAGTCTACCTTCTTACTTGTTAATGTGGCAAAAAATATGTAGGGAAAACTATACGTCCCTTAAAAAGACACATGATGGAACATATCCATTCAGTAACATCTTAAAGAGACACCCCTGTTGCTAGACATGCAAGGTTACATCACAGCGATTCACCTAGATGCTTTAAATTCGTCAGTGTTGAAAAAGTACAAATGGGTAAAAGGGGCGGCGATCTGGATTTGTTCCTGAAAAGAAGAGAGTCCTTTTGGATTCATAAGTTGGACACTTTGTCTCCAAATGGCCTCAATGAAGGCTTTACTTTTACCCCTTTTATCGAATCTTAGACCATATCTTAAGTGAGTATATATTAGTTAACCTGTTACTACCTATACCGATTTAGGATTTGTATCATAATCATGGACCACTGAGGACAATATACCGTTACATGGATCATATGTATTTACTGTGCTAGTCTATATCTGTCTACATTTTACATCTGTCTGGAGTATTGTTCTCCCTAATTTAAGAAAGAGTGTTTGACATTGTTTTTGTTTTAAAAAATCCTTCTATAATCCACCTTTATATAAGCAGTTATAGCGACTTAACATTGTAATTCTTACTTCTTAATTTAAGACATTATGCATGACATTCTATAATCTAGACTCTAAATAAGTCATGTCATACCTATTCCTGTCGGTTATAACTATCGCTACTGTATTCTTAGGGATGATGCATCTTTACATTGTAATATACAGTACCATACATTGGGTGATTTAACAAGAAAGTTACATCTTTATTTCTTAGTTAGGAGCCTGCTGTGATCAATGAGAATGTATATATCTTGTTTTGTTGTCAATGACATCTCCTCGTGAACGTGATATGTTATACACTGGCGAGATCGTATCCATAGCAACAAAATAAACATGTATATCCGTGATCGGCACTAAGCTCTGCCCACCTTTACTCCGATTGGCGCATTTACGGATGAATGACAGAAGTTAGCAACCACTCTGATTTGGGGGCGTGTAAATGTAAAACCGGCCATTGTCTCGTAGATTGGCTCTGCACAATGCCGCTTCAGATACAAATACATGCTCAGGTCAGTGTCCTCACTGATAGGCTTTGAGAAAGGCGCTCGTTTAAGCGCCAAAACGCGTTAGGCTTATGACTTTTAAAAGTCACAGCACTTTTATTTTAGCACCGCTTGGGGTGTTAATTTAAATTATGGGGATTAGAAGCCGGATTTAAGCAATGTTTAGAAAGGGATTTTGTCTCCTAATTACTCAGTATCTAGTAGCCATTACACAGGATTAGTAATGGATAGCTCTTAGCACAATATGTGCATAAGTTTAGTGTGGACAATCACTTGGAAATACACAGGATTAGTAATGGATAGCTCTTAGCACAATATGTGCATAAGTTTAGTGTGGACAATCACTTGGAAATAGCTGTTCACTATTTTATGCCGGGAGATTTGCTATGGGACTAGAGTGTTTAGCTGGATTACTGTTCGGTGCATATTTGAATTACCAGTTCTAGGACTTTATAACTGATTGGCTTTACACTAGGGGCATTTGGAGATCTACCTAGTCTCCAATATAGTTGCTATAGCTTTTCATATTCCATCTATAGGTGGCGTATATGCCATATAGGAGTATCTAACTTTTGGTATTGCCACTTCATTTGACCTCCCCTTCCTAGCCTACTGAGCTTCATTATCTCCTCATTATGTATTTATTTTTGGGGTAGTGTTTTTTTTTAAATTATTTATTATTATTTTTTGGTTTGTCTTTGTTTATGATGACTAATAAACTTATGGTTTTTATCTGTAATAGTATACTCTGAAATATCCTATCCGTGTATCCTGGGCATTTCTGCCCTAGGATCACTTTTTCTTTTGGCCTCCATTTCTCCCAGAGTTGCTACATGTTAGATTGGGATAATGTCACTGGGTTTGCTGTTGGGATTTGTGGAACTGTCTGTGTATCTTTGACACCTCCTGTGATTTACCAGACTTCTTTAAGTCACCATGTGTCTATTATAGATGCAAGGTGTGTATTATTTGTTAAATGTTGTGTACTCTCCTGATCTGCTTATGATTTCTACCAACTAGGTGGACTTGGCTGTGGAGTTATGTGCACTTCCTGAATAGCAAGACTCCGTAATTTGCATATCCAGATAGACTGCAGGCAGAGGAGATATTTCTAGTTAATTATTTTCTTCCTCACCCCTTTATAAATATGTTGTTGTGTTTTTATGAGTTCCTGTATGTTTCCCGGTATGATTTGGTTATTTGTATTAGATTGAGTTTGTCACATTAAGGTTGCTCGAATGAGCATATGGGCTGGTCCTGAGTAAAAATAAAGCTGAGTGAGTAAGTTCCTTTTGGAGCTGTGTGTCCTAGTTAATTTAATAAGTGATCCCAGTAACATAGTCTTCGGACCTGTTGGATGGCTGCTTAGTCCCTGGATCCCGAGACAAGTTAAAAAGAGCTAGGCCTGAGAGCCACAAGTGCCTTTTGTAATGGCAGTAGCTAGTCACAGTGCAGGCAGAGGTGTGGATACCTGCCCGGGAAAGAAGCTGAAGAGGCTACAAGGAGCTAAGTATTTTCATTTATATTTTTTAAATATAAATAGGGTTACTCCAAGCACCATGAACACTTCAGTGATTTGAAGGGGGTCATGGTGCTTGAAATCTGTGTGAGCATCATTTCATTATGAAATGCTATACATTCAGAGATATAGCCATTTGCTGCTAGAGGTGTAACTCCACCAGCAGTGTCGTTGGCAAGCTTCCTACATGACTAATGTTAATTCTGTGCATATTGGAGGTTTGTTGTCAGCACTCTGAGCATGCTGGAGACAGGTAACCGATGACAGCAAGGCTCCTCTTCATGCTGCCCAAGTCTCCCATCAGTCAGTCCTTCTTAACACTCCTACCCTTCCAGTGAGGGGGAATGACATCACTACAGGAGGATAAGGCTGCCGGGAGAACTGGGCCTTTATACTGCAAAAGAAGTTTGTTTGGTTTTTTTGTTTTCTATATTACATTTTTTTAATTTATTTTTTGCAGGGGCTGTGGACAGGACTGTAATGGTTACTCTGACCAAAAACAGCATTTTATTAAAACAATTTTTAGGGTGGAGTAACCTTTTAATGCAAAGAAAGGGGGGGAAAAAGCCACACACATTGGTTATGTTCAGTTCATCCAGGTTATTATAGACAGAGCCTCAAACCCTAATCCTTCCGTTTGTCTGACACAAACGACATATTGTTGATGTTCCATTTACTGATTATATAGGATAATGATCAATGCACATGTGATCATCTATTGATGCACTGCAACATTATTTGCTCCGCATAGTTTTAAAACAATAACATTGTCATCTTTTTTGAATCCTTTTTAACAGCTGGAACAAGTTGACTTTTTCATCAGAAATTTTACTGCTGCACAAGCCAGGCAGCAAAAATGGCCTACTTGGACAGCGCACAAGTTTTATGTTTTCAATGTTGTGCCACAAAGTACGAGGCATAATAGCGTAAGCATGCAATGAGTGTGAATGGGAGTGAACATGCTTTATGGGCTGGAGCGGTAAGCTATACTGGAAGAGAGGGAGTTAGCAAGTGGCAAAGGGAATGGAATCGAAGAGGGCAAGTGACGTGGAATAAAAGGAAGTGTGGCAATGAATGTGGAACAAATACGACTGTGCATGGAATGGTAAATAACCATTTGAAATATAGGATAAAATAAAAAGAGATGACTAAATAGAGAGATTATTGCGTGCCAGTTCTCTGACGAAGCTGGACAACATTGAATGACATCCTGACGAAGCCGGAAGGCGAAACGCGTAGATGTACAACGTATTGATGTCACACGGTGGGCAGCACCTTCATTCTGCGCAATTCAATTGGGCAGTGTCTGGAAAGCTACCAACAAAATCGGTGCAGTGTGAGCGGGGACGTGAGGTTACTACCACTGAGCAGTTACGGACGCAACCCATCTCATCTCCACAGTCTTTATACCAACAAGCTTTTGTGAGTAGCGGTGCATTCGGCTTGCATATACTCACCTACTGTGATTCTGTAAGCAGCTGCACATTCATTGTGTGTGTGTCTATTCATGTAATAAATTTTTTCATACTTATTGCATGCTGAAAGCTGTTTAATCTATACTGTACTAGTATGGTATATTGCATCAATTGATATATACATATTGCACAGTTATTTGTTATCTGCTGGTTATCCACATTTTATGGTTTATCTAGAAGTACACTTAACCTGTTATTTGCGCGCCACTTATCACATACCAAATTCTTTATTTTCATCTTAATGTGCTGAAGCTTTTCTGGAGTTAAAGCACTTAGGCGTTCAGCAGCATTTGTATATATTTAGTGCATATCACTTTTTATCAAGATATATATATTTATCTTTTTATTTCACACGGCACAAAACTGCAAATCTCGCTGTACAGACTCATAAGAGTAGAAGTGGCCATGATGGTTGGAGTAACTCTTTAATGTAGCGTCAGCCCTGTTTTTGTCACCCTTCCCCGATGGTGTCAACTGGTGAGGTCTGCAGCCCCCTAGTGACGCCAGTGCTAATGAGACCGTAAGTACAATAGTTGTTTTTTACTTAGTGCTTAAAGTTGTGGCTCCTTGTATAGTGATTTGTCAAAGTGATTCTGGGAGTAATTAGTCAAAATGTGTGCAGTGTCCATGTCTACGTGGACTATATTAATGTAAATTACTACAATATTAACTTACATTTTATTATAGTTTTTTTTATTTTTTTTATTCAAAGGGAGTGAAATATTGCTTCCTAAAGTAATCCACAGATAGAAAGTGTAAAACCCACTCTAATAACAGCAACAACATCCTACCAAAAATGAATGATATATAGGATTTATAGTCACCAGAGACCAAAAGAGAATTATTGCCTTTATCACAGAGAAAAATAAATAAATTAAAGTCTTACATACAAATCCCCATATCATTGTTTTATTGCACCAATAAATTATTTTGAAACCATGTGTGCACAGAGCCCAGTATCTATTTAATTATACATCTAGCACTCTGTGGGTTGAGGTAACAATCTAGCATTGCTCACTGAAGGGTTAACGTTCTGCAGTTAGCTATTGGGTTGAATGAATCACCCAGTAACATTATATCAGCAATGAATGAACCTGGGTTTAGTATTAGAGGAAGCAAACAGAGCATTCAGTCAAGGGGTACTTACCTGGGAGGAGAGTTGTCCCAAAAGGAGGCAGGAGGGCCCATAGAGTGCAATGAAGATTATTAGGCCGAGACATCTAGTCACTGTTAAAATCCCCGAGGTGACCCTTTAAGAACAGAGCAGGTCCCTTCCTCCTGTCTGTCTCTCTCTGCCACACTAACACTGCACAGCAACAAGCAATGCACCGCTCAGAGGGGCTGGGGTTTAAGGGAACTGGGGAGGGACTCAGGAACTGAAACAGAGCTACACATAGGGGAACAGCATGAGCAGGGCTGGGTGGTGAAATGGACAGAAAATGACAAGGTATGTACTGAATGAATACAGCTGTGTGCTTTAACAGAGGATGCATGAGAAGAAGAATGTGTCTGTGAAGGTAAGATTGCATGTGTGTGAAAAGAAAGAGTTAGATCTTATCCTCTTACTCAGACTGAAACAGAAGGTTTCTTTAAGTGATATTCAATATGTGACATGATCTGACACTAGGGGTATAAAGGTGGTAAAAACAGCTGGTCACTTGTAGAAAATTGAGTTTGATCTGCAGAAGGTCTGTGTACAAGATTTTTATAAATTGTGATATTAATAAATATCTTGTATAATTAGCTGTTCTTTATGGAAGATCCTTCCAAACTGCAATCAATATCCCAGCTACTAATATTAGTTCAGTATGCTGGTTAAAAAGGAATTTAATTTTATTTTTTTTACTTTTTTTTTTATGTAGTCCATTCTCAACTGTTCTAGAACTACAAATACTGTGGTCACCTGCCTGTTTTAAATAATAATAATAATAATACGTTGCCACTTCTGCTTTAGACAATAAAAGATAGAAAGTGAAAGATCTTACCATGTAGAACCATTCACTGTGATTTGTTAGGGATTCAAAGTTAATTTACATTTTTTTTTGGCTAAAATGGCCAGGTTGTGAAAAGCCAGGTCTATTTTCAGTTTTGATTAAAATGTTAAATTAATTTTGAATAATAAGAATTCAGAAAAGAATGTGCCACAAATGTTTTTTCTAATAATAGAAGGAGGCTAATGACGGGGCCTAGGTATGAAAAACTAATAGTAAGTAACTGCGCAAATTATAATTGGGCCTGTCAGGGTTATTCACTAAATTTAAGTGGAATCAGCGAGTGGAATTTGTAAGCCAAAATTTGGGCGATGTTTCTGGTTTCCTGACATTTGTCCATTCCTTCTGCCTACACTGATTCAGGTGCCTCATCCCACCAATCACCTGACCTTATTCTGGATTGCTCCATTGATACTGCACCAGTGAAGGCCCTTTGCTACTGATTACAGTCCTGAAGAGCTATTTTTTCCTTTCTGCCTCCTATGACTGTTTATTGGTGGGGAGTGCACCTTGTCATTTACCAGCAATGCTCAGAGAAATTGCAAAAATAACGAGAGTAATATCTCAGACTCTACATGCCTCAGTTAGAATGTTAAATGTTAAAGTTCATGACAGTACAATTAGAAAATGACTGAACAAGCATGGTTTGTTTGGAAGGGTTGCCAGTGAAAACCTCTTCTCTCTAAAAAGAACATGGCAGCTCGGCTTAAGTTTGCAAAGTTGCATCCAAACAAACCACAAGACTTCCGGAATAATGTCATCTGGAGAGACGTGACCAAAGTTGAGATGTTTGACCATAATGCACAGTGCCACATTTGATGAAAAACAAACACAGCATATCAGCACTTACCCCTCATATCAACTGTCAAGCACGGTGGGGGAGCGGTGATGTTTTTTGTTTGTTTTACAGCCACATGACCAAGGAATCTTGCAGTCCTAGAGTCGACCATGACCTCCTCTATACCAAAGTATGCTAGAGTCAAATGTGGGGGCATCTGTCCAACAGCTCAAGCTTGGCTGAAATTGGGTCATGCAACAGGACAATGATCCCAAACACACACGCAAATCTGAAACAGAATGGATGACAAATATAAAGAATCAAGGGATTGCAATTGTCCAGTCAAAGTCCAGACATCAACCCGATTGAAATGCTGTGGTGGTAGTGGTGCATAAAGAAATGCCAGCAAACCTCAATGAACTGAAGCAACGTTGTAAAGAAGATCAGGCCAAAATTCCTCCACAAGAATGTGAGAGACTGATAACGTCATACAGAAAACTATTACTTCAATTTGTTGTTGCTGCATAGTTCTACAAGCTATTCAGTCATAAGGTGTACTTCATTTTTCACGCATGGCTTCTCTATTTTGGCTTTATATTTATTAAATAAATCATGACACAGTGAGATGTCATGTCTTGTTCATCTGAGATTTTATTTACCTAATTTTAAGACCTGCTAAGGAAGAGATGATTATGTCTTGATATGTAAAACCATAGAATTTAGTATAGTGTTCTTTCTTTTCCCCATGACTGTATGTGTGTATATTATTTTAACACACACACTCACACACTCTCTCTCTCTCTTTATTTATGAAGTTGCCAACAGCAATTCAAGGTAATCCTTCTACTGTTGCAGAACATGTCATTATATAAAGTGCTTACATAAGGTACATATCTCTCAGTTCAGTCGCAAGTAAATGACTTGATTTGTAAAAATAATTAATCCTTCCTCAGCTCACACAGTTTGTTTTAGGGGTCTCTTGGAAGATGACTTGTTGTTGCTGTAACGTAAATTTGAGAAAATAAAAATATTCTATAATCACTAAAGGTTTCTAGACATAGGAATCTGCACCATCACGAAACAGTGGTTAGATCCTTTAATTGAGTCTGGCACCTGAAACGTCAAACTACGGCTGAATGGTCACCAGACATAGAAATAGCAACATGTGTGAAAGCCTTTTCTAATTGCATCCGGTTTGTCTGGTTGACTTTACAGAATTCTAAATCAGGGCTTGCTACAATTAATGCATTATGGGAAATATAACTCTAAAACATCTGAGAGACAAAATTAAAGGACCACTCTAGGCACCCAGACCACTTCAGCTTAATGAAGTGGTCTGGGTGCCAGGTCCCTCTAGGATTAACCCTTTTTTTTATAAACATAGCAGTTTCATAGAAACTGCTATGTTTATAAATGGGTTAATCCAGCCTCTAAAACCTCTAGTGGCTGTCTCATTGACAGCAGCTAGAGGCATTCTTGATACTTCTCACTGTAAAAATCTGGCGAGAAGGCATCCCAGCGTCCATAGGAAAGCATTTTGTGAAGATACTTTCCTATGAGACTAACTTTGTCGCGGCGCGCTCACTGCGGCGACATGCATATTCAGCCCTAAGAGGTCGAGGAGGGAGGGAGGAGAGCTCCCCGCTCGGCGCTGGAAAAAAGGTAAGTTTAACCCCTTTCCTTGCCATCCAGCCCGGCGGGAGTGTGACCCTGAGGGTGGGGGCACCCTCAGGGCACTATAGTGCCAGGAAAAAGAGTATGTTTTCCTGGCACTATAGTGGTCCTTTAAGGATATCCAAGCCAATTCCTGGTCCCTGCAGGAGCTGCAGAGTTTCAGCAACCAGCACAAATATTTAATCTCTTTTAATGCACTTTCAGAATAAAGCATTTAAAAAAAAAGGTGCAATTAACAATGGTCAAAAATGGTATCTTAAATGAGCATTCCTTACAAACCTCATTAATCTTGAAATGGAAAGTAAATCGTTAAACAATACAAAAAGTAATAAACAAATTAAGTAGCAATAACAAAAATTTGAAAAGGGAATACTCAAACACATAAATATTGATTTATTTATAAAATATTTTATGAGGAAGGATACATTGATATTTCTCGTATGTCGTGGGCCAATATATTTAGTAAACTAAACATCTAAAAGTACATACCGGGGTACACGTTTAGTCCGCATTGCCTTCAGATCTTCCATTAAGGTGAAAGGAAGCCGTGCTCCTTGAAAAAGTTTTAAGTGGCCTTATTACTGCTAAATAGCATGGCTTTTATGGTTTGGGGATGAGCTGAACAAATCGGCACATCTACACATCACTCTAAATGTATTGGTAAGCCACAGGGAAACCTATTTAGGTTCTCAGCTGGGGAGCTTAGAATTTTTTTTAATTCAATATTTTTTTTAAAAAAGTACCCCGATAGAGGACAATATAAAAACAGTGAATAACAATCACATAAAAAAGGTAACATCAATAACACTAGTAAAGATAGAACTTAATTGGTATAAGACAGAACAAGAGTTTCTAGTAAATATCAAGTGCAAGCCCAAAAATGGAGTAGCAAAAGGGGGAAGGTGGTAAGAAAGAGAGGAAGAGAGAAAAAGAAAACGAGAGGATATAACAGGTAAGATGGTATTTAAATTGGTTAGGCTAGTAGGCAGACAGGCGCGTCTCCACAGAGGCCATACTGAACCTGGTTTTAAACCAAATATAATGAGCACGGTTGATCAGAATGAGATGAATGGCTGGGCGAATCAGAGCCAGCAGACCGAGAGGACTATCCAATGGAACCAAGTGAAAGTATTTTTGGATAGTTATCTATAGCTGATATAGTTTGCTCTTCTATTGAGCGTATGTCTTCAAATCTACTAATCCAATTTTGAATCGTGGGAACCACACTTTGTCTCTGCATTAATGAGGTATAGGAGCATAGTCTTACCATAGTTAAAGGTCGGCAATGGAGATAATGTGTAACCGGTATGTATCTGGTGAAAACTGTACAGCTACATCTGTAAATGTATTTAGAACATCCTGTATGTATTTCCAAAAGGGCTGTAAGAGCACCGGCCAGCATATTATGTATGGTGTTATATATTTATAAGTTTTGACTATTTATAATTTTTTTGTGTTTTTTTAACTCCAAATCAGCTATTTGTTTCTAAATTTTGGAATTCTGTTTTCTACAGTTTGTTGTTTTTTGTGAATAAACCTTTTTGTGTTAACGTAGTGAGAATCGCTGTTCTGGAATGTTCTCTCCTCGTAAAGCAAAAGCTTGCTTGTCACAAGTAAATAGCAGCTGCTCAGCTTGTGCCCTGCATGGCCTTTCCCTTGGAAATATGAAGCACTGTTTGTGTCCCTCCAACGAGAACACATCATAATTATAGCTTTTAATTAAAAAGGAGACGGCCCACAGAAACATGGCGTTCACAAGTGATCACACACAGAATACAAAGGATCTTTCCTGTGTCAGAATGACCTGTTAAATGCATTTATAGAATACAGCACACTGAAATAAATACACATCTTTGTGTAAATGTTACAAGACTTACCTGTTATGAACTTTAATGCTTCTGCATAACAGGTAAGTCTGCATGTTAGAAATGTAGAGAGGCCCAGGGTCTTCATGATAGTAATGATGAGTCTCGTAATTGAGGTTTAAGCTCCACAAAGAACAGTTGCAAGTTCTGCAACCCTTTGAGTCAATAGTAAAGGTTATAAGTGAACCTTGTGAGTATTGTTTTTACACCAGGGAAAAAGATTGGGACTAGATAACTCTAGAACCTGTACCTATTTCTGGACTAATTGTTCAACTTTCCCCCTCTAAACAGATAGGGCTATGTTGGCCTGATGTTCACCATCAGAGGCTCCCGCACAGCTGGCTCAAAAAACCTACAGATCAGCATGGCCCGCCTTATAATCTGGAAAAGGAATGCAGGTGCAAAGCTTCCCATAAGGTTGCACACTGTCAGGATTACTAATTGATCCCGCACGCAGAATTGTATCATACCTAGGACTAAAGGGTAACATCTTACCGGGCCTTAGAATGGACGGACTTAACGTACCAGAGAATAGTCAGAATACTTACCGAGGTCAGGGATACCGAAAGAGAAGCAACGATAAGGGAAAGCCAAAAGTCAGGGATACCAGAATACAGAGAAGTCAAACAAAGCCAAAGTCAATAACCAGAAATAAACGCTCAGGCATACACTCTTGGACAACCACTAGGGAAACCACGACAGGGCAATGAGCAGAAGGAATAGGTAACCTTAAATACCCATCTTGTGGATCCGATTGTCCGAAACCAGCTTTTGACCTCAGAACGTGCATGTGCGTCTATTATGTGACGTCAGGTGCATGTCAACGTCTTCCATGCCGTGGGCGGACGTGGAGTTATAAATTAATGAGGATCCGCAGTGGCTGGCATCCATCAACATGCTGCAGGGGTCAGACACATCGACGCATGGCCGCTGAACGGCACTACCGTGTTTATAGGCAATGCAACTACTATCAATGTAGCAAGGTGAGGATGAACATGTGACAACAGACAGAGGGACACTTTAATTTTAGGAGTTTGGCTAGGACTGTTTTGAGACATTTCAGGTGACTTACTAATACTTTATGCAACTAAAGAAAAGAACAATGTATATTATTTACTCAGAGTGATTTCTAAATTACTTATTGTAGTTTAAACGCTTTCATACACTCTCACAGACCAACAAAATATAGCTCCTAGAAAAGGGGGACACAGTGATTTGGATCCAAAATAGGAACTGTCCCTCTTAAATAGGGACACTTGGGAGGTATGAGTTTGTCTTTAGCCAGGGACACTTCCTAGTTAGGTTAACAGATAAACAGGATAAACGTTTGATGACCTAATAGCACATTGGCAATTGTCTATCCACCCTTTGACCAGAGATAGGGAAATCTGAAGTCAGAAAGTTTAGGCCTGCTCCGAAGCCATCTTGTTACTGAACCCTTTAAAAGAACCACCATCATCGCACACTATAGGCATTGGTTAAAGCCACTCCTGGCACCAACGACAGTCCTACTGTGGCAAAACAGACCTCAGCTTGAATTTAGGATTTTGTTTTGCTCTGTGACAGGATTAGAACCCTAACTAGAAATTGCAAATCTTTCATGTTCTTAAAGGGACACTATAGTTATCAGAACAACTAGAGCTTAATGTAGTTGTTCTGGTGAGTATAATCATTGCCTTCAGACATTTTTATGCAAACACTGAGAAAAGGCAGTGTTTACATTGTTCCAAGGGACGACTCCAAGTGGCCACTCCTCAGATGGCCACTGTCGTTCAGGTTCCTTACGCTCTGCATGGAGACGCTGAATTTTCCTCGAAGAGATGCATTGATTCAATGCATATCAATGAAGAGGTGCTGATTGGACAAAACAGCATTTTGCCCTGCCCCCTGCCGATTTCAGCCAATCCAATGCTTTCCCCATGAGAAAGCATTGGATTGGCTAAAAATCAGCAATTCTGATGTCACCAAAGAGGTGGAGCTAGCGCCAGCGGACCTGCATGCTGGAAATAAGGTGAGTTTTAATTGCTTTTAAGGGGGCTAAGGAGGGGGAAAGCCACAAGGTTCTCTCACTGGCTCATTTTGTTTTTGCATATAGTAAAATATTGTTTACAATACCTACCAAAAGAAAACCCATATTATGAGACCCGAGTGCTGTTTTAAATGAACAGTGTAAGAGGACACTGTGCTGTAAAAATAGATCAGTTGTGCCCAAAAACAGTCTGACTGAACTTTGTGTACTAGTTTATGCCTTGTGCTCACTTTAGAATGACATCACATTATATTATTTAAAGGTGATACTATGTACACTATGTATTTAATATACATATAGATCGGTATGTTTACACTGCATGCAGTGCACAGCTTGTACTACATCTTGATGAGGTATGCTAAATGCAGTAGTTATAGATGTAAGGGATCATTGCAGCACAAAGGTTACAATCTAAAATGCAATTATCAGAAACCAAACTAATTAATATATTCAATGCTGATTTATTGGTTTAAGGCATTACCCCTTTCAGTTCTATGAATAGGGGCCAACTCCCGCCCCCGCCCCCTCTCACCCCCCATAGAACAGACAAGAATTAAATTTTCTTGGCCTTCGTTTAGTCCATACTTATGTCTAAAATAAAGTTAAGCTCACCTCACCCAGTGCCATTACAGAGAGAACTTTACGTTCCTTACAAGAATAATTTTGCCTACAAGGGAAATCAAGAATATCAGAGCGAAATACCAGGTATTTATATGACCGTGGCCAGGAAAATCGGGAATGATCTTTTTATAGCATAAAGAAAAAAATAAATTTCTACATTACGATGGTCTCAACGGACCATTCTTAAACAAACTACAACTCCCTCAACTGCTCACAGAAGCTAGGGATATTCTGGGTTCCCCTTTTACAGCTGAGGAGGTGGATGCAGCTATAACTTTGTTGTAGATAATTTACTGCAAACCAATTAGTTTGAATGACTATCTGTTCCTGTCCAAATTAATGATAATAAAGTTGCGTGCACGCAGAAGTAAATTCACACTGAGACACAAAGTTCAGGTTAATGAAAGAACTTCGGAGAAGTTTAATGGCTTCTGACAGAAAATGGGTGCGCAGACCCTTTTAAAGGCATTATTACATCACTGAAGAATTCAAGATAACAGCAAATAGACACTATTGATTGGTCCAGGTGTTAAGTGGTTAGTTAGATACCCTCCTATCAAGAGGTGATGTCATCCTTGACACGGGAGTGGACACAAGATGTAGCGCCATCTTGTTAGCACGAGGTGTTCACTCGATGGGAGGGGTGCTTTGGCAGCCATTTTGAGTAGTTAGTATTGTTAGCTTCAAGGTTCTTTTAGTAAATACACATTTTATTATTCAGCACATTTCCTCCTGACAAAGCATTAGCTTAGATAATTTCAAGAATTCTATAATTCTACAACAACTTCACTGAAGGAGGGTAAGGCCCTGGGGCAGCATGGATTTGAAGGTGGATACTACAAAACCTTAAAAAATTAACTATCCCCACAACTAACTTCCCTCTTCAATGATTTAATGCAGGGAGGAACTCCCAATAGTGAAATTGCCCTAGCAAACATTACTACCCAAAACAGACAGGAACAACACACTTCCTGAATCGTATCGACCAATCTCATTAATAAATCACGATGCAAAACGCTTATCAAAAATCCTGTTGTGCAGACTGAACCCATACCTAACACTCTAGTTTTAAGCAGACCAGGTGGGTTTTGTCTCTGGGAGACAGTTGTTCGAGAACATTAGAATGAACATTGATCTGATATGGAAGTTAACAACCACAGAAACCCCAGCATTAGTACTATCACTTGATGCTGAAAAGGCATTTGACAGAGTAAAATGACCTTATATGTTCCAACTCCTAAAACACTTGGATTTCCCAGACCCCTTCATTACCACAGTGTGAGCAATGTACACAGATGTTACAGCACAAATTAAAATCACTGGGGCGCACAGCAAGCCATTCATGCTAAGCAATGGTACGAGACAGGGATGCCCTTTCTCGCCACTATTGTTCATAATATCCCTGGAGCCTCTACTACAGGCAATCCGCAATCACCCCTCCAATCATGGAGTAACTATACAAAACAAAACAAAAAAAATTGTAGTATCGGGCTATGTGGTCGACATTCTCCTCACACTAGCGAACCCAAGAGAATCAATGCAAGCCTTGGTCCCGCTCCTGACCTCTTATGATGAAATATCAGGTTACAAAGTGAATATGGAGAAATCCGGTGCTCTCCCCTTGGGCCTCTCGGTGACCGACGCGGCACATATTGATGACACCTACAAAATACGAATGGCACACAATCACATCAAATACTTAGGGAATAACCTCACTGCTGATCAGGAGAAGCTATATCAAGCCAATTACAACCCTCTCTTGAGGGCTCTCACGGGCGACATGGAGCGATGGACTGATAAACCAATATCCTGGATAGGCAGAATGCACTCAGTAAAAATTAATGTCCTTCCCCGCATACTATTCCTTTTTCAGGCATTGCCCATACCAATCTCGAAAAGGGATATGTCTCATCTGCAAAGAGAGAGAGACAGATTTGTATCTCAAAACAAGAGACGTAGAGTGGCACATAATATCCTGTAAAGACCCAGGGCTGCGGGAGTGTTAGGTCTTCCACACCTACACTATTACTACCTAGCAGCCCAACTAACACAGCCCCATGGCACACACCCCCAGATCAGAGACGATGGGTAGACTTAGAGTCAATGATGATGGGGGCAGACCTCCCACAATTCTACATCTGGCTCCCTACAGAGGACAGATTACTTCTCTGCTCCAATTGCCCATCTATCACCAACTCCATCCATTACTTCGCAATAGAGCTTTCCCTCTGGGCATGAGGGCACGAGAATACAAGGGCCTTGAATATGCAGGATTACAAAGCATTCACCAAATCTATATTGGACACAAAGTGATCCCATTTAATGAACTCAAAAATAGGTCCACTCTAACAACCACAGACTTCTTTAGGTACCTCCAGATGCGGAACTTTGTAAGCCTACCCCACATTAAAAAGGCAACCCGTACAAGACCTACCTTTTATAAACGAATGTGTGATGCTGAGACATACTAGAAAGGGATGATTAGCACCATATATTCTCACCTCTGCTCCACTACCACAGGCTGGGGTGGGAGAGGTCTTAGAGGGTGTAAACTGGCAGGACATATGGGAAGCCAATAGTAAAGTGTCCATGTGTAACGATGCAGGAAGAAGCCTTCAAACCTATGCTCAGATGGTACACAACAACGGTTAAGCTGTACCACATGCATAAAAGTCCAACTGATCAGTGTTGGAGACTGTGTGGAGGCAGGTAAACATACCACCATATGTGGTGGAGTTGCCCATTAATGACCGCTTTCTGGAAGGATTTTTGGACACTAGTCTCTCAGAATCTGAAAAAAGCAAATTAACCCTAATCGCTGTTTTATTTTTACTATCTAAGCCCATTGAAGGTTGGACGGGAGCAGAGACTAGCCTACTTCGCAACATCGCCTTGGTGGCGCCCAGGGCCTTAGCTCAGACTTGGCTGCAGCCCACTACCCCACCTATGACCTTAGTGACCAATAAACTTACAGATAACTACTTAAAGGAAAAATTAACAGCGCATGTAAGAGTGACCATGAAAAAGTTTGAACGGGTTTGGGAATTGTGGGAGTCCTACCGTCCCCCGCGGCCTCTCCGCTCCGGTTGTTTTTTATTTTTTCTGTTCCGGTAGCCCAGTACAGATGTGCCTTGCTGCGCGTGGTGGCACCATCCCCCCCCACGTCCCCTCTCAAAGTTGTCTCGGCTTGATGCTCTGGCGCACCCTGCCGACCTCCCACTTTATCTGATTCTTCATTCTTCCTCTCCTGATATTCTGTGTTATGGAGGAATACTATACTACTATAATACTACATTTGTATGGGATTACGCTTCCAAAGAAAGAAGAGTAAAAACTCTCATGGGGCGGATCTACATTAAACATGACATGGGGATATACCAGTCGATAAAACTAGCACTGTTGCATATTCTCCTACAAATTATTGCCTTCCGGTGGCTAACGGGACGGTATTGAAAGTTACTGTTATCTACAACTGTTACAATTTATATCTGCATATACTCACACGAACAGAAGCCAATATTAATGTCTGGTGCCAAAGACTTATGTTCATGATATGTATCGATTGTACCCCAATACACTGCATGTACAACTCTATATTTTCATGTTACTGAACAAGGTAATGTATTGTTTTGACGACTCCGCAACTCTGGCAAAAATAAAATGATTATTTTAAAAAAAATTATTAAGGGTAAGTTTTTCAGTTGGACTGGCATTAAAACCAATGCATCTCTATAAAAATACTTTTACTTCCACTTTGAGCGAGAGGCGTGAGGAAGAAAACTTGACAGCAGTCTAGATAGCAGTTAGGAGGTGTTAACTAGAGTTTTGTTTAGTGCAGGTTTCTGTCAAATATGGTATTTTTATACAATTTGACAAAGAGGCTCTTCTCCTCTATCACACTTGTGCCCAATACACTGACATGTGCGCTAGAACACCTGCTGACACGGTGTATTAATACATGCATGCCCAAGCATATGGCATTTTGTGGTTTTCAGAGATATAAATAGTATTATCTTACTGTGCCTGGACATAGGCATACAGTGTCTAGACACAGCCGGCCGACATTACATGGGCCCGGTCGCGGTCTTAAAGGACCGCGGCACCAGACCGGGCCTATGTTCATCAGTAATGTTTCCACAGTACTATAATCACATTTTGGGAACCGCTGCCCTAGACACAGCTGGGTAATCTCTCTAAATCCTTGACTGGTAGTTGAGAACTGGTTTGGAAACTACTGGAATAGAGCCACCGTAGAACTATCTTTTAGGGCTGGCTGATTATTATTATTATTTAAATAACGCCATCAGATTCCGTAGCGCTGTACAATGGGTGGACTAACAGACATGTATTTGTAACCAGACAACTGGACATACAGGAACAGAGAGGTGGAGGGCCCTGCTCAATGAGCTTACATTCTAGAGGGAGTGGGGTATAGTGACACAAAGGGTAAAAGTAGGGGTACGAAGCAGGTTGTTAGAAAAGTATTCACTGAGGGCTTAGTAGGTAATTTTTGACAGTTGCAGGAGAGGAGTCATGGGGGTGGGGGATAAAAACCTGCTAACAGTTTAATCGAAGAAGTGAGTTTTCAATGATTTTTTGAATGAGTGGAGACTGGGTGAAATTCTTACGGAGAAAGGAAGGGAGTTCCACAGAAGAGGTGCAGCCCTGGAGAAATCTTGGAGGCGAGCATTAGAGGTAGGAGTACGGACAGAGGATAGGCGTAGGTCTTTGGCAGAGCGTAGGGGTCTCGACGGGAATACTTGTGTATTAGGGAGGATAGATATGTTGGAGCAGCAAAACGTAGGGACTTGTAAGCAAGCACCATAATTTTAAATTGAGCCCTATATCTAACTGGAAGCCAATGCAGGGACTGATAGAGTGGGGAGGCGTGGGAGGTGCGAGCGGACAGGAAAATGAGCCACGCCGCCGCATTCATTATAGATTGAGGTGGTGCAATCTGGGAACATGTAAGACCACTGAGAAGGGTATTGCACTAGTCAAGGCGAGAGAGAACAAGAGCATGGACCAGCACCTTAGCCGCATCCAGGGTAAAATAGGGGCGGATGCGTGCTATGTTTTTGAGATGTAAGCGACAGGATTTGGCGATTGATTGGATATGAGGGGTGAGGGAGAGGTTGGAATCAAAAAGAACACCCAGGCAGCGAATCTGCGAGGTAGAGGTGATGGTAGCGCCGTTGACTTGAAGGGAGACAGACACGGGAGTTGTAATACTTGAGGGAGGAAAGATCAGAAGTTCTGTTGTTTTAAATATTTTTATTGTCATCTCAAGATAAACGCGGATATCAAACATATAATCGTTGAAGCAAATAATCGCCTTCACAGAGGCGTGCTTAAGGAGACCGTAAATAACTTGAGGGCTAACATTGGACAGATTGATCAAAGTAACATATGGTTGCCTGCACAAAGGCATAACAGTCGGAGTGATCACGCAATGACCGAAATCAAGTTTGAATGGGCTTCACAAAGTTAGATATGTCAAAGGCCTGATAGGCATATGTTGATTGGGCCTGATAGGCCGGTGTGGCCATGTGCCTATGTCTTATGTTAAGTTCAAGTAGGTATTCCTAATGTGCCTAGCGTGCGGTGTGAGCGCCGCCTTAAGTGATCTGGGTGTAATTAAGAGTCCTCGTATCAGCTGTTGTAGGAGTTGCGTCCATTCAGTTGGGTACCCATGCAAAAAAGTTTAGTGTGATATGTATCCTGTCTGTATCTATTGAGTAGGCAACAATCTACGACAGTGTACTTTAGCCCTTTGAAGCACTGTGACATTAACCTCACATACAGTTTTAAACAGAATTAAAAATAGAAATATGCAAAAACAAACCAATAATGCATAACTTGTACTGTCCATGTTCAGCATGAAGGGCTTCGTTAGGCTCAAATAACCGCCTAAAAGTATGGTGCGGTAAACATATATGGCAGAAATAGTATATTAGTCAGGCATCGTGAGGCAATGATACATCATATCTTTAACATTATAGCAGCGTCTAGTTAATTGCGAAATAGGCATGCCATGAATCAAGTGTATTGATATTAGAAATGATTATTTTAGCAACATGGTATATCCTGATCTGCATCTGTGAAACAATATTATGTGAGTCTCTCCACTGGAGATGGCGTTGTAATGCCTGGTGAGAAGAAATGTCCAGCGTGGGCTTAATGGCCTCCTATGAGGTATTTAAGCGGGCTTCCCTCTACGTGGCCTTTTGCAGGCTTATGCCAAGGGTGCATCTTTATGCCAAGCTGGTTGTTTATTGCAGGGTCTCTCCAGCTCCCCTGGTGTAACCAATCCCCTCTGTTCCCCTCCTGGCCTGCTCCGGCCGGCCGGCCGGCTTAGGGTTCTACAGTGCTGTGGGCACTCAGGGACATCAATAGTCCGGCAGACCCCCCCCGGAAAGTCCTCGGGCCCCCGTCCCCTATCCTCCCCAACCCCTGCAATTCCCCCTTGGAGCTCCAGTCTCGGTAGGCCTCACCTTTTTCGTCACCTCAGTGGGCCCTGGCGACCCAGCGTGGCTCCCGGTGACTTGCGCGTTCCGCGGCCATGTTAGCTCCACGTGGGAAAGGGCTCCGCCATGTGTGGGCCTTCTGCCTCCAGTCCCCGGACATCGGCTTGTGGGCCGGGATCAACCCCGCCGGCCCGAGGGGGGGGGGAGCGGGGCCGGGTCCAGACTCCCCTCTCTCCCTCTGCTATCTCGTCTCGCGGCTCCTGCCGTCGCCATGTGTGTGTAGGCCTCATGGGATCATTATGCTCCAGTTGTGCGAGCTGCTCGGTGTCGGCTTGGCAGGTGTCCCTGCATTTTTCTCCTGTGTCGCTCCCTGCTTGATGTTTGTGTCTGCCTCGGCTCTAGGTGAGCTTTTAGTTCAGTATTTCGGTGTATTTAGGCGGCCCAGAGCCGGAGCTAGCATGGATGGCTGCCGCTCGGCTCAGCGGCCCAGCCCCGCCCCCAGAAGTTCTGTTTTGGACAGGTTGAGTTTATGGAAGTGAGCAGCCATCCAGTTGGAAATCGAAGAGAGGCAGTCAGAGACACGAGTCAAGATGAGCAGAGAGAGATCAGGAGAGGACAGGTAGATTTGCGTGTCATCCGCATTGAAATGATAACGGAATGTTACACGTGTCCAACAAAACAAAAAACTTGCTCTTGAGATTGACAGATTTTCTTACAGAAACCCTGCACAGACAGGTCAAACTAACATGGTGCTTTGAGTTCCATTTTAAGTCTGCAATCAATATGTATATGTGAATATTCTAAATGCTTTATTTTTAAATATAATAAATATCAGACTTTTAGACAAAAGTGTGTTGAATCACTTCAAAGATAATTTTTAAACAGCATCACAGAGTACGCTCTAAATGAGAAGCTTTCATTAAGAGCAACAAACACACATTGATGAGTAATTTAATGAATGCAAAATACTCAGTTGCATGGTTTTGCTGCTAGAATTTCCCTGATCGTGCAGAGACTTGACTACATTAACTCCCACACTTCTAAGTTTAGATATAACAAATTATATGTAGGCTGTGGAGCTGTAAATTGGCTTGTGATGTTCAAACAAATAATCAATCCTTGTGACATGTTTACAATTAAAAGAATGGTGCCTAATAGGCTTTATTTAAATTAACACTTTCCCGGCAAATGATGTGCCAGAACAGTCACAAAAAAGTCAGTCTCTGCATATGGATAGCTCTGAGACTGGAGCCATTATTATCACCCATTTACGAGCGTTTTCCACCATGCAAATGCATGTTGGAAATACTAAGAGGCACATATAGCCATGTGTGCCTGTTTGTCAGCATTCCTGCTCAATCACAGCAATAGTAATTAAGAGGTTTACTCTGGCCAAGTGCTCCCTTCCCATTAAAAACAAACAAACAGTTCAGTAACAAAAGGGGCAGTTCATATTTTAAAAGCTTCAATTCTCCATTGTCATTTGGTGAATGGGGGGGAGCACTTGGTTACCTTCAAATAAGAACACTTTAATAACTTTGTCCGGAATTTCCTCATCACTTGTCCAGACCACACACCTGCATGGAGCAGCACATGTATGCCATAGGCAGAGGCGTAACTAGAAACCACGGGGCCCCAATGTGAAAATTGCCTTGGGGCCCCCCCATACAGCTACCTCCTACCCCACATGCAGACACATACATACAGACACATGTAGAAACACACACATACATACACTCATATACACACACTCACAGACACACACACATACACTTTCAGACACACATACATACACACACTTACAGACACACATATATACACACAAATTAATATTAAATGTCCTCCCTACCTGGAGAGCTGGATGGGATCTGTCCCTGGGGTCCAGTGAGGCTTCAGTGCAGCGGGCGGAAGAGTTCCTGTCAGAAACGGCGAGGGAGCTGTGTTCCCTCTGCTCTGCTCTCTCACAGGCTGTCTACTGATGCCGGGAGCCGGAATGTGACGTCACATTCAGGCTCCCGGAATCAGCACACGGCGCGCGAGGGAGCAGAGCTGAGAGAACACAGCTCCCTCGCCATGTCTGACAGGAACTCTGCCGCCCGCGCGGGGGTCCATTAGGTGGCCAGTGGGCCACCTTTTGGGCCCACCTATGACAAGGGGAACACGGAGGGGGCGGCGTTTAGACGGCCCAAGGTCGCAGGGGTTGTGGCTGCGGCCGGGCACCCCGCAGTGAGAGACCCGGTCGCAGCTGCGACCCCTGCGACCGTGGTAGGTACGCCACTTGGCATAGGATCAGTGTGGTATGCCGTGTTTCCTCGCCATAAGGGGAGCTAGTGCCTCCTGTTTATTGATCCTCTTTCTCCACTTGGCAGGACCCCGTATCCGTAGGGACTCTTGCGCTTGGAGCACCCCTTGAGTGTATGAACAGCTGGGTGGGTGTAGCTCCACCTGGGTTCCAAGCCCAGAGGATGAACAGTGAGCTGGAGCGGCTGCTTCAGCTTGCAGTGGGACAGGCAAGACATGAGAGCGAGAGCAGCAGGATATTCGGGCCCAGAACTTTCGGCACAGCTGATCAAATTTGACCTCAAAGCTCTCTACCCAGTTCAGATACTCTAGGCCTGCTGGATTTGGCGGGTGCTGAGGCACAGCAGCCATCTTTGCTTGGCCACGCAGTCACAAGGACGGCAGGTATGATGTCTGCTACTGCAATGGAGTTAGGTGTACTGTGGAGACTGAGATGTCCCCCTAGTTCCAGAGGAGGGGGTGACGTGGCTCAGGAGATTCTCTTCGGGCCGCGTGGCTCCAGGCGGAGATCAGCCATTTCTGATAGGCCGCAGAACCAGACAGTAGAGGTGTTATCCAACACGATTTCACAGGACTGTTACTGTCCATGTCGGTAGAGCAAAAGATTGTGCTTGAATAGGCACTGTTTTCAGGCAGATTTAAGTTGTGTAGCACAAGTTAAAGCTGAAATTGTCAGGAGCTTCTAAGATGTGCATCCGGCCATTTTGAGAGTGGAGCCCCGCCCTGCTGTCTCCCCTTATTATTTTTATATAGCACCAACAAATTGTGTAGTGCTTTACAACAGGTGGACAAAGAAACATGTAATTGTAACCAGACAAGTTGGACACACAGTCACAAAGGCACTGGGGTAAAGTGTCACAAAAGGGAAGGATGTCCTTTACTCAAATGATTGTGAATAATAGAAAGGCAGGAATACTGTCCACCCTCACTAATATCTTCAACTATCACCAGTGGCGTACATACCGGGGTCACGGCTTCGATCGGGCCCGGCACACCAGGGGGCCCGGCCGCCCTGCGACCCGGTATGTACCCACTGTGGCCAGCCTCTTCTCCAGCCGCCCTGCGACCCGGTATGAACCCACTGTGGCCAGCCGCTTCTCCTGCGGGGGCCCAGGAGCCGGCCACCTCAGGGCACCCCGGCGGGCAGGCTGGCGCGTGAGGGAGCACTCTCCCCTGTGTGCTCCCTCTTCAGCTCCTTCGTGCACCACACTGATACCGGACCGGAAGATGATGTCATCTTCCGGCTCCGGCGTCAGTACGCAGCGTGAGGGAGCTGAAGAGGGAGCACACAGAGGAGAGTGCTTCCTCTCGCGCCCGCCGTGTGACACCACTGGACCCCAGGGAATCCCCTCGGCACTCCCAAAGGTAGGGAGGCTGGGGGTATTACATTTTTTTTTTAAAACGTGTGTGTGTGTGTGTGTGTGTGTTAGAGTGTGTGTTAGTTTGTGTGCATCTGTTAGTGAGTGTGTGTTTTGTGAGTGTGTATGTCTGTTAGCTAGTGTGTATGTCTTAAGCACTTACCTTTCTCCAGCGCTGGGAATCTCTCCGCCCCGATCCGCCTCTCAGCTCCGAATGCGCATGCGTGGCAAGAGCTGTGCGCGCATTCAAACCGCCCATAGGAAAGTATTACTCAATGCTTTCCTATGGACGTTCAGCGTCTTCTCACTGTGATTTTTACATTGAGAATCGCAGAAGCTCCTCTAGCGGCTGTCAATGAGACAGCCACGAGAGGCTGGATTAACCCTCAGTGAAAAGTTTTCAGCTGCAGGGTTAAAACTAGAGGGACCTGGCACCCAGACCACTTCATTGAGCTGATGTGATCTGGGTGTCTGTAGTGGTCCTTTAAGTGTATGTGTATCTGCATGCACTGGCGTACATACAGCGGTTGCAGCCCTGCGACCAGGTGCCGCCGCCATGTGTTGCGGCCCCAGCCCACGCAGAGTAAGCGCGCGGGGGGAGGGGGACGTTGGAATTCCCTCCTCCCCCTAAAAATAACCACTTGATTTTAAGAGCATGAGTAAGGGCAAGTCCCTCCTACCGAAGCAGTATAAATTGATGGCCTGCTCAGCTGACTTATAGGCCTAAAATTAAAATTACAAATTGCTAAATCTAAAATGGTGAGATACCAAATTCGGCCGGGTAATATTACCAAAAACAAAGTGGAAAAATAAGGAACTTTTCCACTGTAGAATAAAACCGGTTCACAGAATTCACAGCAAAGATATATCAAAAACTTTAAGAAAATGGTTTGGCGAAACACGCCTCTTTTATTATTTTTGTATAAATTTATATTTAATAAAAGTAGTATACTTCATACCTACCTTGGACCTGCCTGTTCTTAGAAGATTTTATTAAAACTACTCCCACTTCGAATTCTTTGGTGGGTGTGACGGACCCTCCGTCAATCAATGCTCCTAGTGCTTACCAAGTACCATCAGCACCGCACCAGACACCATAAGCACTGCAGATCCCACAAACTGCCGCAGCCTGGCTGGGAACTCGCCATCCTCTACCCACCCTGCACCTACGACAAGGCTCCAGGTCCCAGTGGGTGAACCTCTCCTCCAAGAGAGAGTAGCAGTGACAAGCTCTTAAAAGAGCATAGTGATTATAGCCCAGGGGAGTATACAGAGTATAGCAATCCCCCAGTGTAGATGCAGCCTTTTCCCCCACACATGAGACGAGGCTCTATGCTAAGGGTAAAACAGGAACTCAGCAGATCTGAGAGTTTATTGTCTTTTATACAGTTTTTCCTACAAGGTTACCACCCATGTGGACCTTGTGGAGCACAGGACACAAAGTCACAAAGCCAATCAAAACAGTATTGAACAGTTAGACACTTCCAGATAATGTACGCAAACCCTCCCTTCTGCTTATGATACAATTAACAAAGACAATGGACTAACTCATTAACTCTAAGCAGAAAAAACATACACTTTTACAAACCCCCAAAAGTACCTCAAAATACAACATATCCCCCCGATTTTCCTAGAAGTCTTATTTTTGCCCCACCGTGCACATGGTCCCATGCTCAAAACAGTTCCATACACTTGACGACAAAACACTGCTGGACAATTTAAGATGGCCTCCGCCACATGTTGGAATCTGTTCCAGCTAAAAGTCCAAGGGGCATTGTGCCAAGTCCTAATATGCACAATTAGTGTTTCTAAAGAGCAATACATCCCAGGGGCCATAGTCACAGGGTAAGAGGCTGGCAAGCAGGCCTCTCCAAAAACCAGTAGCGAGGTTACTTTCACCACAGTGGGGAACATACCACTTAAGTTATAAGGACTGAACAAAACCTAGGTTTGATCTCCTTTTGTGAGTATCCCTTTTATTACTTTTATCAGAGAGCACTATATTTTATCTTTTTTTATATTGCCCTCATTGGTTTGATGCTTCTGCACGTTTAAGTAAAGACTAGAGTCCTATTCGCTCCTCTTGGGACAACATCCAGATACACTGTATACTGCATCAAGATCTCATCGGACCAAGATCAGAGAAAATATATCATTAAAGGGACACGATAGACACCCAGACCACTTCAGTTCATTGAAGTGGTCTGGGTGCAGTGTCCCTTTTGCACTTAGTGCTACAATGTTTACATTGCAGCACTAAGTCTGCCTCCAATGGCTGACAGGCACTGGAGGCTCTTCCTGCATAGACCTTTGGTCCAGTAACTGACGCTGAACGTCCTCACACTCTGTACAAGGACATCCAATGTCAGAATTTTTCGGAGGGGGCGGAACACTGATCGGGGCAGGGAGGAGTGATAGTGCCAGGAATACAGCTCTGTATTCCTGGCACTATAGTATCCCATTAAGGCAGGGATAATACTGCCCAGGTTTTAATATTTGGCGCTGATCAGAAGTTCCAAAAAACAGTACGTGCATTTTTTTACTTACCGCACCAATTTCAATAGCATACTACACTATATTGTGTTTTCTTTTCTTATTTGCGCAGTTGAGTGTCCGTTTAACAGTGTGAAAACAGTAAATATCTCAGGGTCTTTAATTTATTTTATTTCTTTTAGTATGAAGTTTGGTGACTAATGTTACACTTAGATATCCAATGTGTCAACATTTTCAAAAGTTCAACTTCGAAATTGGAATGTTTAAAAAGTCTTTTGGTATCAGACATAAGTAAAATCACCTTTTTAACCCTGGCAGCAAGGGTCCGGTCAACTAAATAGCCATTAGGGCACTATAGCATAAGAAACGTACATTTGTATTACTAACTCTATCGTGTTCCTTTAAGACAGATTTACCAGGGTAAAGTTTGCAGTGGCGGAAAGTATAACACATACTTTCCTGCAGAAGTACTGCACCGCATAAACGATTCGATCCCAGAAGAGTGCTGGTGCTGTGGCAGGGGCCTTCTCACATTCTTCATATACTGGCCTTCATATATGGTGGCCATGTCCAGTGATCACACCTTTTTGGGCTGTAGTGAATACTAAATTGTGGTAGATTACGGGATCCAACCTTGCTCCTAACACCACACCGGCAATACCATGGCAACATTCAAAAATATTTGACCATGCACCTGCTCACAGCCACAAAGTCCCTGATTCCAACATACTGGAAGCAGACGGGTGCACCTAACTTCCAGCAATGGGTCGTCAGGCTCGAAAAGATACATGGTATAGAAAGCCTGATTGGGGACCTCGGGGCTGCTCTGATTTAGGATACACCCTACCTTACAGACTCTCACCATTTGCTCATTACTAGTAACCGTGGCTCTGACCTCACATACACCTGGGACCTGCTTTCTACCAATTACTCGGGCAAACTTGAATAAAAGCCCCCCTCACAAAGTTCATAAGTCCCCCTCCTTTTTTCTCTTCTCCCTCCCCCCTATCGCCCGCTTGCTTCTATCCACTACACCAACCTACCCATACTGTCGTATGATTCTCTTGAAACTTACCTAGCATGGACAGTTCATGTCCTATAATTGAAGAACTGGCCAAGCAAACCTTCAAAAAGCAAGATGGAGCCCTCCAGGAGCCACGGCCCCCTCACTACGTCTATCCAAAAAAAAAAAAAAAAGGTTAATAGCTTTCACCAATTCTGCCAAGGGAAGGCCGAGCTCTGCTACCTGACCGGTATCTCTCTCAAGGACAGGCAAATTCTGGGAGCTCAGGGTGGAGTTGCCCTTTATAAGGCTAGGAGGGGAGGAGACTGCATTTTGTTGTTTTAATCTTTTCAATGCTACCTGTCCTGTGAGAATGGGCAACTACATTCCATTTGTTATGACTGCCGCTTGGACGTTTGGAAAATGTTTTTATAATACTTGATGTGCTCTCAAGTATTGGTGTTGGTGTCCCAGGCCTCGATACACTGGTGTTCCGGGGTGGCTATGCGGTCCTGGACCAGGCAATTATACTCTATTTTGCATTTGCCTGTAAGCTGCAATCAAGTTTAAGTATTTTGACCATGCTGGTGATACCGCAATTGAATGCTAATTGAATTGTAAGATGTTTTCATCTCATCCAGACAATCTGTACACCTTCTGACAAAACTTACAAATAAAAAACAAACATACATTTATATGCACCACTTCAGTTTTAAGGGTAACACCTTTCCATGATGCTCTGTGGGTGCTCATGTGCATTTGGGACACATAGAAAAAATGCCGTACTAGTGTGTGCACCCTTAAGCATTCCTTCCACAGTGCCTTGTGCAAGAACACGACACTTAGAACCAGACATTCAATGTAAATACATTTTGAAAAAAATGCTTTAGAATAAAAAAAAAAAAAAAAAGTGCCACCATTATCTAACTTTTGATTAAAGTGACACTATAGCCACCCAGACCCCTCAGGTTTTAACCCTTCACATGTACCATAACAGTTTCAGAGAAACTGCTATGTTTACATTTGGGGTTAATCCAGCCTCTAGTGGCTGTCTTCCGGACAGCCACTAGAGGCGCATCTGCGACGCTGGAGGTGAATTTCACCTCCATCGCGCAGATGGAGAAATGCTTTCCTATGGACACTTTGAAAGCGTGCGAGGCACTTGACGCGCGTGCGCATTCGGCTCCAGTGACGTCGGATGGGGAGGAGAGGTCAACAGCGCCGAGAGAGGTAAGTGGCTCAAGGGGTTTTAACCCCTTCAGCGCCACGGAAGGGGGACCGAGGGCAATATAGTGTCAGGAAAACTGCTTTGTTTTCCTGACACTATAGTGATCCTTTAACTATGTAGTTGTGCAAGAATCTCATATGTGTCAATACAGTTGCTAGCTTTGCTCTTTGTGGCAAAACCATTCTGTTTAACAGACACTAGTATTCATTGT
Source organism: Pelobates cultripes (assembly GCA_933207985.1). Classification (NCBI taxonomy): domain Eukaryota; kingdom Metazoa; phylum Chordata; class Amphibia; order Anura; family Pelobatidae; genus Pelobates; species Pelobates cultripes. The sequence continues at coordinate 65,403,288 of OW240917.1, read as the reverse complement.
AGTATTTCAATTTGGAAAAACAATACACAGTTTTAAAATGTTTAGGCCTTTTGCCCTGTAGTTTACTACATTATTTACTTGAAATTCTTTCAGTGTTCTTCACAATGACAGGCTAGATGGCACATGCAATCTGCAACCTTAGAAGCTGCCATTGCAATGCAACACTCAGATTCTAATTTACATTTTGTGCACCTCTTCTCTTGTTCATATACTTAAAATGTACTATAGAACTCTTACATTGCGCTAAATCTTTTCAATTTTTCCATCTGTGCATGAAAACAGACACGTTACACAATATTGACATTTTATTTCATAGCAAACATAATATTTGTTCTCCATAGTTGTTAAACTAAAGACAAACCTAACAATTATGTTCCCCCAATTGTTACGGGTATGCACATCCCATCATCCTAACATCACAATAGCAACACAAGTATGTGGTTGATTAAATTGCAGGGTACCTTTCGCTTATCACTGACTTGGCTAAACCTGGAAGAGGATTAAACCGATACAAGTTGGCAAAGTCATTATTGGCTATATATAGACCAACACCACATGTAATGTTGCAGCTGCTCAGTCTTCCTATAAAGGGAAAGCATGGAAAATGCCACTAATTACTATGAAACACACAAAACTGTTTAATACTTGTAAGGCATACAAAGTCATCTCAAGTTCTATAGAGCAGCTCAATTATATTACAAATTGTTCAAAATGACCTGCATGAAACAAACAGATAAACATCCTGAGAAACTACACTGAATACACGTTTATATTGAGACCTCTTCAGTAAAACAGTGCAATAGGTTTACGAGGCATTGTTAAAAGGAAGCACTTGAAACATGTAAAGGGTCACTCCAATGACCATAACCACTACAGCTTATTAATAGGTTAAGATGGGATGACTGTATGGGCGCAGACCCTGCAATTATTTGCAAATCTGGCAGGATGTAGCAGCACCCTTAAAAAACTCTTTTGGCATTGAAGAAGCGGCAGGCTGGGGGTTTAGACATTTAAAGTAATGTGGCAAAAACAAAAAGCAAGTAGTTATGGTGCGTGGAATGTTCCATTCATTTACAAAGTCTAATAAAGAATGTTGCGAGTCTGTTCTGGTGAATAAATGCCCACTTTTAGGAGTGATGAGAATGTCTGAGAGGTTACTGGGAATAAAACATCCCATATCTGGAAAATGAGATGAGTCGGCAGTAAACAAATATTTGTGTTTTTAATCTCTACGCGGATAGGAAAAAAAAAATAAAAAAATTAGAATAAAATACAACTTTAAGAAAACCACTAGTGATCATTCCACTCTCTCTCTTTGATACAAGAACCAATTTGCAATATTTTTTTGTAAGGTGTTATGTAATATGCTGCATTCCAGTCTAACACATTAATCAATTTCCCTAAAGTCTATATGTTTTTCTATCTTTTACAGTTTACAAAAGTGTAAACGGACACTAAATAGACGAGGACAACGTTTTTCTTTCTACCTCCCTTTTAAGACCAAGGGTTATCTAATTCTTTGGTTTATTAGAGATCTGTTCACTTAACAGCAAGTTTTTATAGTAAACTAACTTGCAAAACCTATATTACAACAGCCTAGTTGGCTGAAATGTTCGACTCCATAATTTGGAAAGTTTGTTTGCCTAAGCTATTTCGGCCTAAATTTTGGAAGCATATACCCCATACCCTCTAAAAATTACATGAAACTTTTTATAATGGAATTTTAACATAACATTGTGGGGTGTATTCACTAAACAGTGGTTAAAATGAAAAAACATTAAGATTAAAAATGTTGCAAAAATTCTCAGAATCAACTCTTTATTCCTAAATTTAGCAACACAGCCCAATGTACCAGGATCCACTGATTAATGAATACAAACTGCAATGTTCCAGAAATTAATTTAAACCATGTTTAACACATGTGTAACTTGTGTTGTAAAATCTTCACTCAGTTTTTCGTTGTAGTTTATTTTTTTCTGGCTGGAAGAAATATTCTTCAATGGCAGCAACAAGGTCATCCAATTCCTTCTTCAGCTGATCCAAGTCACTAGAAAGAAAGTAATGGATGTTATATATAAAAAGTCAGAGAGATGTGCAGCATATGTTAACATTGGGAAAGCCTATTGGAAAACCTGTAAACAAAAAGATTTTACTCATAAAGTGGCTCTGCCCCTCCATGTCTATGAAGGATACCACATGCATGCATGCATAAGAGTATAGCACTAATGAGGCCTCCTGGTGTTTCATCAGACGCACCCTACAGAAGAAGATTATGACGGCCACGAGATACAGGTGCAGGTAATTAAAATTCACTTTTTCATTCACCCTGCGGCCTCCTCACTTGAAGCAGTTAAATCACCATCTGGGGTTCTTACAAAATATGGAAGCCCCCCAGAAAGTGACAGAGCCACTTTGAGGACAAAGCAAACAAATATAAGATATAACTGGCTCCCAGTAAAGGACTTGCAACAAAGATACAGTGTTAAAGTAAGTTGACAAGCTTCCTTTAAATGAATGTTTCCTACTTTCTGATTTGGCAAGGCAGATGTGAATGCGAACATGCTTTATGCAGTCCACAATCACTCTACGATGGTTTTATTTATCTTGTGTTCCCCTAATTATACATTGAGATTTCAGTGTGTTTAAAAATACAATGTTATCTATTTGTAAAACAAATATATGAAATAGAAATGAGTAATTGTTACAGCTGTTCTGTAAAACGATAAAGTCCTATTACAGTAAGAACAGTGTAAATAGAGTGTTTATCTTTACAGATTCATGTTCTTTTACGCTCTCCGCTGCCCAACAGCTTACTGGCCTGGATGAGGCATTACTGTACACCCAATGCAGTTTGCACCTATGATGAGGTAGATCAGTAGTAATGTTGCCAACACAAGGAAAGCCTTTCATTATTCTAAGAACTCTGTAATAGTAAATGCCTCCTATACAGTACAAACATCAGGTTTCACTGTGGTTTGACTGCAAAGAGGCAGGCATTTATATGTGTTTTTTAAATCCCAACATGGGTTATTTCCTGGTTCACAGACACTAATTATGCATTCATATGGGACATGTGTGCTCTTAATTACAGTGGAAGGTAAATCCACAATTGAGTGAAGGAACTAGATCCCTTTGAAGGACAAGCATACTGTCCAGAAAATAGTATTAAACAAAAACACAACATATGAAACGCGCATCATTTGGTTGCCTTTTGGCATGGCTATAAGCAGGTGCAATGTTGTGGGTAACACATTAAACCTGTCTGGAGTGGATAAAACCATCTGGGGACACAGAATATACAAAGGTATTTCTGTTTGTTTGTTTTTCAGAAATGGTTCATTTGCTATAGAACTTGTATACAATGTGTAGAATTAGACACATGCCTAGTTATCTCTGTTTAATGGCATGAAAAGTTAAACAAAATGTGTCAAAAGATAATTTAGAGTATGTGAAATCATGAAAATCTTTAACCATGGCTCTACCACACCATGGCACTGCAAATGTTTCCCATTTAAATGTACCCATTTAGGTCCCCCAGACTTTTGGGCTTACTGAGCAACCCAGGAAATGTACTTGGCAAACATCAGGGGAGCCACGTTTAGTGTGAGAATCACAGGGAGTTTAGATAAAAACCACTTGGAGTTATTAGACTAGCCTTCGCTGCTTTAACACAACAAAGCGCAATATAATTTTATTTTCAATGTACATATTAAAGTCATTAAATAGCAGATCAAATGCACTTTTCTTACCTATTTCCTGGGGCAGCACAGAGTTCTGTATAATATTTAATTTTTGGTTCTGTCCCACTGGTTCTCATGGTGGCTACTCCTCCGTTAGCAAAGGTAAAAGTGATCATTTGGCTGCTCTTACTGGTTGGCAGAATCTGCATGGAAGACAAACAAACCATCCTCATCCACTGCAAGATTACAAATGTCAGCCACAATCACCAGTCATGCAACTTGGGAATTGTCAGATAACTATCATGTACATGCTATATGAAAATAAAGACATTATTTACAGAAATATTAGCTAAAAGGAGACGTGAAACATTCTCAGAGAATCTTGAATGTTTCTTTTAGGAAAAATACTAATAAAAATAATCACATTAACAGAGTCTGCATACTGGAACAGGGAAGTGTACAGCACAGAGGCGATAAATGGCTGCTCAAAGAACGATCAGTAGTGATGTCCCAAACGGTTCGCCGAACGGTTTGCCGCGGACTCATCATTGAGTAAACTTTGACCCTGTACCTCACAGTCAGCAAACACATTCCAGCCAATCAGCAGCAGACCCTCCCTCCTCCTGGACAGCTCACTAAGAATGCAGCTTCAAAATGGATGCTGTCCAGGAGGTGGGAGGGTCTGGGAGGGAGGGTCTGCTGCTGATTGGCTGGAATGTGTCTGCTGACTGTGAGGTACAGGGTCAAAGTTTCAATGATGAGTCCGCGGCGAACCGTTCGGCGAACCCTTCGGGACATCACGAACGCTCAGTATTCACTTGTAGGACAGAAATCAAAGGACTTCTGAAAAATGTTTTTGTTAGAAACAGGAGTCCGAAGTTCTAATATTTTGAAGCCTCTAGTGTAAAAAAAACCCAACAGAATATCTAAAGAGCAAAATATTAAAGAATAAGCTCTACTTTTTCTTGTTAAAGGGAAACTCCAAGCTCCATCACAACCAAGGATGTTTACAGTAGTCATGGTGCATTTAGCTCACTGCCATTAAGATGCAGTTATGTGCTATTCCTATCTTATCAGCTGAGATATAATAAGCAAAATCAATGCTATCCCTTGGACATGCAAGATCACACACAAGGTTTATTCCATACAACTCCAATGTAACTTGTATAGGCTCTCTATTTACAAACAAAACTATCTGTGTGTTTATTAATGGAGATTTAGGTAAAAGTAAAACTGTTGACACTGTTCTGGAGACACTGCGCACAAAGAAAAATATCATACAAAACACAATAAGTATTACTAAAATGGCACAATACCCGCTTAACAATGCACAAAGTGAGAAACACAGAATGATAGCAATGCAGCACAGTGACATTTGTAGAGATGTTATGGCTACATGGAATAGCCAATATTGCAGAGATGATGGAGACAAATGTTGGCAGGGTACAGAAAAACGTTCAGAATGATGATGGTTTTAGATAGGAAATGTAAAAAAACGGGGTAAGCTCACTGAATTTCATCTGCTGTAAAAATCAACAAAACGCAACTCTAAATTGTGAATTTATTTTTCCCCTTACACACAGAAAGCTCAAATGCTCTGTGTGGTCATTTCTTCTATTGAAAATTTCTTTAGAGTGTTTGAAAACATATGAAATATTAGTTAAAGAATGCAGATATTGCTGTGTTGTGTATTACATCTCACTTTGAAAAAATAACCAAAAAAATAAAAAACCCACCATAACAACATCATATAGTTATAGCAACATAGATTGGAAAAAAAAAAAAAGACTATAGTTCATCAAGTTCAATTTGCCTTTCACCCATCTCAATTTAAGTTGATGATTCAAGAGAAGTATAACTCAAATTCAGTAATTTCTAACAGTGATGCAAAAAAATGTACATACTCCTTCTGCACTCCAAAGCAGCAATATAAGTTCCCCTTTGATGCCCTGCGTATTAAAGGATCACTATAGTGTCAGGAAAACAAAACTCAGGGTCCCCCTCCTATGGCACTGAAGGGGTTAATACCCCTTCAGCCACATACCTTAATCCAGCGCCGGTGACCTCTCCTCCCCGTCCGACGTCACTGGAGCCGAATGCACATGTGTGGCAAGTGCGGCGCGCGCATTCAAAGTGTCCATAGGAAAGCCTTTCTCAATGCTATCCTATGGACGCTCTGCGCGATCGAGGCAAAATTCGCCTCCAGTGTTGCAGATGCGCCTCTAGTGGCTGTCCAGAAGACAGCCACTAGAGGCTGGATTAACCCCAAATGTAAACAAAGCAGTTTCTCTGAAACTGCTATGTTTACATGTGAAGGGTTAAAGCCTGAGGGACCTGGCACCCAGACCACTTCATTGAGCTGGTCTGGGTGACTATAGTGTCCCTTTAACTATAACCCTGAGTACTGAAGGAAAAGCAACAAATATATTTTATGTTAAGTGGTTTGTGAAACTTGCTATGTAATGCAGAAATTAAGAGTAGTAGAAGAAACCAGTCCAAAACACATTTCCATATAAACCTGAAGCAGTCATGAAAAGCAGAACAAAGTTCTGAAATTGAACTGTATTAGTGATACTACTTACAGCTGTATTGTCAGGTTGGTTGTCGTCATAGCCTGTTGTCAGGTCACGCACTCCTGTAACCTCAAACGTACCGCACTTCTTTGGATATGAGTTGTAACCGTCATAATTTCTCAGGTTTTCAAACAGATTTCTTATTGTTTCTTGATCATAACATATGAAATAAGAATTCTTGCTAATGTGGTACCCGTATCTAATAACAGAATATTCAAACAAAGTGTCACTGCAATTAATAAACTGATTGGATTACACACAAAATGTCAGTAGAAAAATGAATTTACTACAATATGTGATATAAAATTGCTCAAAATGTCAGGTCCTTTGCTGCTAGACAAGTTACTTGTCACTGCAAACTCTGGGATTTAGAAAACCGATGTGGAACATATTAAATTATGCCATGGATCGATGGGTTTACAGTTTTGAGATAAGATATGGATATTTTTTGTGTGTGAAAGTTTACATATCTCTATATACAGCACTAGAACATTTGCATTTTTATTCAAGGATGAGTACAATTATAAGTTAAACATTTTAGGCGATCTAATGTTTATATTAGAAAAAAGTTATAACGCACTGCTCTCTAACTGTATTCATTGGACCATACAGCACAGTACAGTGATTGTCCACCATATGGTGCAGTGTTAATAGATTCACAGTTGGCAAAATCTGACAGGCCAATAGTTGGGAATGCAATTTCAACATACCAAGCAATTTACTGTTTAAGCAGACTTACTTATTAAAAATAGCGGTCAGCTGCTGTGACAGAGTGACATTTTTGGTTGCCAAATAGCTGGCCATTTCTGCGGCTATCACAGCGGCACTTACTCCATCTTTGTCCAAGACAAAAGGGCAGCACATATAACCTGTACACAAAGAGAGGGAAAAGTTAACCAAAATAAATAAATTAAAATAATAATTTGTAAAAAGCCCAAGAAGTTATATGTATGAGATTTGTTAAATTGTTCTTTTAGATGGATATAAGCAAAATAAGAAAGGTAAAAAAAAGGCACAGGCACAATTTTTCGATGATAGTAACCAAACTAGCCAAGCTGTAACCAATGGTTCTTTTATTGAAGCTTGCATATGCAATCTGATGCTAATAGGAGAACCAGCAATATATGCAAAATACACATTAAAGGGACACTATAGGCACCCGAGCATTTCATCTCATTGAATGGGTCTTGGTGCAGTGTCCCTGTCCTCTTTACCCAGCGATGTAAACATTGCAGTTTCATAGAAACTGCATTGTTTACAATGTAAGGTTAAGACTGTCTCTAGGGTTAAAACTGCTTCCTGCAGTTTCATAGAGTTTAACTCTATAAAATGATGCTGGACATCCTCATGCTTTGATTGAGGACATCCAGTATCTTGCAAAACTCCATAGGAAAGCACTGGTTTCTGGATCGCTGTAATATCGGTGGAGCACAATCCTGCGCCAAGGGACAACATTGGCGATGGCATCACGTAACTGTGGGGTTAAAAAAAAACAACTTTTATTGCTGGCCGGGTGGTGGGACGAGGACACCTGTGAGTGGAAGGAAGGGGTACTCATCCCCAAAAAATCTGGTCAGATCCTGGAGGCACATCCAGAACTTGTATATCTTAACAGTGGTGCTGTCGTAAAAAAATGAAAAAAAAATAAATGAATATTTCTAAAATAATACACATTACATGAACAGCGAACACACACACACAAAAATACTTAAATAGAAGCAGGAATGGTCATATACAGTATTAATGGGCACAGCATAGGGAGTGTGTCACCATGGCACAAGCATTATATCATGAAAATGTTGCAGGAAGCAGGTTACCTATTGCTTCTTCGAAAGCAAATTGGACAGATTTCCCTTGTTCAATCAGTTGGTACGCTCTGTTCCCCATCCATTTAAATCCTGTCAATGTTTCCTATGAAATAACAGAGAGCATTCTGGTCAATTGAAACAGCTGTTGCACATTTGGTACGTGCGATTAATGGAGTAGTTGTGCTGTACCTCAAAGTGGAACCCTTCCTTCACTGCGATAGCCCGGAGGATTTTTGAGGATACTGTGCTAGCAAGCATGTACATGCTTTTAACTGCCTCGGGTTCTGGGTTCGTCTCCTTCCAGCAGGTGAAAAGCCACCAGCCTAAAAGGGCCCCAAGTTCATTTCCAGAGAACACCTTCCACTCGCCACTAGAAGAAGCAAACAGGCAGAAACATCAATGTTACCTACAGTGCTATAAAGCCTGCTTAATGACAATGCGCATTATTAGGGATCAACAATCAAATCATGTTTAGTGAATGATCAAATCGCATTTGATTAGTACATTTATCTATGTATCCATCTACAGAGAGAGCATTATATATATATATATTGTAGAATATAGTGCTATACATGATTTGTAATACAGTGTGTGTATAAGCACATATGTTCAGTGGACATTTTTGGGTATACTTGCATAAAAGCATGCAGGACATGGTCAAAAGGTTTAGGTATTGTTCCAACCAAATATCAGCATAGTTTAAAATCCAGAAAAAGAAGTGTCCTGCACATATCAGCATATGAAATAGGTTCCAAATTTACTTGAGTTTCTGCAGCAAACTGCACTCAATAAATTTGGAGTGCATTTCATCTACTAATGTATGCTGGACATTTCTTTTTCTGGATTTTAAGCTAGATGGCTGTAGAGTATCTGTTTTAAATGCACTGCCGCATAAACTCTCACCTTTGGGTTCCCATGAAGCAGGATGCCAGTGGGTGGGGCAAAATGAGGTGGGCAAGTGATGCAGACAAGGTCATTGGTACCACCAGGAGAATTGGCAGGTCTGTCTGGCGTGAATGCACACCAGGCTGCCTGCTAATCTTGCTGGCCAGCTCTTGCATGGGGCACTGTTTCAATGCTCTCTGAAGGGTCCTAGTGTCCTGAACAAAGAGAAAGCCCATCTAATGATGTGCTCCAGGTGCACTTTTTGGGGACAGTTCCCTGGTATCCCCAAACGTGGGAGACTAGGGAACAAAGTAGGAACAGAATCCTGAAATCGGAACTGTCCTGCTGAAATTGGGAGTGTTGGAAGGCATGCCTTCATAGGAGTAAGCATGTATCGATTGCCTTTATATCAGAATAATCCACTAATGTGGGAATTTCAGAGGTCAAAATAGCTGAACTGGAAACATTGTGTAGGTCAGCTATGCTTTCAGTTTGGCTACTTTCGCCAAAACGTGAGACACACTTTGAATTTTAAGATTAATAAATAATACTGTAATGTGCCCTGTATAACAATGGGCAATATACTGAACTCCTAAGATTTTCACATTTACAAAGAATGGTGTGAAATAAAAATAAAAATAACATCCATTGAGCAAACAAACCTTGTTAAAGGAACATGCCTACCTCAATAATAGCATCAGTCAATTAAGGTTAAAGCGTTTTCCAGTGTTTTAACTCCATAAATGGTCCCTTGGTACCCAACAACGCCTTTCACTGGTGTACTGTCGCACATAGCAGATAGTACAGACTGGGGTCTATAGAAGATTCCTAGGTAACCTACATATATGCTCATTGAGATGTGGTGAAAAGTACTTGAAACTCCACTCTTGGCAATTTGCTAAAAATAATTATTATAATAATTCCATATTTCCAATGTTTTTAATTGTGTTGGAACTTTCTATTTATTGAAGAGATATGAAACAACTAATTAGTGGCATTTGGATTCATACAATTAGTTATAAATACAAAACAAAATCAAACAAACAAGGTAAAGATTTACACAGCAAATATACTAGTTTTAAAGATGCCAGTGTGAGTGTTATATTGTTCCAGAAGCAGACACTTGTATGCAGGTTCAAGTCTGACAACATAAACTGAATTCTGATAAGAAACTTTGCATACAATTGGCATTTCTTTAATGGTTTGTTAGGCGGCAGATGGAAAAGAATCTGGAAGATATACGGTAAATGTAAAACAAACTAAGTCTGTCTCAAGCCTGGAATAGCTGGTTATACATATCTAACAAAGTCTGCTATTCTTCCATTCCAGACAAGAACGGTTATTTCCAAGTAAGAAAGGACGTTGCCAAATGTACCCACCCAGCAAGTTTTTGAAAAGAGGTCATAAACTTCTCATTGAAGTTTGCTTACAAAGAGTTCGCAGCAGATACATACAATTTAATTAGCTTCACCCTGATGCAGAATGGTTTGTAAAATGAAGGTTGCTCACATCTAGAACAGCTTGACACACAAAGTACACTTGCATATGGAGTACATGGGCAGGCATCTTTTTTACCTCTCCTGTTTTTCGGCAACTGCTAGCCGATCAGCATCTGGGTCATTTGCAAGTATGACATTGGACCCTTCTTTATCAGCCAATGAAAAAGATAATTTCTGCAATTTAAAACACATGGATTATTATTTTCCCCCATTTAATTCTTTAATTCTGTAACTTGTAGCATTTCTATAATGTGCAAGCTACAATGTCTGAAATTGAAAACTTATAATGCAGTTGATTATCAATTTAGTAAAACTGGCTTTAAATAAATTCTAGTTCATCATTAATAGATTATCCATATTTTATTTTTTGCAAATGAAGTCTGGGAAGCAAGTCCTCCATTCTAGCACCAATAAAATATTAGAAGATAGTGTCAGTTCATCTGCAACCATCACCATGTATGACTTAAACATTGACAAAATGGTTTTCAGAAAAGCTCTGTCACTCAACTGAGCAGCTAGCAAACAAATATTTGCAAACAAAACTAATGCATTCTCATTATGCCTTTAAACACAGCATTTGCACATGGTCCTAAATAAATCAAACAGCCTTTCTTCTTTTGCATTTTTTTCAGCATGGGGAAAAGAGTTTGTGGTAAGTGGACCCCCATAGGCCCTCTAATCTTGTATACTGTCAGTAGGCCTCTCATTCCCAAGTGTACTTGATGCTTGCATCTCTTTTTAACACAAAAATTACATGATATTGTTAAATTAATAAAATTTGATCTATATGCTGTGTTTACTGAATTAACAATTAAAAGACCACTCTAGGCACCCAGACCACTTCAGCTTAATGAAGTGGTCTGGGTGCCAGGTCCCTCTAGGGTTAACCCTTTTTTTTTTTTAATAAACATAGCAGTTTCAGAGAAACTGCTATGTTTATAAATGGATTAATCCTTCCTCCAATTCCTCTAGTGGCTGTCTCATTGATAGCCGCTAGAGGAGCTTGCGTGATTCTCACTGTGAAAATCACAGTGAGAGCACGCAAGCGTCCATAGGAAAGCATTGTAAATACTTTCCTATGTGACCGGCTGAATGTGCGCGCAGCTCTTGCCGCGCGTGCGCATTCAGCCGAATGGGAGGAGAGGAGGAGGATCGGAGGAGGAGAGCTCCCCACCCAGCGCTGGAAAAAGGTAAGTTTTAACCCTTTCCTCTCCCCAGAGCCAGGAAAACAAGTATGTTTTCCTGGCACTATAGTGGTCCTTTAAACCAAAGGCTAAATTCTTGTATTATGAGCATGTTGGTTTTTAGCGCCATGGCATAAACATAAATCTGAAAAAGATGGATGTCCATAAATTGTTTCTGTGGTACGCGCCAATTATTATTACGCTGACTTCCTGTAGAGATTTTGGTTTTCTATTTATTTTGAGGACTGTAGAGATTTTGTTTTTCTAATACACGGAGTATGTCTTTACATAAGTAGGTCTTTCAATGTATACATTTAAAAAAAAAAAAAAAAGTCAAATATAGTGTGTTGGCGCTTCTTATCACAAAGTAAAAGTGCAGGGGTGTATAAAAGGTGTTTCCCCTTATACAACTATAGTGATACTGAGAGAAAAAAGTGTACAATACACCCCCCAAGTGGTCACATATATGTAAATAAAATACTTAGCACAATAAAATGAATACAAGTGGAGTAGAACGATCTAAAAAAACATAAATAGAAAAACACATAGTGCTCACTGAATAATTAAGACATATATAAAATAAGGTAGAATAAAACACACAGTATAGAGCCGTATCAGGCTCTATAGAGGAGGCTCCAAGCTGCATATATAAGCTTCGATGTAAGTATATGAAGAGATCAGTTGTCCAAAAGATAAGTAGAAATGAGTATTTATTGGAACATATAATACATTTTGATCGTTCTACTCCACTTGTATTCATCTTATTGTGCTAAGTATTTAATATTTACATATATCTAACCACTTGGGGGTATATTGTACACTTTGTTTCCTCTGCAGCAGTTTAATCATTAGACTTCAGACCCAAAAATAACAAAAACAAAAATATTGCCACCATGCATTTTTATAGCACTGCCCAACTTTTAATTTTAAAGGGAATGTCTTTTTTAAAACATTCACTGCACATTTTGAAAGGCAGTTAAAAATGCATTTGTTAGTTTAAAAATTATTTTCCTAAATTTCTAAAATCCTATTTCTTTTGCAAATTCTGCAGGCAAGCTGACGCACCCCCTTTTTCCCCCCAGCACTTTCTAGTTCATACTGAGCAGGGCCACACCAAAGGCTACTAAGAGAGATGAATTGTGGTGACAGTATAGGGAAACTGTGTGAGTCACAATTTGGTGGAAGGTGGCTAGGGCTGCAGAAATAAAGTGGTTTAACTTCTAAATGAAAGTGAATTGTTAACTAAATGGCAGATAATTTAGCAGGGATACTGTGGTTTTGGGGGCATACCAAGCCTTTAAATTTCATACCGTATTCATGCATTTTAAGACACCTGAATGCCTTTAGAGTACTGGTACAGAAAGTAATTTTTTTTGTATTTATTTTTAAAGAAAAAAAAAAGGAAAATTAGATCGTAAAGACTCTCAGGCAAGCATACATAGAATCATTTATCATAAACCTACCAAAACACCTTTACCCTCTTCAGGATTGGGATACTTCACAGTAGGAAATTCGGGATCTGGGTCTTTCTGTTCTGGGACAGCGAGAGGAGTGCTGAAGCTGAAAGCTTTGAAGGCCGATTGTACAAACTCATGGCCAACTCCATGTACAGAGGTGTGTACAAATTTTAATTTGGAATCCTTGTTAATGGATCTAAAATAGAGTCATTTCAAGAGTAAGTTTGTTGACAGTACTGTAATAAAGATCATAAGGGGCAGTTATCTTGCTTTAGTAACACAACCTAACAGGTAGCTGCTATAATAATATTGCAGTCTACAAGCAATTCAACCATAAGCATGCAAGCAAACAGTGTAAAAAAATACGAAAGAGTTTGTAGACAGACAAAAGATAAACAAAAAGAGAGGCAAACATTTCATAGCATTAACTCCTTCGCGACGCTAGACGGATATTTTCCATCATGCTTGTCCTACGGTTAAGGATGCATGGTGGAAAATTTCCGTCATTTACTAAAGTTAACCCCAGATTGCCGTGATCGCAGGGTTAACACTCCTCCGGTCTGCCTTGGTATCCGAGGCAGACCAGAAGCACCTGATCGCGTTGTGTCTGCAGCTGTGATCACTCTGACAGCCTGTCAGAGCGACCACACGTGCTGCAGAGACACCTGATCTGCCTCCCTGCGCTTCCGCATTCTGTGTGAAGTGCAGGGAGACGGATCAGTGATGATCCTCTTCACCCTGCATAAAAAAAATGTTGTTGTTTTTTTTAAAGTTAAATCCCACCCTCCTTTCTGCTTTAATAAAATGAACCCCTTCCCTGTCAATTGATCACTGATTACAGTGATCCATTGGCAGGGACTACATTTTACTGTGATCTGATTTTTTAACCCCTGATGGATACATTTTTTTTTTTTTTTAACCCTCAGGGGTTACATTTATTTTATTAATTAATTTAAATATTTAAAAATTATATATTTAGCAAGCTGGGGTGGGTGGGAGTTAAGGGAAATTGGGGAATTTACGGTTAGTGCTGCTTACTGCTAGTTTTAAGTTTAAAAAAAAAAGTAAAAGAACTAAATAAAAAGTTTAAAAACAAGTTTTAAAATGTAAAAAATTTTTTTAAAAATGCTCATTACTACTACACCTGGAACAAACTAGAGAAAAAATGATCCCATGCCAAGGTTCAAAATGTGCCTTTTGAAATACCCCAGTGTGTATTCTTTAAAAAAAATGGTATGCGTGTGTGGGGTAGTTTGAATAACAAACCAGCTAAACTACTCCAAAATGGGACATGGACACAGCGTAAAACTTCAAAGTTAGAAAAAAACTGAATGGCTGCGTCTCAAATGTGCACCTTCAATATCCACATATACCGGGCAAAGGTACATACGGGGGTATTGTTGTACTCAGACGACATAGCTGAGCAACATATAAAATATTATACAGCCATAGCACACATAGGATTTGAAAAATATACTGTGAAAACTCATTTTGTGTGTCAAAAATACAGAAAAAATGATTACCACCACTACACGCTAAGGTTCAAAATATGCCTTTTGAAATACCCTGTGATGTATTCCTTAAGAAATGTTATGCCTTTATGGTGTAGTTGGAATATGTAGCCTGCTCAAGTGCTCCAAAGTGGGACACTGACGTATCAAAACCCTCCATGAAAATTCACACTTAAAAACCTGAACTTGTCACGTCTCTTTTACAGCACTGTAACTTCGCAAAATAGTGTCTAGGTCATACATTGGGCATATTGCTTTACTCAGAAGATGTATCTGAGCATAATTTGTGGGCTTTTATGACAGTGGCACATGTCAAGTATAAAAAATACTCCGCAAAAATGCAACATGTATGTAAAAATAAAATTTTTTCCCCTCACCACAAACATTGATATAAATTGGTGAATTAATGGTGATTCATTTATCAATTCATCTATGTAAATTCTAACTATAGAAACCGCAATAGCCTTGTCTCTTATATATAATTATAGCTTCACAAAATAGTTCCAAAGGCATACTATGGTGGTATCGTTATACTCGGCAGATGTAGCTGAACACAATATGGGGTTCTGTGCAGGAATAGCACACACCAGCTTTAAGAAATACAAATGACAAAAATCTTGTTATATGTGTATATGCCAAAATAGAGAAAACACACAATTTTACTCCAATATTTAGCAGAGATTGGTGATGAATCTGGACACCTACATAAAAAGTGTCAAAATAACTTTAGGTAAATAGCATGTGATGTCTACTTTATATAAATACATACGTTTCTGTGGCAATTTTGATTTCTGTGATGGCTACTAAACGTACAAGACAAACAACTTCTAAAATTGTTTCAAATTTAAATTTTATTTTAGTCCTTGTATTTTGTGACCTGTAACTTGCAAAATAAACTGAAATCGTATACATATTATATTCTCTATAAATCAAGACACATAAATGAATTTATTTTGACTTACTTTTCGTAAGATGGACATATTATGCACACGTTATTATTGCCAAAACTGTGAAAAAAAATATTTATTTTCTTCTTTGATGTGCTTACCTGTGGAAACAATACTTCTGGATTTCCTCAAAATAATCCTTATTAATAGACTCAAAGGGATCGTGGAGAAGGGAATTGCCATCAATTACATTATCATCCCAGGCTTTGGGCCATGGCGCCAGGTTCTCCTCAATAGACTCTGCAATGCCTTTGTCATGAGGAGGTATGATCTGAGCTCCATTCTCCCAATAAACCTACACAAGTACAAAATAATGGATTAGGAGGTACATCACTATCCTTCTAGAATGCGGAGTGTATGCTCGACATGAGGGAATTCATAAATGTGAGCATAGCACACAGCACTTAGCACTGAGCAAAAAGCTTCCTTCAGGTGGGTAACCATGCAGTCTATATACTACTGAATTTGTTTGTGCAATACATTAAACATTTACTACATATTTAGTGGATTACAAGTTTCTTGAAAAAATTTAATTAAAATGTAAATAAATAAAATCTCAATTCCAACTTTCTACCAGTGACTCCTGTAGTGCATTACATTGTATTGTGGAGGTGAGGACGAGTATCATTTAACCAACCTAGAAATCATGGTAATTGTAGACAAGGGAATGTAAATATCAGATCAAAAAAGCCAAACTGGAAATATCCTCTCGCCCCCAATTCAGCCACTATTGTCTATAATTTCCTTTTTTTTTTTTGTTTTCAATGTGTACAAATTGACATTGAGCATTACCCTCTCTGTGGCTCATTGCCACTTCCTTTATAATCTTTACATAAACTTTGTCTTGTTTTATTCACCTTCTGATGTCAGCATTAAAGGGACACTGTAGGCACCCAGACCACTTCAGCTCATTGAAGTAGTCTGGGTACTGTGTCCCTTTTGCACCTAGTGCTGCAATGTAAAACATCTCTGATACCAGCACCACTGACTCGTAAATGCCACCTTATACCTTGTTTTGAAATTCCAGGGGACCAAGGCTGTCATTTGAATCATTATTACTGATCATGCTGTAAACTTGCCAGCAGATGGCAATACGCAACATGAGGAAGCAAAACCAGCTTATCTAAAAAAATCATAAAAAGCTTATTCTCTTACATTAAATCATGTTAAGAATTGTATCTCTGCAGCCGCCACAAATCCTAAGTGCAGTACCCCAGTCCTACTTAAATCAGCTCTGTCACCTCTCAAAATTTCATAAAAATAAATCTTAAAGGATCATTAACCTTACCCAGAACACTTCATCTCAATGAAGATCTGGGTGCAGTGGTCCTGTAGTTTTAACCTTTTTCCAAACTGCTATGTTTACCTATGGGTTAATCCAGCCTCTAGTGGCTCTCTCATTGACAACGGCTAGAGGCGCTTCCGCGCTTCTCACTGTGATTTTCACAGTGAGAAGACGCCAACGCCCATAGGAAAGCACTGATAATGCTCTTGCCGCGCATGCGCATTCAGCCGGTGACGTCAGAAGAGGGGGGAGAGTCCCAGCGCCGAGAGAGCGCGGCGCTGGAGAAAAGGTAAGGGATTAACCCCTTCCTTCCCCTTCAGCGCCATGGGAGTGGGACCCTGAGGGTGGGGGCACCCTCAGGGCACTATAGTGCCAGGAAAACGAGTTTGTTTTTCTGGCACCATAGTGGTCCTTTCATAATGTATAAATCTATCATTCTATAAAGTAAACTCTGGTGGTAGAATTGTACCAAAGGCACATAATAAACTATGTGAGGGTGACAGATTGCAGTGGGAATAGGGAGTTCTACTAGGCCAGATTAAACTCTAAATATTATCATGGTAGCCCAAGGATAATCTGCATTGCACACAGGATTAACAGAGCAGTTTCAACTTTAATACAGACTGAAAAAAAGTAAATAAGAAAAATAGATAAATAGAAAGGAAAGTAAGTTGTTTTATTATTTTTAAAATAGGTTCTATAGGCAACCAGACCACTTTGTCCCAGTGAAGTGGTTTTGGTGCCATGTCCTCCCTATTTTAACTGTGCAGATGAAAACAATGCTGCTCTGCCGGAACAGTAATGTTTACATTGCAGGGTTAACCGGCCTCTAGTGGCTGTCACACTGACCGCTACTAGAGGTGCTTTCACCAAAATAGTGGAGTAAAAATTCAATATTATTTATCAGATGATCTCAGAAAGACCATGTGATTAGCGCAGTGCAGGGTTTTGCTGTGCATGCGCAGTAGCCTCACAATGTTTTCCTATGGGAAAGCACTGGATTTGCCGAGATCAATCACAATGATCTCAGCCAAAGAGGCAGAGCGGAATGCCAGTGACCGGCACTGTGAGTGAGAAAAGAAAAGTAAAACTCACTTTTATAACCATGGCACATTTGTTTTCTTAAAGCTCTAATGTTACTTTAAAAACAGCAGGAAATTAGCACGCAAAACATATATATTTACAGCCTAAAGTGTATATTCTTTTAATTTTTCTTTTAGTCCAATTATAAATACCTTGTATCCATTGTCTTGCTTTGGGTTATGAGATGCAGTAACCATGATTCCAGCACATAGTTTAAGGTGAGACACGGTGTAAGGCTGAGAATGCAATAAAGGGAAAAAATAGAAAATGTTTCACCCCTTATAAAGATACAAAATCATTGGTAAGGAAGACGGCAACAGTTTTATTCAACCATGGACTTCCAGTTATACTAAATTTCCCAAAATTCCTTTCCAGATATTAACAAACTCAGTGGCGACATTCCTGAACATACAAGAATACATTTTTATTAATTGCCTGATGTGTAATGAATTTACAGCAGAACATAGTAAAGGACAACCATAGGACACAAGAATTTCTGGGCACTGAGCCCCAAACTACCAAAGATTCAACCAGTAGACCATATACAGGCATAAAGTTCTAACAGTATCTCAGATGTATCTTTATGGTATTTTATGACTTCTAGTTTGTATTCTCAGAAGAAAGCTACTATCATGCATGCATTGCATTTTGTAAGAGCTGCTAGTTTTTCAGCATGCATAGAACACTATAATAAAGGCTTTACTGTTGGTTTCAACATTGCATGCAATGTATAAATTTAAGAGGAAATATGGACATTAAACATCTCCCCTACCTTACCAAAAGAGAACCATAACGTTTGGCAGCCATACTCTACTAAGGTCTCTGGTAAAAAAATAAATAAAAAAATTCTGGGAACATATCCACGTGACAACAGTCCTTACCACAAATGGAGTGGGTGTTATACTCGAAAACAGATACACAGGGATCCCCTGGCTGATAAAGGTTGTGGCAGCAAGTCTTGCAAACCTATAAAAATAAAAAAATAAAAAAATAGTTTAGAGATTTGTTGGAGAATGACATTGGCTAGCACACAATACATGCCACCTAATTCACAGAGATCCAGATAGCAGGAGAAAAAGGATGCGACCAAAACTGTAAGGATATTTGTTTGTAAGAAACACAAACGTTTTTTAGAAGAACTTTAAAGGTAAATGTAAAATAATACATGTAACTTGGCCAGTAGCCTTTCAACCAAGATTAGCCTACTCTGACATCAGCCTGGACAAGGGGTACAAGAGATCATGTATGATGACCATTCAATAATGTAGATAGATGGCCACTCCATTCAGATGTTTGCCCTTTTTTATTTTATATACATCTTAGGAAACCATTTCTAATTAAAGAAATACCATGGCCACATATATGTATAAGTGTAAGTCAAAAGTTTTATCCACTACAAGGAATAATTAATGATTCCTACATTACAGTGATCTGGTTCCTCGCTTACGTTGGTGTCTGATAATACTACATCCCTGGCAGCGCAGTAACATGGTTGGTGATGACATCACCACCTGTATCCAGGAACATGATTCATATTTTTTGACCAGGGCTGTCACTGAACCACATATTTTAGCCATCCTAAGGTCAAGTTAAAGGGACACTATAGTCACCTGAACAACTTTAGCTTAATGAAGCAGTTTTGGTGTATAGAACATGCCCCTGCAGCCTCACTGCTCAGTCCTCTGCCATTTAGGAGTTCAATCCCTTTGTTTATGAACCCTGGTCACACCTCCCTGCATGTAACTTGCACAGCCTTCCATAAACACTTCCTGTAAAGAGAGCCCTATTTAGGCTTTCTTTATTGCAAGTTCTGTTTAATTAAGATTTTCTTATCCACTGCTATGTTAATAGCTTGCTAGACCCTGCAAGAGCCTCCTGTATGTGATTAAAGTTCAATTTAGAGATTGAGATACAATTATTTAAGGTAAATTACATCTGTTTGAAAGTGAAACCAGTTTTTTTTCATGCAGGCTCTGTCAATCATAGCCAGGGGAGGTGTGGCTAGGGCTGCATAAACAGAAACAAAGTGATTTAACTCCTAAATGACAGTGAATTGAGCAGTGAAATTGCAGGGGAATGATCGATACACTAAAACTGCTTTATTTAGCTAAAGTAATTTAAGTGACTATAGTGTGCCTTTAACATACCACTGCACTGATTTGTTTTTTTACAAGTAATAAATCCGCTTTGGTTCAAATGCTGTCAGAATGCAATTTATATAATAATCATTTTATGCATTGTGATTACTATCTTGGAAAAGAAATACAGGACACAATTTAGCTTTCAGACAAGTTACCTCTTACTGCTTCCTCCACTTGAGGGATGAGCACGGGCATCATAACCAATCACTACACCTCTTTCTTTGAGATCTGCAATATTTTTCTCAAGATACCTGCAAAATCCCTGTGAAGAAAAGGAAAATTAAGAAATGTCACAGCTATGTTGGCTTCGGGTGTTCGTTAATCTTTTGTTTTTGTCAATCTTCTTAAAAAGTTAGAAAAAATGCGGAGAGACTGCATCCATAGTCCCCTTGTATCATTACCACTACACCACATATTGTTACCTTGCTTCGAGTGTCCCTTTAACCATGATTCTAGAATATGGATATCCAAATTCCGATTTAAGGTAAGCAATAAAAACACTAGAGTTAGTGGTATCTGTTATGTTGCCCTAAGTGTTCCGGTGCCATCCTCTGTTTAAACGTTAACAATCGTCCCTCTCTTTGACTAAACCTAACACTTCTGAATTATCACTGTCAATTTTGTTCAACCTGGAAGGCACAGGTTGGATAAGAGTGCTGGATTAAGAACCCCAGCCAATAATCACAATCCAGGTTGGACAAAATTGACTATCATTATGCAAAAGTGTTAAATTATCAATAAGGACGACCAGAAGGCAGAATCCTAGCAGCAACGGTGGTTATTGGAGTGTCCCTTCAAGGAACTTCTTTTCTGTACTTTTTTTGTCTCCGGTTTCCGACATATAGACAGGTCCTCAGAAACACATGGATAAACATAATCACTATGTCCAAAAGGACAAAAAGGACGTTAACCCTTTGAGAACTTTAGTAAGAGGTATTCACTACAACATACAACAATTATTTACACCTGTGAACTAACTATAGATTCTGCGTCAAATATTTTTATTAATGTTTTAAAATAACATATCATACAACATTGGCAAATATATATATATATATATACACACAAACATACACACACACACACATATATTGTATTGTGAAAACTAAACAAGCAATCGAACAAAATACACATAAATATTATAAATATTTGTACATGAAAAAGGTAAGCTATGTACAGATATAAAATAAAGTGTCAAGTGATTAATAACAACATGGCACTTAAAAAAAAATAAATAAATCAGAAAGCAGAATGTGTATTCAGTCATGTGGGAACATGGTTAAAGTTCGAATTGTTCTTTCACATCATCTTCCCACAGTGACCATTCATGCTGCAATATAGATGTGAAAGTAGATGGATCATGAAAAGCCAATTCAATCCTTTTATTTTCAAAAATGAGAGATAACACCTCACCCACGGTTGGTACAGTGGGTGACTCCCAATGACGAGAGATGATGGAATTAGCTGATATGAGAAGATTGCCTAGAATATTTTTTTTGTATCTAGGCAGATTAGATTAAACTTTCTTACAGACAAAGACACGGGGATAATGTTACATTGAATTCTAATATGTTATTAATTAATTTGAGAATTTTCAGCCAATAAGTTTTCGTTTTGGGACACAAATAGAAGATGTAGAATAATGTACTAATTTGTCCACAGTCTCTCCAACATTTACTATTTTCGCTAAGGTGCATGTTAAAAAAGTTTCTAAGGGGTTAGTTACCATCTTTAAATTCATTTAATTTAGTAACTCCTCTACTGTGTATATCCCACCCAGCTCAGTCTCCCACCTCAACATGTAATTCGTTTAATGACACGTCACCTGCAAAAATATAACACAAGGAGAGGTGGGGCGTGGCTTGGACGGTTATGCAGTGAGCTCCGCTCCACCGATCCCTTAAAAGCCCTATTAATCAGCTTTTATGAGCTCTAATGGGACGAAACCTATGAGGTGATCCCCCCAAGGGATCTCAACCGAGCCAATCGTTTGGTCCGATGGACGGATTTCTACAGACGCCAGCTGGAACACGCGACGAGGCTGGAGGCTCGAAGATGGCGTCCGCCTCCTCCTCACCCAGAGGTCCCCCTACTTCTACTCTGGAGGGCATTGGGGAAGAAATCCGCACAATAGCTGTCTCCATGGCCACGAAAGCGGACCTCCTGGTCCTTACCACTACAATACAGGACACACTGCGGGCTGAAATGGCCGGAATCCGGACGGAATTTACGGGGCAGGGGAGCCGCATTCAGGAACTGGAACACTCCCACGAGGCCCAGACCGCAAGACAGGCGGTGACAGATACAGCCCTTGCGAGACAAGGTGACCTGCTCCTACAGCTAAGGAGGTCGGTCGAAGACCTAGACAATCGCGGACACAGGCGCAATATACGGGTGTGCGGAATACCAGAAACAGAGGACGAAGAGGACGTAGAAGAAACCCTGACGGACCTGTTCCGCCTGATCTTACCCGAAGACGCACCGCAAGCTATCAGATATCATAGATCGCATAGGGCACTGCGACCCCGATCGCTCGAGGAAGGCCCGAGGGACATAATCTGTTGCATCCACTCGTTTTCAACAAAAGATGCCATCATGAAAGCGGCTAGAGCCCAACCCACATGGCGAGACATCGAAACGGATGGGCTTTGCTCCGTTGGCCGGAGGAGGTACCCAGATTTCTGGAGGAACTGGGACTACCACCCATGCAAGTACCAGACTAGATCCTGGGGCCGTTGGGAGCTGGCCCAAGACTTCAGCGCGCACCCCGAAGGCATAGAGGAAGGTTACCGCCGGGACCAGCACATCATCGCCGCAATGCACAGGGAGCCCAGGAATAGCGGCTACCACTCCAACACAGCTAACCCGCCAAACAGGTACTGTCCTAACTACCCCTGGAAGGCACTCTGGGATTGGAACTAAGCCACAGCGATATTGGGCTACAAATCCCTATCGGGACATTATAGCCACTCCCGAACCTCACCACGACCTTGATGGGAAAAGGGTACACAGCATTTGGGAGGGAGACAGGGGGGCCCGCGGCTTACCCTTTCCTCTCCACAAGCTACACACACCACTAGAGCAACCAAGCCACAAACGGGGTACTCGTGAAGAGAGAATGGGATGGGACATTCTCATCTGGAGCGCCTGAAAGCAACCACACCTTCCTCTTTATATATGGGTACAAGGCCTCCCCTAGATATACCGCAGGGTGAGCCCCGATGTGGTCTTGGGGGGGTTGGGGCGGTGGGTTGAAATGGGACTCTTTCCCCTCCATGAGTGTGTGACCGCAGGTGACTCCTTATGCTGGCACTCGCAAAGAAATGGCGGGATGAAACACCTCACTTAGTAATACGGGACTCAAGATATTTACAGCAATGAGATGATTGGGTAAGAGAGCCCTTACATATTGATAAGTATTGATCATAATGGTTATGCATAAGAATGGATTGTTACGTGGAAACATCTGCTGTGTTGTAAATATAAGAGAAATGTACATAAGGGCACCTTGGGAACGACGGTAGAGAACAGTTAGCTAGATACGGGCGCCCCCACCGCGGGCCATGTGGACCACACAGACCCAACATCCCAGCATCGATTAAGGAAAAATAAAAATAAAAAATCCCATAACCCGAGACGCAAGGGACATAGGGAACAGGAGGGGATAATAGAATGGAAACAAGGAGATTTAGCTTGAACTCAGAGGACCCATCCACGGGGCGCCAAATATAAACACACTTGTACCCGTGCCCCAAACTAGAGGAGTGATGGGGGGAGTGGGAAATAGCTTATGATCTTAAATACCACTGGCGTAACCATACCAATCACCCAACATGTCACAAGTTACTAAGTTACCCTAGAACACAGAGAGGAGGGAGGGGTATGCAAATGGTGAAAGGTGTCTAGCCCAGGGAGAGGGGTAGGGAGGACACGAAGGCAGGGGACACCTCGGGGGAGGACGGGGGATACATAGCTGCAGGCTATTATCAAAGTTATTAATGTTAATGTTCAAGGCTTGATGGTTGGTATAACACTGTCAAATACACGTGTAAGATCACACCTCTCACTAGGGCGAGGACCTGGTCGGAGCGGAACGGACCAGAATTCACTTCACATACAACACGTTCATTATACTACTCCTGGTTTACACCTCAACCACAGCTCTATATACACACTTGCGCAAGACTCTCAGCGGACCCACAGGCACGTTCACGCACCGATCTGGTTATTGGTGCGACACCTGGCCACTCCTGCTGTGACGCAAGTGCCCCTCCTCCTCTGGGAAACCACCCACGGGGGAGGTCCTTTTCACCCGCTCCTTATTTTAACTCATATTCAACCTCTACCTACACACGCACACACACACACACAATCTCCCACACACCACACACCCCCCGCTGACCTAGGATTCCAGTAATTGGACAAAATGACAGATACACAAGGACGATTTCTTTTCATAAAAGGTGTAATAGCCGACAGAGTATACACATTTGCAACCATATACGTACCCAATTCAAAACAAGCACAATTTCTCAGGGGGACACTAAACAAACTACAAGGATTCTCGGAGGGGGCACTGATTGTGGGAGGGGACTTTAACACCCCACTGATGGACTCATCAACTGGCCATAGTTGCTGCTCACAACCTCACATCAGATCCATCCGCAAATCACTGGGAGAGCTGGCACTGGTCGACTGCTGGACAACGAGTCAACCCACCAGCAAGGACTACACACACTATTCAGCACTGCACAATCACTATTCCCGAATAGACTACTTGTTGATTCGGCAGGAAGGTCTCTCACCCCTACGCTCCGCCTCCATAGAATATGCCACATGGTGGGACCATGGCTTAGAATCCCCTTGTTTAAGCCAGCAACCTGGACATGGTGCCTGAACGAATCCCTACTCCAGGATCTCAGGGTGAGAGAGGAAGTCTCCCAAGCACTGGAAACATACTTTAGAGAAAACGGGACGGAAGATATATCCCCGGTATCAGTGTGGAAGCCCACAAAAGTGTTATATGCGGCACCCTTATCAGCATCGCATCCCGTAAGAGGAAGGAAGCAACACGCAAGATGACAAATATACGGCACCATCTCACGCCTAGAACTCCAACACAAACGTTCCCACCTAGTCGGAATATACGGGGAATTAATGGAGGCCAGGCGACGACTGAAGACTCTCCTCACGCCGAGGTACTTCCGCTCGTTCCAAAGATCTAGAAACTTTCTCTATACCCATGCGAACAAGGGAGGGAAGTTCCTCGCCCGCCTGTTAAAAGGCGATATGCTGCGCACACAAGTAGGTAACCTTCGACTGTCATCGGGCAGAATATCCCCATATCCAGAAGACATAGCTGGAGAATTCCGGGACTACTACAACTCCCTCTACAATCTTCGCCCACTCATCACTGCACATACGGAGCTACCTACAAGACAACATGTAGACACAAGTGAACCCAGATGGAGCGTTCATGCCCGATGAACCAATTGGCACTGAAGACCTAGCCGCGGCACAAAAAACACGAGAACGGGAAGAGCACCGGGACCGGACGGGTTCTCCACGGGATACTACAAACACTTCGCAACAATACTGTTACCGTGGCTGACAAAGGCGATCAACAAAGTGGCAGAGGGAGGACACTTTGGCATGGAATCCCTGACAGCAACTATAACTGTCCTACTTAAACCCGGGAAGGACCCGGAACAATGCAGCAGCTACCGCCCAATCTCCCTGCTCAATGTGGACACAAAACTCCTTACAAAAGTACTGGCGACCAGACTTCAACGGGTACTGCCGAGCATTGTTCATGTAGACCAGACGGGTTTATACCGGGCCGAGAAGCAAGGGATAGTACACTACGCAGGTTCTCCATACATCATGAACGGAAATACAAAAAACGCCTCCTGCTATTATCCACAGATGCGGAGAAGGCGTATGACCGGCTTAACTGGACATACATGACCCGAACGCCCCACTACTGCAGAAAATAGAACTAGATCTGAAAAGATGGGCCTACCCACACATTACGTGGCACGGCCGCATAGCGGTACTTAAAATGAATATACCCCCGAGGGTGCTTTACCTATTTCAGACCATACCGCTAGCACTACCGGTGACATTTTTCACGACTCTGAAATCGGTGGTTATTAAATATGTATGGAGGGGAGAAAGATCCAGACTGCGCCAAGATTTACTATGCATACCCAGACACAGGGGGGGCCTGGCACTGCCAGACTAAGAAATATCACCAAGCTACAACGCCATACGAATCCTGGAATGGCACGAATCGGAAACGACCAAACAATGGGTGGTTTTAGATCGGGACGGACACGCAACGAAACTAAAGGCCACGGTATGGAGAAGACGAGCAACCCGGGGTAACGGGAGAAGGGATGAGGATCCCGTGGCACAAACACTAAGTCTGGGAAACCCTCAGGGAGACACCACAAGTTTCCCTGATCCCCTGCCCTTTACACACAACCCCAACATAGGGGGCGGATTACCTGCGGATGCCTGGACGTTTCTAGGCAAGCAGACTACATCCCAATATGCAAAATAATCCGGGAAGGCAACATGAGGACACTAGATACGCTGTTAGAAGACAGACCACGGTCCCTTATGGTGGTTTTCCGATACATGCAATTAAAGCACTATTACAATTCACTTCCACATAAAGAAAACCTTCAAAGAGATCTAACATGGTTCGAAGACCTTTGCTCACAAGGAACCTTGCTTGAAAAATCTGTCTCGACCCTCTACCAATACTTACTGACCAGTCCCACCTCAGAGAACAACACCTTCCAGCGGCACTGGGAGAGAGCCATGGACAAAACATTCACACCGACACAATGGGACAAAGCCTTGATATGGCAACACAAAAGCTCCTCCAGTTCACACTATCAAGAGGTCAACTATAAGCTGATCTCCATGTGGTATAGAGCACCAGTATTGCTACACAAGATCTTCCCCACACCACCACCAACATGCTGGAGATGCCAGGAAGACAGAGGGACACTCCTGCACATCTGGTGGGAATGCAGCCATATCACCCCGTACTGGAATCGGATCAAATCAGACGTTCAATTGATCCTCGGAGACAATATTAAATGGTCAGAAGAACTAGCCTTGCTACACATTTCCTCACAACCACTGTCCAAGTACAAAAAAAAAAAAATCAATTCTGCGCCAATTGCTAAAACGCAGCTAAATCACTCATACCGGTGTACTGGAAGAAAACGGACATGCCCACACGGGAGGAATGGATCCACATAGTTGAGGATATTAGAGCAGCAGAAGCCCTCAGGCGGAAATGGCAGGGAGAGGAGCAAAATACGCAAAGACCTGGACGCCATGGGGGATGTTGGTGGGCGAGAACATAGGGGGATGTCAGTGGGTGGTTGGGGCAGCCCTCACAGCATCCCCATTCCCAATGCTACGACCCATAACCACCATCTTGCACTGGCAGATACACGAGCCAACACATGGACTACAATACAACTATTTCAGACAGGGGAACAACATAGATAGAACAGACAATGGGACGCACGCTGAAAAAAATCGCGCACATACAACTAGCCGGAACAAGATCAAACACTACCCCTGCACGGACCCCAAGACAAAGGAGACGGGGTATAGAGCCATCACACACCACAGATAGGGGACCCGGACCTCATTAAAAATGCAGGAATAGGGGGACACAACGAGACCTGTTTAGCAATCCCAACGATGTTACAGCCGGATGAAAACTCGGCGAAAACTGACTTAACCAATTCACCATAACAATTCCGCCACTACAATGCGGGACAGTAACAGCTAACTCGGACTTTAAAGGAAGCCCAAAACACAATACCGAAGGGACGAAATTTGGTCAACTAATTACCAACCAAGACAACAGCAATATTCCTAAGCCACGTATAGCAAAATATTATGTCCCTCAATGGAAGACTCTGGACACCCACACTTCATATTCCCACCACTACATACATTCTAATAAGCATCTCCCCTCACTCATCATCCCCGAAACAAAACACCCTGGCATCATACACAGGGGACATCACCAAAAAAGGAAATGGGAGATTTCTCACCACAGTAACACGAGAGATAACCCTCCATGAATCTGACAAGTTAAGTAATACTGACACACCGGGGACAGGGATAACACACACGGAGGACCACACAATATGTGGGGATCTTTAATATAATATAACTTATCTTACTATAATCCACATGAATTTATTTGAATCTCTTTCGTTTTAGTTATTTTGTACTATGCTAACCTACTTATACTCCCTATTACAACGACCCTCTTAACCCATAACCATAGACGTGTGCCTAGGCACACCCTAATCCCCGCGGCACGCACTATGTGCCTCCCTCCGTGGGCAGGTGAGGGAGATCAAAGATCTCCCTCACCAACCCACAGGTAGGGAGGGAGGCAGGAGAGGACCCGGGGAGCTCTTGTCAGCAGCTCCGCCGAGTTCCTCTTGCGCGGTTGTAGCGTTGCTGCGGTTACCGCGGCAACACTCAGATCTCGCGAGAGTGAACTCTAGCCCCACAGGGGGCTAGAGTGCACTCTCCACTGGACCACCAGGGAAGGCAGGAGCACGGTCCCCCCTCCCTACATTAGGTAAGAAGGGAGGGGGATAACTAAACGGCCCCCACACATTACACACAAACATACAGCACACACACATCACCCTCACACTAACACACACTAACAGCACCCTTACACACACACCACACACTATCAGCACCCTCACACATACACAGCACACACTAACAGCACCCTTACACACACACCAGTTGTGTGTGTGTGTGTGTGTATATATATATATATATATATATATATATATATCTATCTCTTGTGTGTTTCTGCTTTAGGGTGCATACCCTTATACAATAGGCTGCACACGGCTATGCTCATAACACACTACATAGCATCACACCACACTCTCATACTTATCGACAAACAATGAAGAAGATTAACGTTATTAAGCATGCAACCTAAATGTACCTATGAAAATCAGTATAACCACCTTGATCACGCACCTGACTAGCTCAATTGGATACACACGGTATCAATACAAAACAGCATTGCACCACTGTTATAACTGAAATATGATATCCGATGTAAAATGAACCTGACTATAGTTCCTATTTTGATATATACTGTACTTAAATTATGTACCTATACTATGTTATTGATATGGGCTTGCAAGCCTAAGCATTATCTTGTTCACACCTTAATAAAAACTGATTCACAAAAAAACAAACAAACAAAAAAAAAAAAAACCCACAAGGAGAGGCTTTGCTTCCAACCAGGATCTTATAAATAGATTTTTTCTAATTTTGTCATATCAAATTTCAATATGTTCGGATCCGGATCGGAAAGAGCAAAATATTATCTTATTGTTGTCACAAGTTTCTCATGTGTTTGGGCATCAAGTAAATGTGTATCAAATTTATCTTTCAATTGGTCGAACGGCAGAAGGTCACTGGAAGAAAGATCATTTATATGGACAATCGAATGAGAGGCCCAGTCATCTACATCCAATTCAGGTAGAGCATAACATACTGCTGATAACGGTGCAGCTCTGGCAGAAGGTTGAATTTTTTTTGAATAATAGGTTCCACATTTTAAGGGTTAATTTAGTAGATGGAAACATGTCAGCCGCATTAGGGCGTTGAAATGAAGGCAACCATAATAAATCATTAATAGAACAAGGTTAAATCTTATTTGCCTCCATCTCAAGCCACTGGGGCCTGGCGTTATCTAAATTAAATTGAAGTGCCATTGCTGCATTAGTAGCATAGTAGTAATGAATAAAATCTGGCAACTCCATACCCCAACTCTTTATTTTTGTAAAATGGATGATTTAATCCTACTAGGTTTTTTGTTCCAAATAAATGAAACAAGGGCAGAGTGGATTGTTCTTAAAAAGGATAAAGGTTAAGAGAGGGTAATTGTTCTAAGTATATATGACATTTTTGGAAGGAGAGTAATTTCGGCCGAATTAATCCTACCCAACCAAGAGATTTCGAGACCACACCATCTCAAGTTTTTCCTAAGTTCAGAACAGACCTTTTCTAAATTACATATATGCATCTTGGACAAATTCTTTCACAGATTGATGCCCAGATAAGAAATATAGGAGGTCCCTCCAATCAAAATCATACATTTTCTTCATGATCTCCAAATCGAACCATGGTATAAAAAAAACAGAAAAGGCTTGAGTTTTTGTCGCATTTCATTTGTAATAGGACATATTGCCAAATTCATGCAGAATAGACATCAATGAAGATAATGAGGTCAACAGGTTTTTAAAGAAAGTATGATGTCATCTGCAAATAAACCAATTTTATGTTCTTTATCCCCTACAGAAATTCCCTCAATGTTAATGGACTGGCATATCAGTTCTGCCAGAGTTTCCATTGCCAACACAAGTGGCGACAATGGACATCCCTGTCTCGTGCCGTTAGACAATTCAAATGCTTCAGAAATGAATCCAGCCGCCGAAACTCTAGCTGTAGGCCTACAATATACAGCAAACACAGCCCTGATGAAAGCATCAGGTACATTCAAACATGACAGTATCTCCCTAAGGTGATCCCAATGAATCCTATCGAACCCCTTCTCCGCATCTAAAGAAAGAAAGAAGCAGAGAGGGCATGCGATCCACTTAAATTTGGTGTATCAAATTTATGAATCGGCGTGTGCGGTCCTGTTGGTTTATAAAACTCCCACTTGATCATTGCTAACCAATGCAGCAAAACTATAGAGTTTGAAAGTTATAAACAGGTATAATTTATTCCCAACACTCATAACTACATAGTATTGGACATTTAAAGGAACACTGTATGATCAGGATCACAAACTTGTATTCCTGACCCTACAGTGTTAAAACCACCATCTAGCCCACCTGGTCCCTCTTGCCTCCCTAAATATAGTAAAATCCTACTTGTATTCAAGTCTGCAGCTGCTGGCTCTGCTCCTGTCTGCCTCTGACCTGCCTGTTGTCTGCTGACATCATCAGATGTGGTGTTCTGAGCAAAGCACAATGCTTCACCATAGGATTGGCTAAGACTGTCAAGGAGGGAGATCAGGGGCAGAGCCAGCACAAATCAAACACAGCTCTGGCCAATCAGCATCTCTTCAGAGATTAATTGAATCAATGCATCTCTATGAGGAAAGTTCAGTGTCTGCATGCAGAGGGCGGAGACACTGAATGGCAGTGCTGCTCACTGTGCAGCACTGCCCCATGAAGCAGCTCTAGCAGCCATCTTAGAAGTGGCCAGTGGAGTTTTCACTAGGCTGCAATATAAACACGGCATTTTCCCCCTGAAAATACAGTGTTTACAGCAAAAAGTCTGAAGGGAATAATTATACACACCAAAACAAATGCAATTAGCTGTAGCTGTCCAAGGACAGTCAAATTTGAGGTCAAACTATGATAAGCAGCACTAAAGATTAATAGATCTCGACCAAAGTATGAGTGTTTTGCTTAAAAGTATAACTTTTCTGTTTCACTTTATCTAAATTTATATACAAGTACTACATAAGAATAGCATCACTTAACCCCTTAAGGACCAGACTTCTGAAATAAAAGGGAATCATGACTTGTCACACATGTCATGTGTCCTTAAGGGGTTAAATTAATACATGTTATTTAGTACATGGACCATGAAATTTTGTTATGAAAGTGCTTTACTATGAGAACTAAAACAAAACAACAACAACAACAAAAAACCAACAACAACAAAAAACCAACAACAACCAGGCGATGACAAAGGTATTGGAGTCATAAGTTGAATGCATGCTATAATAGAGTTAAACACACATAATGGAGAAATAAATAAGCAAAATGAGGACAAAATATAAAATAATCTCTGTTTCTGTGTCACGGCTACAGCCGACATCCAACACCACCAAAAATAAAAATGCTTTAAAGACTGAAATACAAGGATTAGACAATCACATTGCAATACACCAGCAACTGTAAAACCATTTCTCAGTCCAAATGATGAACGTTGCAATTACACCATTGAACAAAATGTAGAAAATTAATAAAAATCAACTGTAACATGTTTTAATATTTTATTTTTTTCCCCATGTGATGCTCTGGTTTCTTTGAAATAAGTTAAAAGTAAAGATTTAACCCCTTAAGGACCAAACTTCTGGAATAAAAGGGAATCATGACATGTCACGTGTTCTTAAGGGGTTAAGGGGCATGTCTGAGAGTTGATGGCATAGGATATGCAACTGCAGAGCTCCTGCTCGTTAACCTAACTAAAGTGATTTAAAAGTGTATTTTCTTGGCTATCCAGGGCCAATTCTACCACACCACCCTGAGATACTCTCAGAGAATCGATCCCACAGCTTGAAAAGGCCTAAAAGTGGATGCATGGGGATTCATGTATCCATGGCACTCAAGACGATACAGGCCCAAAATCGCGGCAACAGGACCGGACCTCAAGCCTAGAGTTCGGTGGACAGTAATGACACCACCATCTCGACATCTGGGCAGTTTGCACTCACTGAGAACATGGGCAAAAAGCTCCTGGACAGGTTGCAAGCCTAACTACAGCACAGTTTTAATAAAATTGTAGATGATATGCAGGCAAGATAGAGGAGTTGGTGGAGGCCAACAATTCTACGGCCGATGCTCATGAGGCACTGGAGTCTAGGGTGGCAGTTGTGGGGAGTTTGCTGGCAAATCTGTCAGATCGCTCGAGCAAAGTAATATAACACTGACGGCATATATGACTCGGCGGGCAATTTGGAGCTGTTTGAGCATGTAGCATCTTTCACCATATTTTCCCCGATACTGAGGATCGAGACCTACTGCTTGACCGAGTTTATCGCCTACCTAAACCCTGTCACCTCCCAGCAGCAATACCAAGATATGTTACTGTGGGAATGCACTTCTATAGTATAAAGAAATGTCTGACGAGAGCTGCAAGAGATTCACTGGCAATAAAGAAACCATTCGCAGCGATTCAAATATACACTGATTTATTCTGAGCTACACTGCTGAAATGGAGGGAATGTTTTTGCAAAACTACGGCATTGAAAGAAACTTATATACCACTGTAGCTTTCCCACTAAGCTCATTATTCAGAAGAATGGGATCAGAAAACTGATATCTTCTGTTGCTGGGGGAATGCAACAATTGTCTCAATGGGACTTTCCAGTATATAAGGAGTGCGGATCCAGACCAACCAGAACACCTGCTACACCCAGGGGTCGAAAGGAATGGCATCAAGTAGGATTTTGGCATCAAGCCAAGTCACAAGGCTTCATGTCCAAATGAGCTACCTGGCTCTTACTATAAGAAATTTGTTCATAAATGAATCCTATACTCAGTCAAATTATTTGGAGCTGGGGTAAAATCTGGATCTCTGCTGAAGAAGGTGCTGTCGGCCCACGAAAACCAGTGAAAGACTCCCACATATGTTCGCATTTCAGCTCTATCTCCCTACTTAACTGTGATTCTAAAAATTTGGCATCTGGACTCTTGTCTACCATACCAGACATTACTCATCCACATCAAGCACGGTTTGTCAAAAGGGTTCTGACAATACGAGCAAACTACTGAATCTGATGCATCCGATGTATTTCCAACGGACTAGAGGGTTGTTAATGACAGATGCCAAAAATAGCCTTTGACAGGCTAAATTGGCAGTACATGACCATGTTTACAAGAGAGAGCAGTGCCTTGGGTTGTCATTAAGAGTACAAAGGATCGACCGATATTGATTTATTTTTTTTAGAGCCGATACCGAAGGCCGATAGCTTTCCGATATTCTGTACATTTACCGTTTTGCAATTTTTTTTTATTAGGTTATGAATGCACAAAATATACATGCCAGTCAGTTTTTTTTATGTTTTCAAGAATGTGTGTGTGTGTGTAGTGGATGCAGTGAGTATTTGATTAGTAAATGTAGTGTATTTGTGTAGTGGTTACAATGTGTAAATATGTGCAGTAGGAACTCTCTCCCTCCCTCCCCCACAATATTCCTCTCCCTTAACTTTTAGTGCCCCTCCACACCCCAGTGTTCCTTTCCCCTTCCCTGTACCTTAGTCCCCACAGTGTTCTCTCTCCTGTCCCATAGTGTTTTTTCCTCCCCCCTCCCCTGTCCCATAGTGTTCTTTCCTCACCCTCCTCCCCTGTCCCATAGTGTTCTTTCCTCCTGTCCCATAGTGTTCTTTCCTCCCCTCTCCTCCCCTGTCCCATAGTGCTCTGTCCTCCCCTCCTCCCCTGTCCCATAGTGCTCTGTCCTCCCTCCTCCCCTGTCCCATAGTGCTCTGTCCTCCCCCCTCCTCCCCTGTCCCATAATGTTCTTTCCTCCCCCCCTCCCCTGTCCCATAATGTTCTTTCCTCCCCCTCCTCCCTGTCCATGGTGTTCTTTCCTCCCCCCCTCCCCTGTCCCATGGTGTTCTTGTCCCTCCCTCCCCTCCTCCCTGTCCCATGGTGTTCTCCTCCCCCCCTCCCCCTGTCCCATGGTGTTCTTTCCTCCCCCCTCCCCCTGTCCCATGGTGTTCTTTCCCCCTCCTCCCGTCCCTCTCCTCCCTCCTCCTGTCCCATGATGTTCTTTCCTCCCCTCCCTCCCCTGTCCCATGATGTTCTTTCCTCCCCCTCCTCCCTGTCCCATGATGTTCTTTCCTCCCCCTCCTCCATGATGTTCTTTCCTCCCCTCCTCCATGATGTTCTTTCCTCCCCTCCTCCATGATGTTCTTTCCTCCCTCCCTCCATGATGTTCTTCTTTCCCCCTCCTCCATGATGTTCTTTCCTCCCCCCCTCCATGATGTTCTTTCCTCCCCCTCCTCCATGATGTTCTTTCTCCTCCCTCCCACAGTGTTCTTTTCCTGCCCCCACCCCTGTCTCATAGTGCTTCTCCCCCACTCCACATAACTTTCTTTCCTCCCTCCCCCCACCTGTTCCATAGCGTATTTTTCTCCCCCTCTCCCAAAGTGTAACTTCCCCTTGTCTTGTGTCCCGCAGAACAGGAGATTCAGTGTGTGTCTCTTCCCCCCCCCTACTTGTGCTGCCTTATGGACGTGCCGGCCCACCTCATTATCGGTATTACCGGTGATTAACAGTGGATACTTAAAAATAAAATAATAAAATCGAAATATCGTCCGATAATATTGGCAAAACCGATAATTGGTTGATCCCTAAAGAGTATGCCAAATATGGAACAAGAACAAGCACAAAAATGGAGACTATATAGTGTAGTAGATTGGTGTATATGAAGAAGAAAAAAAAGAAATGCACTTACAATATGTAGTGCTTTCATTAAGGTCTCATTAAAAGCGCCTGGGCAGTATGATCGCTGCCTGAGGATATGGTGTGAGTTTTCTTGGTCCGATGGAGGATGGTCCGGTGATTATAAAATATAAATGGAACAGATGCCAATATATATTGCATAGTATGTAGGTAAACACAGATATGGCTAATATTGTAAGCAGACGTGCACTCACATTTTATAGAGCCCATAAGTATCTCTCAACAAATAGTGTTGAGTGGTATAATCTTCACTCTATGGATATATATTGTGATGGCTATCCTCTCCTCCTTTATTTTATGGAAATAAAAAGATAAAATAAAGAGCACTCTGAAGGGAGACAAAATGCATTAGGAAGCTTCTCTAGTAGCCATCTAGATGTGCTACTAAGTAGCAGGTGACTATAGTGTCGCTTTACAGGTTAAATTTTTCTTGTTCTTTCAATACAAAACTTCATGAGATTGCTAGGCAATTCAATGCTTTCCTGGTTCTGCTGTAGTTTAGCGGCTAAGCTGACCATCAACTACAGCAAATTATTTATTAAGATTCCCTAAAAAGGAAGTAATTGTGTAATCAGGGCACATCAGTGAACAAGCTTTGAATTCACTATGATGTAGAAACATAGAAACATAGAAACATAGAATGTGACGGCAGATAAGAACCATTCGGCCCATCTAGTCTGCCCAATTTTCTAAATACTTTCATTAGTCCCTAGCCTTATCTTATAGCTGGGATAGCCTTATGCCTATCCCACGCATGCTTAAACTCCTTTACTGTGTTAACCTCTACCACTTCAGCTGGAAGGCTATTCCATGCATCCACTACCCTCTCAGTAAAGTAATACTTCCTGATATTATTTTTAAACCTTTGTCCCTCTAATTTAAGACTATGTCCTCTTGTTGTGGTACTGTCCATCACTGGTGTATATTGTGTAGAAGAGTAGAGAAAACCTCATGGACATTGCAGTTGTGTCGATACGCAAGATGGAGGAGATAAAATGTTTTTTAAAAGTTGCTAACTGGGGGGCGTGGCTTAACGCTCGGCGCGAACGGACGCATGTGAGGCAAGCTCCGTTCTGTTTTGGCCTAAATAGCGACATCACCAGCGACAGTGACCAGCACCAACCTCCGAACCAAGCCTCAAACATGGCCCAACCCAAAGGGAAAAAGATCCCCGATAAAGCGGACAAAAACGTCTTTTTCTCCGCCCGCAATCCGTCAACTAAGGCCCAGGGTGCAGGAGAGCACAGCCAAGATGGCGACGACACGTTGCCGCTGCAAGAATCCCCTGGGGGTAGAGACCTGCCGGTCACACAGCACATACTCCAGGCATGCCTGGGAGAAATGTCTGATAAACTGCTACACAGCCTCAACAAGTCCATCTCAGACTTAAGAAGAGACGTGCAGGAGCTGGGTGAGAGAACAGCCCGCATGGAGAACCGCATGGGCGAGTATGCAGATGCACACAATGACATGGCAGATCATGTCCATCACCTGGAACAGGCACTGGAGTCCTGCCAATATAAAATCATGGACCTAGAAGATAGGTCAAGGAGACAGAATATACGGATCAGGGGGATCCCTGAGACGGTGAAGCAGCCCGAAATAGCGGCATACCTCACTGCTTATTTCAAAACATTAGCTCCAGACCTCCCAGCAGATGTCTTGCTCTTGGATAGAGCGCACAGAGTAGCTAAACCAAGCTTTCTCCCAGCTGAAGCGCCAAGGGATGTACTGACGCACCTCCATTATTACCATGCGAAAGAAGCACTGATGAGAGCATCTAGGATCCGCAAAGACCTCCCAGCCCAATACAACTCCATTCAACTATATGCAGATCTCTCTGCCCAAACCCTGAAAAAAAGGAAGGAGTATAAGGAAATAACGGATGCCCTCCGCTCCCATGAGGTGCCCTATCGCTGGGGCCACCCAGTGCGTCTCCTCATCCACAAAAATGGAGCTATGCACGTTATCACCTCTCTGGCGGACGGACGAAAAGCACTGCAGAAATGGGGCATACAACCCCAAAACCAGGCAGGCAGCAACAACGACCCACAACCAAGTAAGCTTACAGCCGACTGGAAAAGAATACGCAACTAAGGCCCTGCGACCCTGACGGAGGAGTACACGTTTAAACCTCGATAGGCAGCGAAAATGGCGTGAGATGCCATAAGCAACTCCCAACACCCACGAACGAAAGAATGCGGGACTGTTACAGGAACACGAGAAAGGACTATAGATCACAAGCAGGTGACTATGACATTATAACTCCCCACGCTGCCCTTGCAACACTGGCAGCGCCTCACACACCAACAAAACACACTTATTAGCAACACACATACTGCATACACACTGGGGACTAGCGACACACCACAAGTGCCAATTTCAGGGACGTCAGCGCGGCACTAATTTACACACTATGCTGCCACGTGAACTTTTGGTGCCGCAGGCTCGAGCAGCGGCGCACACACAGCTGCAGCCTACCGGGAGGCAAAAAACAGAAGGCTGAAGGGAACTCCCAGAAGATGACACAACACAGCACAAGAAAAGTCGCCACACTCGGGGGAGTTGGGGAGGCGGGAGGGTATTTCGGGGGAGGATAATCGGAATTACGATTTACTGCAATGTAAATGTCTTGAATACCTGTACAATTTGGGGGGGATAGTTGTAAGTCTAACTGACATGTGAATAAGATAACCTGTTATAGCTGGGGGGAGCGGGATTAAGCCTATTATGTATTGCAATATGATTGTTTTGGTTGTTTGCATGAAATGCGGGAAACAGCTACAACTAAGCACACAGGCCAAAGGGATAGCCCTGACGCACACGATACCCTCCCCCCATGAGGCCCCCAAAGAGAGGTCACACTCCCAGAGGCTAAGCGAAGCACACACTGAAATGCCCCGCCACAACTAGACCATAGCGAGACCTCCACAACCTCCCACACACCTTAGGCGACCAAGCCAATACGCTATGCTAGGCAACAACCTCAGCCATGCACCGCCAACCTGTGCCCCCTGCTGCCCTTGACTCCCCCGGGGTGGACACCGCTGGTACCGCTAGCACAGGCCCCCAGCTGAAGTCTATATTATATAATAAAAAAATTAAAAAAAAACATTGTTGACGCAAGCTGATTGAACCCAAGTGACAACCGCAGCCCAAGTTCCTGTACCTCACCGCAAAGACAACAGCCGTAAAGTGGCACTCCACTGTCCAACCGCAGGTCACAACGGAATGACACAGGCCAACATTAATACTGTTCTTTACTTCAAGTAACCACGCTCTCATGGTACCGATAGCCGGAACCGAAGCCCATCTAGGGGCTATAGTTTTTACCCCTCCCATGTTCATACCCTCACAGTATGACCCCACTACACCCTTTCCACCCTCTCCGCCCTCGACACTACTCCAAGAGACAGTTGCATCCATCGAACAAGAAGGTGACACACACCTGAACAAACTGACAACCTCTGGACCCACCAATAGCCAAGCACAACTCGCCCTCACCACCACTAAACACTCAATTCAGGCCCACACCTTTGCCCAGTATTGCGAGGGCAAACCCCAAACACTATCAGCAACAAGCTCAGCCTACCCCATACGAAGATCACATAAACGAACTCTAGCGATTCAAGCAACCGACCTAAAGTATGAAAATACAAAGCCACAATGTTAGAGGGTTGAATACCCCATATAAACGACATTGCCTTTTTAGAGACCTTAAAAGAGACCAGCCTGACATAGTCTGTCTTCAAGAAACACATTTTAAAACACCACCGACCCTAAAACCATCCTTGTACCCACACCAATACCACGCTACGGCAAGGACAAAAACGAGAGGGACATCAATACTGATTAGCAACACAGTATCCTTCCAGCACCACCACTCACAGACTGACAAGGAAGGAAGGTACACAATAATAGTATGCACAATCAATAACACTAAATATACCCTAGCAAACATATATGCCCCGAACACGAAGCAAAGAGATTTCCTACACAGAATCTTATCCATACTACGACCAATACAGGAGGGTATCCTGGTTTTATGTGGGGACTTTAACCACATCATAGATCCCAAAAACGACACAACGTCCCATGCAGGCAGAGTGGTGCAAACAAACCACCGCAGGACTTGCGCATCATACCTTAAATTATTAGACAACAATAAACTATATGACGTATGGCGAGTCCTACACCCCCAAGAAAGGGATTACACGTATCACTCACTTACGCACAATACGTACACTAGAATAGACAGAGTCCATATGGAAAGCACGCACCTGGACCAGGTTCTAGACTGTTCTATCGGCCAAATCACATGGTCGGACCATGCCCCACTGACACTGACCCTCAAAGACAACTACGACTACAAACACAAGAGCCCCTGGAGACTCAATGAATCACTGCTGACAGACATGCCCTTTTCCAACCAACTAGAGGAAGCCATAACAGAATATTTTACGCTCAACGACACGGGAGACACATCAGCTTGTACCCTATGGCAGGCACACAAGGCAGTGGTTAGAGGGATCTTGCTAAAACGAGCAGCATCTCTGAAACAAGTTAACCAAACCCAATGGCTAAATTGGAACAAACAATTAATAGACCTCACAAACAAAAACAAAACGCATCCCACGGATGCAATACGGAAAAGCATCATAGAAGTTGCAGACAAAATTAGACTACATACGCTGCAACGAGTAAGCTTCAACTTACGCAGACTCAAAGCAACATACTATGCCCAGGGAAATAGAGCAAGCAAAGTGCTGGCTGCCCGCATAAAGCGAGCGGAAACGAACGCGAAAATATCACACCTATACACACATGACAACACAAAAGTGATTTCCCCCATAGATATTAGCAATGCCTTTGCAAACTACTATAATAACCTCTACAACTTGGCACAGTCCGAGCGAACACCCGACCCGACAGAACATGACATACAGTCCTACCTGCAGGATATCCCCCTACCCACGCTAACGAGAGAGCAAACTACCTCTCTGCAAACCCTAATCACTTCAGACGAAGTGAAAGATGCAATACACACCTTACCTAAAAACAAAGCACCGGGCCCGGATGGCTTCACAAACAGGTACTATAAAAGATTTGCGACTGTTTTAGCCCCGCACTTGCCATCCCTCTTTAACTCCGCCACCCAAACCAAATCACTACCAGAAGATCTACTGCTTGCCCACATCGTCACCCTACCAAAACCAGGGAAGCCCCCGACACACTGCCCAAATTTCAGACCAATATCCCTCCTCAATACAGACGCCAAATTATACGCCAAAATATATGCCCGGCGACTGAGCTCACTACTCCCATCTCTCATTCACAACGACCAAGTAGGATTTGTAGCGGGGAGGCAGGGAACGGACAACACCCGGAAGGTTTTGGACCTCATACACAGCATAAGACGGAAGGGGACAGGCAGCCTACTAATGTCCTTAGATGCGGAGAAAGCCTTCGACAGGTTAAATTGGCGCTTCCTGAAGGTGGTACTGATGAAATATGGCTTTCCCTCCCAATTCACAGACACAGTAGAGGCTCTATACAGCTGCCCCACGGCTAAAGTCCTAAACGCAGGATTCTGCTCGGACAAATTTAAAATTTCTAATGGCTCCCGCCAGGGTTGTCCACTTTCCCCGCTGCTCTACGTCCTGGCATTGGAACCACTGGCTGCCAAGATCAGGATGGAATCAGCAATCCATGGGGTAACACTACGTCAGAAAGAATACAAATTAAGCCTATTCGCTGACGATATATTCCTCACTCTAACGCAACCACACATATCCCTACCTAACCTTATGCACCACATCACGGAATACGGACGAGTGTCATATTATAAGCTGAACGTCACTAAGACACAGGCACTAAGTATCAATATCCCCGCAACACAACTGACGAACCTCAAGAGCTCGTTCCCTCTAGATTGGAGGGTTGATCACCTCACCTTCTTGGGAACTAAAATG
Organism: Pelobates cultripes; assembly: GCA_933207985.1. Classification (NCBI taxonomy): domain Eukaryota; kingdom Metazoa; phylum Chordata; class Amphibia; order Anura; family Pelobatidae; genus Pelobates; species Pelobates cultripes. Next base: position 65,361,970 of record OW240917.1, on the reverse strand, counting down.
ACCAAAAACCCCATGTCTCTCTTCAAGACGAACTACCAGCCATTGTTAGAAACCTTTAAATCCCTACTGAGCTCCTGGGAGGGGAAATACTTGTCCTGGGTGGGGCGGATCGCGGCCATAAAAATGTCACTGTTACCCAAACTCCAATACCTATATAGAACACTACAAATTTCAGTACCAGACAAGTACATCAAAGCACTCACGAAACTGCTAACGCACTTCACATGGCAAAACAAAAAACCCAGAGTAGCGACTAACCTGTTACAAAGGCCGATAAACCAGGGCGGACTAGGCTTCCCAGACCTAAAAGCATATTGCAAAGCAGCATCGTTGATGCTAGTGCCACAATTTCGACAACATCCCACAGCCCCACAGTGGCTGGAAATAGAAAACAGCTGGGCCCACCCAACGACACTACACTCCATCCTGTGGACACCCAAATCACATAGGACAGATACTAGTCACCTCCTACCCACGACTCAATATACCCTACACGTATGGGACTCCACAAAGCACCTAATGACGCAATACCACCCACTGCCTTTGGCAGCCCCAACCAGCACCCTAGAACATGTAATACCGAACTTGAACATACAACCATGGCTACAGATGGGCATCCAAGAAATAGGGCAGTTATACAATGACAAGGGGTTGAAACTATTTCCGGACCTACAACAAGAATTTCAACTACCCCACAGACTAGGCTTCGCATACCTTCAAATTAAATCTTACCTAGCCAAAAACAAACTTAATGTACAGGCTACCGAAGCCATAAGGCCGACGACCGAATTTGAACAGATATGCACACACAGAAAACCAATGAAAAAACTAATATCCATCAGTTACAAAGCACTGACCCAAGTGTTCGACCAGGGCAAAGAAACACACATTCAATCCTGGCATAGAGAATTAGGCAGAATAATCCCACTGGCAGACTGGATTAAGGCTTACTCCTCGCACAAAGGTGTCACATCCTGCGCTACTCATATTGAGATGCAGCGCAAACTGTTATACCGATGGTATTTAGTACCATCCAGACTCCACCAGATGTGGCCGCAATCCTCCGACACCTGCTGGAGATGTAGCCAGAGTAAAGGCACCATGTCTCACGTCTGGTGGACGTGCCCCACCATCAAACCCTATTGGCAGGAGGTGCAAACAATCATAAATGCCACCACACAAACACAAATCTCACTGACACTGGAACTATGCATCCTATTCATCCCACCAGACTCACTTACCAAAGACAAGTGGGCAGCAACATACCACATCCTTATATCCGCAGTCACATGCATTGCTAGGCTATGGAAACAAACGGCAATCCCATCACGAGAAGCTCTCATAAACCAAACAAAACTGAATTGGGCCTACGAGACAGTATATGCACGACAATTTGGCGGAAAGAAACACATGACTCTAGCTCACAACAGGTGGGACGACTTCCTACGATCAGAAGGACTACAAAAAGAACCGACATAACCAACGCAACCAGTCTCTCTCCCCCCCCCCCCCAAGTTTCTCCCCCAACTCCACAACCACCCCCTATCCTACCCACTTGTTTCCCCGAAAAGTACGATGCTTGACAATGATGCGCATAGAGCACCCGACCACTTGTGACCATGGGCAACCTTGCACAGATACGCATGACACACCCCTGTACGACCACCTACAGTCCTGCACCCTCTAGAGGGGCAGGGGAGAATAAATACGAATGTATAATGTCTGCAATACCTAACAGCGGCATGGGGGACCGGGTGATCTGTATGTGATGTACATTGAATGTCATGATTGTATATCGAACATTGTACAATAAAAATTGTCAAATTCAAAAAAAAAAGTTGCTAACTGAACAATGGAATTAAGTTCTAAGTGAAGTACTTTGAATGTTAACCATGCAATAGTTTATTGATATTTAATTATTTTACATTTATTATACAGAGCTTTAACCACAGCATTTAAAGTAGGTTAGTTATAATGCTATGACAATAACACAAAGACAGTAGCCATTGCAAAATTATATAACTGATCAATTCACATAAAACCGCAGAATGAAGTGGGATCAGGCTGGGCTTATATAACAAAACAGTAAGTGCAACAAATATTGTACCATTAACAGTTAACTGAAAACATGAGAATCAGGTGGTATCAGTGGGTGGAATGACAACTGGTAAGATAAAAGGTCACCATGATGTGAGTATGGTCAGATAGGACTAACTGAGGACAAGAAAGGGGACTTGTATATGAGGTCACGGGGATCTATTTACAGGCTTTAGGGAACGGTTGTCAAGAATGCATGGAGATCACTAAATGTTTAGGAGTGCTTGCCCTAATTTGCCGACAGTAGCTGCATTATATTCACCATACATCCAGAAACGTATACTGAATATTCACAGACAGCTATGAAATAGTATGAAACCCATGTAAAATCTAGTTTTTTGTTTTTTTTTTAAAGAAAAAAATATATACTGAAACCATTGCTAAAATCCACATGACTGTTTAACTGTACTTCCAGGCATGCACAATACATTAATGAGACTGGCTTCCTAGAAAATAATAGATTCATTCTGGTGAACACATTGTTTGTGTTCAGGATTGGTTGTAGAGTGTAACTACAATAGAAAGAACTGTACTCCTCAGCCATTAACCATGCAAATACAGAGCAAAGGATAAGGCATGTAATCTGGGGGTGCATGCACGTTTATTAAAGTCACGTGAAACGTGTGAATTTTAGAGTTAGAGTTAAAGGGACACTCAACGCCAGATGCAAGTTCCCTGGCTTATTTCAGAAGATCATGCTTCACCCTACTCAAAATATTTATACGGGGGGGGGGCGGAGCCTAGCGCTCAAACAGAATGGCCGCAACAGATTAACGCTCCGACAAAGGAGAACAAAAGAAGGGACAAAACAACACCCTAAATACATTACCGAAAGTGCAAACTATCCACCTCGATACACCCGGAGGGGAGCTACAACCTGATGCTTTTCTTATTCCAGCAACCCAGCAGGAAAATACGTCGGCGGCCTGGGGCCTACTCCGAGCCTCGCAATACACGGGCAACGTGGGAATTACCGGAGTGGCCAGATTCATATCTATACTCCCCTCCACACCAGACCCTGCACCCCTTACGGACCGCCGAAGCCATGGGCAGAAAAACCCAAAAGACACCACTGAACTCAAACAAGGACACTCAGGACATAGGCGCATTACTACAGCGCCCAATTGTCACAAAGGTGGTGCAGGGGCAACTCGGGGACCCGAGCGAACACGAGGGACTGGAAGAGGGGCCCATGGACACCACACATATTGTACCGGGACCCAACCAAACCCCAGCCACAAAACAGAACATAGCAGACCTGTTGCATGAAATGAGGCAGCTGAATGCCGCAGACTTGGACTTACTCAAAGCAGAAATCACTGCAATTACGGCACGTACTCAGGCCTCTGAGGAGACATCCTGGATTTAAAACAGGAGGTACAGGGTCTGAAAGAAACCCTGCATCAACTACAAACTTCCCAGACCGTGCTTCTAACCAGAGTGGACCAGGCGGAGGATCGCCACAGGTGAGTAAATATTAAGATTAGGGGCATCCCCGACTCTGTAAGCCTAACAGAATTGCCCCATTACATCAGGAGGCTTACCACTTCAATAATGTCGCACACACAAACAAAGAAACTCACCTTTGAAAGCTTCTTCCGCATTCCGAAGCCGAGGCAAGCACCAGCATGAGCCCCGCAGGACGTTATAGTCCGCTGCCACTCGACCACCGATAAAATCCAAGTGATGACCGCGGTCCGGGGAAAAACCCCGCTCAACTTTGAAGCCGCGCAACTAACATTCTACCAAGACATCACCCGCACTACATAGTTACATAGCTGAAAAGAGACTTACGTCCATCAAGTTCAGCCTACCTCACATTTGTTTTTTGCTGTTGATCCAAAAGAAGGCAAAAAAACCCAGTTTGAAGTACAATTTTGCAACAAGCTAGGAAAAAAATTCCTTCTTGACCCCAGAATGGCAGTCAGATTTATCCTTGGATCAAGCAGTTATTACCCTACATTGAAAGATTATATCCTTGAATATTCTGTTCTTGCAAGTATGCATCTAGTAGCCTTTTGAACATCTGTACATCTGGACTCTGATAAAACCACTTCTTCAGGTGGAGAATTCCACATCCTGATTGTTCTACAGTAAAAAAAACTTTCCTTTGCCTTAGATGAAATCTTCTTTCTTCCAGTCTAAACGCATGGCCTCATGTCCTATGTAAAGTCTGGTTTGTGAATAGATTTCCACACAATGGTTTGTATTGGCCCCGAATATATTTGTATAATGTTATCATATCCCCTCTCAGGCGACGTTTTTCTAAACTAAATAGGCTTAAATTTGTTAACCTTTCTTCATAGCCGATATGTTCCATTCCTTTTATTAATTTTGTAGCCCGCCTCTGCACTTTTTCTAGTGCCATAATATCCTTCTTTAGAACAGGTGCCCAAAATTGCACAGCATATTCAATATGGGGTCTTACCAGTGATTTATAAAGAGGCAAAATTATATTACAATACTACAATGCTTTGGCGCCGATCAATGGGCCCTGCGACCAGCCAACTACGCAACGCTGGCATAGAATACCGGTGGGCACTGCCACGCACTCTACTAATCACCAAAGACGGGAACACGAAGAAACTGTCCACACTAAAAGACGTAACCCTATACTTACAAGCGCTGGGACTTCCCGCGCCGGACGCGGAGACAGCAACTACTTCAAGCCCACACTCCTGGGATCCGGAGAGATCGGTACCTTTTACCCCGAGAGGCAACAAACGCCCAGCGGCCCCAACCTGAAAGAACTGTGTTAACCAACACAGAGATGTACCACACTGTTGAGTGGGGACTCTAGTTATAAGCACCCCGCTTACAAGTTATCGATTTATTAGTTCTGTTTTGTTTGGACTCAAAAAACTTTATTGGCTGTTAGCCTAGCCCCAACTACACCTACAAAGTTGTAACACGATACAGGTAATATACACAGGTCAAATACATACCAGCACATAAGCTCCACACACAAGAGCACGGGAGCACTCCCAGAGACGCACTACACCCACCCTCATGGGACCCCGACAGAAGATGGGACCCTCAAGCAGGCACCCCCCCCCCACGCACTAGACATCACCAATGGAGTACACCCTCTAACGAAAGTCATAGACGCAGACACATGATTCCTATTGAAACGACAGACACATAGACCCTTTACTACACTAAAGTGCAGAGAACACACAGCCCGGCAGCACGCCACCTAAACAACACACACACACCCAAGCAAACAACCACTCTCAGCCAATAAATATAAAATACATGCTAGGAACACTACCAATGCATTATGAACCTGCAAATGTCAATCTATTTTAATGTCAACACTGAATGCAAATGTTCTACTTTTTGTCAAAAGAAGCACATGAAAAATAAAGAATTTATAAAAAAAAAAAAAAAATATATATTTATACAGAGCAAATACCCTATATGCAGGCTCTAACCTCCTCTGCCATGTTCCTTCACAGCTCTATGACAAGCATGGTTGCGTGGTCTTGTCCTTAGTTACTTTCACAAAACTGTGAATGAAATAGTAAGCCGATAGCAGCTGTAGTGCAGCCACTATTAGGTAGCAGTTTACCTTAATTAACAAATGGCCCTGTGCCGAATTCTGAACTAGGTATGTCCTAAAGATCTAGACCTCGAGCTGCACCATGTGAAAGGAATGGTATCGGATGTCAGGTTTTTGAGAATGTTATTTTACATATTAATTTTAATGCATTATCTACTTCATGAATTAAAAATGAGCAACAACTGTAGCTTGCAGTCTACCTTTAAAAGGGACCCTCCAAACACTATAACCACTACAGCATACCATAGTGTTTATGGTTTTAGGTGTTTCCTGGGATTGCCCACTGTAAAATGTCAAACCATTTTAAAACAGTTTACCTAACAACTTACCTGCGTCCTGCTGGCTGCTCATGCCACATTGAGCTGTATCCAGTCTTCTCCAGTATGACATGATTTCTCTTTAGAGCAAAACATGAAAGCGTGATCAGATGATGGTCTCAGTCAATGATTGTTGTCCTACTTTGCTCTAAAGCGACATTCTAATTGTCTCACTGGAGAAAAGTAAATGTGTCTGGTGCAGTGTGGGCACCCCAAAGGACCCGGATTCCCAAGCTGTACACCCATGCAAGCACAGGTGGCATCTTAATGTGTAATGGTGCCAGGCTACTTCTTGTATAATAATCACTATAGTGTGCTTTGGTCATTATGGGGATTGGGGTGTTCCTTTAAGAAGAGTTCCCTATATATTAAGATGAAGCACAAGGCGGACTATAGGAAAAGATTGCTTCCCCTATTGTTGAAAAACTGCTGGTTTTAGTCTGAGTGGTCTTAACGCTCAGATTTGTTTTCCATATCACATCCAAGAGTACATATTAAAATAATGACAATGTGTATAGAGGAGTATATTTACTAAAATGAGAATTCAAAGTGAATTTCAAATGTATGGCCTCAGTAGGTGAACTGATTTTGACCCTAAAGAGACACTATAGTCATCAAAACAACTATCTTAATGAAGCAGTTTTAGTGTATAGATCATGCCCCTGTAGTCTCATTGTTCAATTCTCTGCCATTTATGAGTTAAATCACTCTGTTTATGCAGCTCTAGGCCCTCCTCCCTGCATGTGACTTTCACAACTTTCCTAGACACTTCCTGTAAAGAGCCATTTAATGTTTATACTTCCTTTATTATAAATTCTGTTTAACTTAGAATTTCCTATCACCTTCTCTGTTAATAACTTGCTAGACCCTGCAGGAGCCTTGTGTATGTTATTAAAGTTCAATTTACAGAGCAGGAGATAAAAACATTTAAAGTAAGTAACATCTAATTGAAAATGAAATAATTTTTTACCATGCATGCTGTGGGAGTCACATCCATAGGAGGTGTGACAAGGGCTTCACAAACAGAAACAAAAGTGATTTAACGCCTAAATGGCAGAGAATTGAGAAGTGAAACTGCTGGGGCATGATCTATACACCCAAACTGCTTCATTAACCCCTTAAGGACACATGACATGTCATGATTCCCTTTTATTCCAGAAGTTTGGTCCTTAAAGGGTTAAAGGGACACTATAGTCACCAGAACAACTGTAGCTTATTGAATTTGTTCTGGTGAGTAGAATCATTACCTTCAGGCTTTTTGCTGTAAACACTGTCTTTTCAGAATAAATGCAGTGTTTACATTACAGCCTAGTGATAACGTCACTGGTCACTCCTCAGAAGGCTGTTAGAGATCCTTCCTGGGTCATGGCTGCCTAAAATGCATCCAAACATTCAGTGTCTCCTCCCTCTGCATGCAGACACTGAACTTTCCTCATAGAGATTCATTGATTCAATTCATCTATTTGAGGAGATGCTGAGGCAGGGCCAGGGCTGTGTTTGAATCATGCTGGCTCTGCCCCTGATCTGCCTCTTTGTCAGTATTAGCCAATCCTATGGGGAGCATTGTGATTGGATCAGGCCACCACTTCTGATGATGTCAGCAGACTGCTTGTTTTTCTGAGTCTAACAGCATGCAGAGTTACAGCTTCAGGCTTGGATACAGTAAGATTTTGCTATATTTATGGAGGCATGAGGGGCCCAGGGGGGCTAGATGGTGGTTTTAACATAATAGGGTTTGTGTTCCTGACCCTATAGTGATTCTTTAACCACTTAAGGACCAAACCTCTGGAATAAAAGGGAATAATGACATGTCACACATGTCATGTGTCCTTAAGGGGTTAAGCTAAAATTGTTTAGGTTACTACAATGTCCCTTTAAATTAAAATTTCTCTTTTAATTCTCACTTTAGTGAATAAGCCAGTAATTTTTTATTTATTTTTTTGCAGCTCTATGCAGAGCCAACTATAACTTCACTGTGCCCCAAAATAGGCTAAAATAAAACATAACCTATCATCACCTCCATTCTGGCATTCCAAGAATCATCACTCCACGCATAAATACATTCCTGGTCTGGATCCATTTTGAAAAAAAACAAAAAAAACTAAAACAATGTCAATCCCACCCCTCTCACTAAGAGCTTGATTTGCATTTGGCAGGCTTATTATAGAGCCCTGTCTTACAGAGTATGGAATGCTCTGATCCAGCAATTCTACATTATAAAGATTTTTTAAAAGAATACCTGAGTGGTCTGAATAATGGTCAAGTCATTCATCTGTGAAACTCCTGGGCCCATTGCTGCACGAAGTCCGGCAGTCCCAAACTCCATTCGTGAACTGAAACATGACTGCAGCTCTTCTATTTTTCCATCGGCCACCAACTGTTTGACTAAGTTGGATGTTTTGGGATTCTGTGTTGGAAAGAAATAGTCAGTATATATTCAGAAGACAGTAAACCAATAATTTAAATAAATGGTGCATAAAAAGTTCTAGTTGGCTCAACTTAAGAAGAGCTTCATACCAAGATGGCTTCACGTACAGATGTATACACTGTCATACCCCAATACATATTTTCTTTTAGTTATTAATGTATTAAGTTTCCATGGTGTCGTAGAGACTGTGGACTGGTGTAGATGATAATTGTGTGTTGTCAAAACGTGCAGTATGCGATCACACACTGCAAGGTGGTGTGTGCAAGACATTATAGAATTAATTTGTTGTGCATTCCACCAAACAAAACACACAAGCATGATTTTCATTACATACAGATAATATTTGAGAAACCTACTTGAGTGACAGGAAATAAAAACCAAAATGCCCTTATAGCGAGTAATTTATAAATAATAAAATAGTAAATAATTAACATTTGAATATAATAAAATTATTTTTGAAATAATATACAAATAAGGTATTCAACCATTTGACTTAGAACTAGCCTTCAACATATTGCAGAAATGCAAAGAAAATGTTAAATAAAAAAGTGATACATTTACTTTAAAAGGGACACTATAGTCACCAGAACAACTACAGCTTAATGTAGTTACTCTGGTGTCTATAGCCAGCCCCTGCAGGCATTTTAATGTAAACTCTGCCTTTTCAGAGAAAAGGCAGTATTTACAAAACAACCTAGGGACACTTCCCGTGGCTGTCATTCAGGTGGCTCAGGTATTTCCTGTGTCAGTGCTGCACGCAGTGTCTCCACGCTTGGCATGGAGATGCTGAATTTGTTTCATAGAGATGCATTAATTCAATATATCTCTAGGAGAAGATGCCGATTTGCCAGAATAATTTTTGGCTTTGCCCCCCCAAGCCTCCTTGGCTGAGATTGTCAATTATGATGACCTCAGCCGAAGAGGCAAATCAGGGGTAGAGCCAGCACCGGCGGAGCTTTGGAATAAAGCAAAGTGTTTAAGGGTGGTAAGAGGGTCAGCCCCCTAAATAGTTTTTTTTAACACTATAGGGCCAGGAACACACATTTGTGTTTCTGACTCTATAATGTTCCTTTAGCAACGACAATCTTTTTGTGAAATAATAAAAAATACAAGTAAAATGTTATATATGTGCCTGAAATTGGGGAGAAAACAAAAAACACAATGCAAAACAACAGAGTGGTAATTTGCACAAACAGAATATGCAAAGACTCCTGAAAGTGACAGATTTTTAGGTAAAAATCGCCAACTCGGTTAGGCTTCCAGTTTGGCTACTTTGACTTAAATTTTAAATTCACTTTTAATTCTCACTTAAGTGAATAACTCTGATAATAATTAAAACCAAAAGGTGTGAGCGCTCAATGTAAAACATCCAGTAACACAATAAATATTTATATTTCCAAATGGGATCTTCCATGCGCTCTCAGGATTCCATGCACTCATCGAAGAGAGCGGAGGGGCTAGTAATTCTCAAATTGTTTTGACATAACACTGATATTATTACAAATTATTTTCAACAATAACACAACTTATTTTACATTTCATTGTTTTGTGAATATAAGGCAGCCTCCTATTGCCCTGAATGACCAAACTACAAGTTTCTGTTCCTCCCTGTACTTGCTACTGTCAAAATCTATTGACGACCTGGAATACAACTGATACTGGTGGATGTGAAATATATGCAGGGGTTCCAGCACTACAATCATAACAGGATGGCATATTTGACCCTGCAGCCCTATCGCCCTACCATTTATAAAGCATAAATGCATTGCCAAGTGATGTTTGCTGCAAAACATTTTCATGCAATCTATAGCTTTTTATCATTTACATTCAAACTTCACGTAGTTCGTTTTTAATGGGACTCATATGTGATGTGCATATGTTGAGAAATCATCTCTAGCAGCTAGTCATGTAGTGAACATATCAACCAGGTTATGCAACAGACATATTTCAAGCCATTGGGAAACACTTGGGTTTGCATTAAACTACTTCAGTAAAACATTGATGTGCAAAGCTCTGGGACCCTGTGTAATGCAATATACTCCCGGAATCACTCATACAGTTCTATAAAAATATAATTGTTAACATTTATTCTAACACAATTGTTGGGCATATTTTGACAAAAAGATCTCACCAAATTTTCATATGACCAGGAATGCACTGGCACTAAAAAATTGTACTACAGTACTTGCTATTTACTTTTGGAGTCATATGGAAGCAAATCAACTTTGCTTGAATTGCACAAAACAGAACGGAAGCACTCAGGCAGGTTAGAATAGAATTAGTTAAGTTATTAAATTATTTATACATATTATGTGCAGCAGCTCTCATCTGAAAATTAAATGAACACATTCTCCCACTGCTTCTATCAGAATAACTACACAAAATTTAGTTTTCTATCCTAATGGAAGTCTACATTAATACATGATACATTTTTAACCCACATCCTTTACTGACATTTTATGACTGTCAGAGAAGTTATGCATTTATATTTTCCATTATTATGCTTGCATCCCTAATAACATTATAATATTTAAAGTAAACACAGCATATCTGTTTTAGCAGATTTACATGTTAATTACACACAGTGTACAGAATAAGCTAAATGTATGTGTGAAGGTATTTACTTTCAAATGTTTTAAGATGTCTTATTCTTATTTAAATCTTTTCAATATTCTAAAATATATTCTTATTTAAATCCATCTTTCTACAGGTCATAAAATAAACACTATAAAAACAGAAATGCCCATTACCATCTATAGAAAGAAAATAAAAATGGTAACATTGGTAACATTGTAAATGGCAAGGGGAGAGAAGGCAGCAATTAGCACTTTTAATCAAATCCTCAGTACAGCCCCCTGTGTGGGATAAAGGAAGCCCCCCTGAGGCGGTATACTGTAATATGGCTCACCTTGTCCCATTTTAGCCATTCGCTGACGGCCAGCTCCAGTTTAGCATCCAGGGAGGTGTGTGCCTGTGCCGCCATCTTGCTGTCCCCTCTAACACTGATCGTGCTGCCACCTCTCACTGCCAGCTCCAGCCTGGAACTTCCGGGTCCGCGTGACGTCACCGCAGCACGTGACCAGCGACTAGGCATGCACCCAGCTCTGATGCTTTTAGACTTGGAAGAGGTGCTGAATAGGAAGGAGTGATAGCCCTGGGTATGTGCTCTCAGTACAGTCACAACATGTCTGAAACTTTACCTTGGACACAAATTGTAGGGCAAAGTCTCTAAACATGTTAATACTAAGTCATTTATCCATAACTTCATTCATTTTTTTTAAATTTTTTTGTTGTTGTTAAAATATGTAAAAATATGTAAAAATATATAAACATCTATCCAATTATATAATTCTAATAGTATAGCTGAGCTAAACAGAACACCTTTAAAAAGTAATCTGTCGTAAAAAACAAAGTAAACAAATAAGTGCTGATTCTGTAAGATTTTTTTTTTACCCCCTGATTTTTTTAATCTCATTTTTTTTTCTTTATATTTTGCAATTGTTGTATGTTATACAGCTCAGCAGTAAAACATCGGAACTATGTGCAAAAACACACCTGCATTCAAACGTCAACACTAAATACAAACATACCCCTACATTAACACAAACATACTCCATATAAAAACATCTTTACATTCAAACACACAAATGTATGTATGTTGTAGAATTATTAGGCCTCTATAAATTTGTAAGGCCCCTTTAAATCCTCTTGCTATACCTCTAAGAGGCCCCCATAGTTTTACAAGGAAGCTTTGTCTATAGAACATAGAATTTGCATGTCAGCAAGAAATAGCTTTGATAAAATGTGTATTTACTAAAATCCTTGAAACTTAACCTTGAGAAACTAACAAGTGCCAGCTACGCTCTAAATGGATAGCTGCCAAAAGGCCCCTCCCGTCGAGTGAACTCCTCATGTTAACAAAATGGCGCTAAGACCTGTAGGAGTTAAGAAATTACATAGATAGTGACCTAAGAATGGGGAGGGCATTTTACTAACATCTTAGCACCTAAGCCAATTAACAATGTCTATTTGTCTATATCTTGATTTTCTTCAATGATGTAATAATGCCTTTATAAGGGTCTGCGCACCCATTTTCTGCCAGAAGCCATTAAACTTCTCTGAAGTTCTTTCATTACCCTGAACCTTGTGTCTCAGTGTGAATTTACTTCTGCGTGCACGCAACTTTATTATCTTTAATTTGGACAGGAACAGATAGTCATTCAAACTAATTGGTTTGCAGTAAATTATATACGACAAATTGGCGCCAACGTGGGGCTCTGGGCTATGTCCAGTCTGGGCAGCTGTCCAAGAAGACGCTGGGGGGGCTGAATCCTGGGGGAAGGAAAAGAGCCTGATCACCTCTGAATACACGGTAGAGATTGCTGCAGCACCTAGCCGGTATGTTCCTGCCCCTGTGATTGACCTATCCCAGTGTCTGTGACTGCTACCGAGAGGACATCAAAGTCAGGTAATAACTTGCCCAGAGTCTTTGTATTGTTAATGATACCTAGTTTACCTGCATGTTGACTATCTGTTGCCTGGGTGTGGTTTTTTTAAGTGCCTGTTTAACTCTTTTAGGAGCCACGTAGCTGTGGCTGTAAGGAAAAAGAGTAGGGGGGATCTGTGGAGGGCAGTAGACTCACTGCTTCCTGGGGTTCCCCAGAGTGTCATTTTGACCGCTTAGCTAGCCTCATCAGACACTTCTTCTTGGTAAAATTCCAGTCTCAAGCGCTGAGGCAGGTAAGATTCCAATTCTTTAGGCTATACAGGATTCGGGTTGGAAGCTGTTGCTGTTTCCTGTGGCTGCTGGTAGTGAGACTTGCGGGTGGGTCCGCAACAGGGACACTACGAGGTTGAGGGAGGTGGCTTTTGGCCACACGAGTAAAGGCAAGGGATAACACTGTTGAACTTATTTGAACTGTGATGCATGCACTGTATTTACACTGAAATGTTATTGACTTAATTGTCTGTCACACAGATTCCTGTGTTTACTTTTATCTTACTCACTGTACTATTTACACTTTCCCCTCCTATTTCTCTTTCTCTGTTGAGAGAAGTGATTGGTCACACACTTCTCGCCACGCTCCAATCCGCGGCTACCACGGGTAGGCGGAATCAGTGACTAGTCTACGTTTTGGGAAGACGTACTTAAAGAGCTTGCTCTTAAAGTAGCAGTCGAGCACGGTAGACATTCTGTTCCTTTCTCTCTCTATATCTGGGACGCCTTGTATAGGGAATATGGGACAGAAACTGGGAAAACCCGATAAGGGTTGGCTAGCACGAGACTTGGTAGAAGATAGGGAAGGTGAAGAGATGGTTAAGAAGGTTGATAAGATTGCTAAAGTATGTGGCATCACGGTACCCCCGTGTGGTAGATTGCAGCCAGAAAGCTGGCGTAAGATACTGACAGAGAAGAAAGGCAAGTTAATGGACAATGATTTAGTCCGCACAGCGGAAGCCTGGTACAGAGTAGCCAAAGCCATGAAGCAAGAGGGATGGATTGAACAAGAGGTTGATTACAAGGGTGTGAAAATGTTTGTGTATCATAAGAATTTTGTCACTGGAAATTCTCCCCAGCACGCGCCTAGTTATGGCGCACATGAGGTGGCCACCCCTTTCCCTGTCCTGAATGCCGATGGATCTGTATTTTCCCCTCCATCGATCTCCCAACTCACATCATCCTCATCCCTTCCTTTACCACGCCCATCTTCCTCCAGTCCATTGCACCCCTCCAACATGCCCTCCTCCCGCCCGTCCTCTCCTGCCGTCCCACTTGCCTATTCATCTTCCTCCTCCCCTCCTACCGACCCACCCTCTCCATTTTCTCCCCCTCCTACTACTCCCTTACCTCCTTCTTCCGTATTCTCAGACCCTCCTACTCCACCCTATCCTCCTCCCACTCCTCCAGCTCCTCCTACTCCACCCATTCCCAGTCCCTCCCCCTCCCCGTCACATCCTCTCCCTAATCCCTACCCACCGCCACCGCCCTACGCCTATTCTGCCTATTCGCCCGCCCAAATGCCTTGGCCCTTAGCCTATGCCTATTCCACACTTCCGCCTCCCCAGCCCGCCTATCCCGTACCTCCCATATTCACACAGCCGACCCCGATTACACCTGCCCACATCCAATATGGCCGCCACTTCCTCACTTAACCCGAACGCAACTTCCTTCCACGCCTCCAATATGGCGTCCCCCAGTAACATAGCCCCTCTTATGCCCGTTCTTCCGAATGATCTGCTACCTCCACCCCATAGCTCACCAGCAGCCCCGGCTGGTGGAGTGCCCCTTCTACCTCCGGCCCTGTCACCACAGGTAGTTCCCTCCCCGGGAGTCCGGATAGCACATGCAGATGAATTTGACACGGTAAGCTCCCATGGTTACCAGTCCCCACCAGACTCCAGGGAGATTTCGCCCCAACCTCCGCGACGTTCTCTTAATGATCCCTTTGGTCGCAGGGTTCAAGGGGACAAAGCCCCGGTAATGTATGTTACCTTTAACCCAACACAGGCCAGTTCCCTGATGAAGTCACTCCCTGACCCAGAAAAGCAACCTATGCCCTTTTACAGAGCAGTGGTCCAGATTCAACAGACCTATTCCGCCGCATGGCGTGATCTGCTGAGCCTCTGTGCCATTAAGGCTGGAGATGCCTACTGGCCTAGCATTGCTCGCCACCTATGCACTAATTGGTTGTCAAGTGATACTGATTATACGTCCGGACTTGAGTTCTGTGATCAGCTAAAAGCTTGGGCCAAAGATAAACTTGCTGATCAGGCAGCCGGACTTAATGATATTGTCCAGGAAAAAGGTGAATCCGTAGAGAGGTTTCACGCTAGGCTCTTTCAAGTATTCTCTGACCTAGGGTTTGAACTTAGCAATAAAATACATGCCCAAATGCTTTCTGGTGCCTTTGTACAGGGCATCAAAGACTCTATACGGAAAGGTATTATTGCTGCCCGCCCTGAGTATAGAGTGGTTTCCCTTGATAAGCTGCTTTTAGTTGCCCGTGGTTTGGAGGCAGCACAGGTGCCAAGAAGATCCAATCCCACCCCCCTTATGGTATCACGCCCGCCGATTCCCAGAGGCACTAGGCCTGAGGATGGAATTTGCTTTAATTGTGGGGTGAAAGGCCATTTTAGAAGTGACTGCCCTGAACCCATAAAACACCGGAGGCCATACGCTGGCAAACAAACTTCCAAGCCCGCCACTACCACGAAGGCCCCAGAAACCCCTTCACCTGATTCAGCCCAAGAAGACTAGGACACCGGCAAGCCTGTGTCATTAACCCCTGTTATGGCAGTGTCTTCAGGGGAACAAGGGGGGCCTCTAGCTACTGTAATTTTACCCATTGAGGGCCAGCCCACCACTTTCCTAGTTGACACAGGTGCAGCCCGAAGTGTTCTGAGAGAACAAGACCTGCCCGATACCTCATTTCTTTCCAATATTGATGTCTCCTGTGTTGGGGTGGACGGCCTTCCAAGGCAAAGTCCCCTGTCCACCCCACTGCGGGTTGGTAACTGCCACAACTTGCTTGCTCGCTTTGTGGTATCTTCCACATGCCCCATTAACCTGTTAGGAGCTGATGTTCTTTCACGCCTGCAGGCATCCATCACCTTTACTCCAGATGGACAAGTGGAACTATCCACCCCTCTATCTGTCTCAGACACCTCAGCTTTGTGCTCCTTACCCCTGATGCTACATCTAGAAGAGCCTCATGGGGATGCAAAAGACCTAAGGACTAATTTCCCTGATTCACTAAAGACTGATGTTCCCAAGAAGCTGTGGTCCACAGGCCCAGAGGACATAGGCCATCTAAAGGTCCCGCCTGTGGTGGTAAAGCTCATCCCAGGCGTAAAATTGCCACGAAAATCACAGTATCCTTTGAAACCAGCTCAAGCTGCAGCCATTACAATTCAAATTCAAGCACTCCTGGAGAAGGGTGCTCTTGTCAAATGTGAATCACCATGCAATACTCCATTATTTCCAGTAAAGAAAAAGACTCCAAAAGGCGAACCAGAAAAGTACAGATTGGTCCAAGACCTCAGAGCGGTAAATGAAGCCACAGTTTTGGACACTCCAATAGTGCCCAACCCACACACTCTCCTTTCCGGCGTTCCACCCTCTGCCAAGTACTTCACTGTCATTGATCTGGCCAATGCCTTCTTCAGTGTTCCCCTGGATCCAACTTGCCAATATCTGTTTGCTTTCACACATGAAAAACAACAGTACACATGGACTGTCATGCCCCAAGGGGCACAAAATTCACCAAGTCAATTTGCGAAGGCCATGTGCTCTATCCTTGATCCATGGCAATCTGACCACCCTGAGGTCGTCCTGCTTCAATATGTGGATGATTTGTTGCTTTGTGGAGATGATATACCCACAACAGAACAATGCTCACTTAATCTTCTTTGCTACCTAGCAGAACAAGGATGTAAAGCTTCACGTCTCAAGCTGCAATTCTGCCAACCTACTGTTATCTTCCTTGGCCATTGTCTGTCTCAGGGAACCAGACATCTTACCCGTGACCGAGTTAGAGCGGTACTGGACATTCCACCTCCAAGGACCTCGAAGTCACTACACGCCTTCCTAGGCCTCATTTCCTATTGCCGAGCATGGATCCCAGAAGCCTCGCTCCTTATGCAACCTCTTTATGATGCTCTCAAGTCAGACCCATTTTGCTTGTCCACAGAAGCCCTTGACAACTTCTGTTCTCTCAAACGTGCTATTGCTTCTGCTCCTGCTCTTGGCCTACCAGACTATACCAAACCCTTCAAATTGTTTGTTTCTGAAAGACAAGGCCATGCAACAGGAGTACTCACTCAGGCCCATGGTCCTGGAGGCCGCCAAAGGCCTATTGGATTTTTCTCCTGCCAACTGGATATTGTGGCCAGAGGACGTCCCTCTTGCCTTCGGGCCGTCTTTGCTGCCAGAGAGCTCATTGAAAGAACTGGAGATCTTGTCCTTGGCCACCCCCTGGTTGTCTTGGCCCCTCATGACATTTCTGCCATAGTCAACCAGGTCCAACTTAAGCATGTTACTCCTGCCAGGCATCTTCGCCTTCAATGTCATCTTTTGTTGCCTGACAACATTACCCTCCAAAGATGTCAAGTTCTCAATCCGTCCACTCTTCTGCCACTCCCTGAGGGGGGTGTATACTACGGATTCATCATGGACGAAATTTATGTTTCTCTTCTCACTGGCACCATCAAGAAGGAAATGCATCCCAACCTATCCTTTTATGATGGACAAGCACTCCTTCATGACGGAGCAAGACATGCCTTCTGTACCATGTGGTACAAACCAAACATCACTCCTGAACCCTGCTATGAAGATGAACTCTATAAGCTGGTTGAAGTAAAACTCACTGCACAAGACTTCTACTGTGATTCTGAAGGCAACAGTATGGTCTTGATTCATCTACCTCCGGAACTCAAGCATTTGTACCGTCATTGGGACACTGCCATTCCACATGTCCCTGTGACCAAGTTGAAAACAATATCATGGAATGATCTTGGGCCTATGGCAAAAGCATGGGCCACTATGGATGAATCACAGCTACAGGAAAATGGTGTTGTCAAATATCCAACAACTGACCACCTAAAAGCATGGCCACGTCATTTCCTGGAGAATGAGTTCCAAGATTTAACCATAGTGAATGACTACGACCTAGATACACCTCATGACTGTTTTGAACAGATGAAAATGGAAACAACACATCTACCAACTGTGCATGAAGACCCATTGGTAGATCCCGATCTCACCCTGTTTGTGGACGGCTCAAGATATGCTGATGAAGAAGGAAGATACCATACAGGATATGCCGTAACCACAACAGATGAAATTGTCAAATCATCATCTTTACCATCAACTATGTCTGCACAAGAAGCTGAATTGCAAGCCCTGACTTCAGCATGCAAGATCTCTGAAGGAAAGCGCGCCAATATCTACACGGATTCAAGATATGCACTGGGCGTGGCTCACGACTTCGGATTAATTTGGAAAACAAGAGGATTTCTTACCACCGCCGGTACACCAATCAAGCACGGTTCCGCAATCAAGGAGCTGATGGACGCCCTCCTACTCCCAGAAGAAGTGGCTATTTTAAAGATAAAAGCACATGGGAAGTTGGACTCAGATGAAGCAAAGGGCAACCATCTAGCTGATCAAGCTGCAAAACAAGCTGCAAGAGAACCACAGGAAGTGGAAAGAAGAGTGTCCGGAAATGAAGAGACTCCCATATTTACTCTGCAGACTCTTCCAACTGACCTGAAAATCCTGCGGGAACAACAGGCTACAGTTGCCCCTGAAGAAATACAGAAGTGGAAACAGAAAGGGGCAGTTCTAAGAGATGGAGTGTATTACAACAATCTCAGATTCTGCCTTCCTAAGAATCTATACCCAGCAGTTGTTCAGTGGGCACATGGCCCTGCACACCTATCAAAAGATTTGATGATTGCCCTTGTACAGAAGTACTATGAGGCCCCTGGAATTACCACGCTAGCCAGCAATTACTGCAAAACGTGTGTCATCTGCGCCAAGTGCAATCCGGGGAAAATGACTAAAGTCCCTCCAAAACACTTGGCCAAGCCCATGTACCCGTTTCAAAGAATTCAGATAGACCACATCCAGATGCCAAAGAGTGGCAACTTCGAATATGCACTAGTAATAGTAGACATGTTCTCAGGCTGGCCAGAAGCCTACCCAGTGGTTAACATCACCGCAAAAACAACAGCAAGACGGCTACTTACAGAAATTGTATGTAGGTTTGGATTACCAGAAGTCATTGAAAGTGACCAAGGCCCAGCTTTCACAGCATCAGTAACCAAAGAGATTTGGGCCGCCCTAGGAGTGACCCTTGCCTTCCACACACCTTATCACCCACAAAGCAGTGGTAAGGTGGAGCGTATGAATGGCACCCTGAAAACTAGAATGCTAAAAATGTCGCAAGAAACAAAAATGCCCTGGCCCGAAAGCTTGCCAATAGCCCTGTTTAGTGTCAGACATACACCTAGAGGGAAGCCCTCATTGTCCCCTTACGAGATTCTATTCGGGTCAGCACCCAGGCTAGGTTGCTATTTTCCCCAGCAATTACAACTTCATACTGATGTTTTGGTAAACTATGTAACTGAACTTGCCAATGCTTTGAACAAAATCCATGCCCAAGTTTTCTCTTCAATTCCAGATCCTGATTCTGACACAGGCAACCACAGTCTGCTCCCCGGTGACTGGGTTCTGGTCAAGAAATTTGTGCGAAAACACACCCTGGAACCAAGATTTGACGGACCGTTCCAAGTTCTCCTGATCTCCCCTACCTCTGTCAAATTGGCCGGAAGGCCTAACTGGATCCACGCTTCCCACTGCAAGAAGACACCTGCCCCAGAGGAAGCTAACTCTATGCAACCATGTGCCTCTGGTACATTATCTCCTTAGTTGGCCTCCTTAAAGCCCAGCAGGTGGCCATCACCAAAGATGCTAGTGGGTACACTTTCTGGTATAATTCATCATGTACCCATGTGGCTACATTCACTTTTGATTACTGTGATATTGTAGAGTGCCCATTCCCTAAGTCACAGATTCAAGCCATTTATAAAGATATACCACAAGCAAAAGACCCTTACGTTTGTGTAGTAGATGAACAATGGGGTTATGACTGTAACTACTGGGGGGCTGCGGGATGGAATACTGGGCCTGCCTGGGGTTATAAACCCAAAAGTGCTTTATCTAAGATAGACAATCAGGGTAGATCCCTCCTTCAAAGAATGACTTTAAGAAAGCCTGGAGGAAGTACCCCTATGAAATTAATGTTAAATATTGAACATCCTGGCCCCGAGGATGCAGACCGATATGTAATGGGAATGTATTGGAAGAAAGGTTCCTACAACAAATTAGGTCATTTCTACCTCAGAGATATGTCCCACTCTCCAGAGTGGCAAGGGGCTGATCATATGGTCCCAAATCCGCTAAAACCACATATCCAGTCCTTTAAAGATATGATGGCCATCGCTAACCCCACTTTTGAAGATACCATGGCCGCTGAAACTGGATTCAATGACATTAATTTGTGGTTAGAATGGATGAGGTATAATGCCAACAAACATAATAAAACAGCATGTTATGTATGTGGCGGTGCCCGACCCCACCTTGGCACCGTCCCCCTAATTCTCCCTTTAGAGATAGAAGATTGCTTCTTAAGCCTTTTTGCCTACCAATATGACTTTAATAGGTCCCTCTGCATGGCATGGACGGCAGAATACCCTCTCTTAGTTGAAAATGTTAAGCCACCAGATGGAATCACAGTCTATAGAGGTAATTACACTTGTTATGCCATGTATGACGGGATTGGTAAATTCATGGGTAATTTTTCTAAAGGTTATTGCGCCACTTACAGAACTGTTCCTATACGCCTGTTGCAACACCATACCAGGTCATTGGGGGATATTTACTGGTTATGTGGGGATCTACAGTTAAGATCTAGGCTGGAAACTGAGTGGTGGGGTGAGTGTACCCTGGCCAAAGTTATCATGCCCATTCATATTATTTCTGATAATCATCATGACACATACGACCCTCCACATACATCAGCCAGAGTAAGGCGCGAAACCCCAGTAAAAGGCAGTTTTGACCCCCACATTTACATAGATGCCATTGGGGTGCCTAGGGGGGTACCTAATGAATTTAAAGCTAGAGATGAAGTAGCTGCAGGTTTTGAATCACTTTTTACCATAGTCACTGCCAACAAAAACCTTAATTGGATTAATTATATCTATTACAACCAACAGCGCTTCGTGAACTACACCAGGGATGCCCTCCAGGGCTTGGCCGAGCAATTACAGGCCACATCCCAAATGACCTTCCAGAACAGACTGGCCTTAGACATGATCTTAGCCGAAAAAGGGGGGTCTGTAAAATACTTCCCGACACTATGACTTGTTGCACTTACATTCCAGAAAACACAGGTCCTAATGGTAAAGTCACTCTAGCCATAGCTAAATTAAATAGACTCTCAGAAGAGTTAAAGAGAAACTCTGGAGTTACTGATCCCTGGGAAAAATGGTTTGGTTGGATGACTGGTTGGCAGAGAGCTTTAGTCCAGATTGGTATTGCCTTACTAATTTTTCTTTTTATTCTCGCTCTTCTCATTTGTTGTGTCCTCCCATGCCTAAGGAAATTCCTGCAGAAAACTGTAGACCAAGCAACACCAACCTTCACTCATCTGACAATCGATGATCAAGACCTCATCTCACCCTGTATTCCGCTACAAACTCTCCCTTATACTGATGAAGTGCAGAAAGTCTAGGAAGGGACAGTACAGGGACAGCGTCCGTCTTTATGGGTAGACTGCCGTACGGAGAAGTAGTGGATAAGCCACTATGGGTTACCAGCGGAGTGAAGAGTGTTCCTGAACCGTACTGACGGATGTGCTGCAGCCTGTCAGGGTCAAGAGAGGGATAGACTTGCACTTTGCATTAACACTAAGTCAGCGGTCATGGGGTTTCTGTGTCTTTGGGCTAATACTTCTTCTGATACTAACAAATAAAGTTTTGTCTTTTAGCAAATAACATTTTAGGGGGGACTGTTGTAGAATTATTAGGCCTCTATAAATTTGTAAGGCCCCTTTAAATCCTCTTGCTATACCTCTAAGAGGCCCCCATAGTTTTACAAGGAAGCTTTGTCTATAGAACATAGAATTTGCATGTCAGCAAGAAATAGCTTTGATAAAATGTGTATTTACTAAAATCCTTGAAACTTAACCTTGAGAAACTAACAAGTGCCAGCTACGCTCTAAATGGATAGCTGCCAAAAGGCCCCTCCCGTCGAGTGAACTCCTCATGTTAACAAAATGGCGCTAAACCTGTAGGAGTTAAGAAATTACGTAGATAGTGACCTAAGAATGGGGAGGGCATTTTACTAACATCTTAGCACCTAAGCCAATTAACAATGTCTATTTGTCTATATCTTGATTTTCTTCAATGATGTAATAATGCCTTTATAAGGGTCTGCGCACCCATTTTCTGCCAGAAGCCATTAAACTTCTCTGAAGTTCTTTCATTACCCTGAACCTTGTGTCTCAGTGTGAATTTACTTCTGCGTGCACGCAACTTTATTATCTTTAATTTGGACAGGAACAGATAGTCATTCAAACTAATTGGTTTGCAGTAAATTATATACGACACGTACATCAGATATCCCAACATGCAGAAATCAATTTCAGAGA
Source organism: Pelobates cultripes (assembly GCA_933207985.1). Lineage (NCBI taxonomy): Eukaryota > Metazoa > Chordata > Amphibia > Anura > Pelobatidae > Pelobates > Pelobates cultripes. The sequence continues at coordinate 65,339,350 of OW240917.1, read as the reverse complement.
GGTGGCTGGAACCGTCTGCTCACTCACATGTCCCCTCCACACGCGGGCCCCCCACACACAGTCACACACACACAACATATTATGAATATTTACACAGACACATGCACACGCCTTGATACACACTGACACACACACACACACTGGTATATATACACAACTTAACACACATATACACGCACTGGCTTATAAAGACAACTTTACACACAGATGCATGCACTGACACATACACACAAATACACACACACACACACAGATACACACTGGAACATACAGACACATACACACAGATGCACACACTGACACACAAATACACACACATGCCCACATGTTCTTAGGCTTTTGTAAATTAAACAGATTGCTGCAAGGCAGGGCCGCTATGTATATTTGCAATTCTGGTCCCCCGTTACCTTGTCCTGTAAGGAGGGGGCACAGAAGTCTCATGTTTCCCTCATACAGCTTCACATGTGCTCTTCTCGCAAACTGCGAGAGCGTTGCCGCAGTTTGCATTACTTGCTCTGTGCTGCGCAAAGCGTTGCCATAGCAACCAGCAGCAACGCTCAATCGGCTTGCAAGAGGAGAAGACAGGAAGCTGCAGGAGGGAAAGAGCATACTTCTGGGACCCCTCTTCACAGGACACAGCAAAATGTGCTACTGGACCACCATGGAAACTGGCCACAGATAAGAGGCAAGGATGGGGAAATACAATTTATATACAATACATTTTACAAATACATTAAATTTTTTAAAAAACTGATCACCCATCATAGCCCCACTACACACACTACATGCACTACACACAGACACTGCATCCACTACACAAACACATGCACTATACACAGACACTGCATCCACTACACACACTACATGCACTACACACACCACATGCACTACATGCACTACACACAGACACTGCATCCACTACACACAGACACTGTATCTACTACACAAACACATACTACATGCACAATACACAGACACTGCATCCACTATACATACTACATGCCCTACACTACACACACTACATGCACTACACAGAGACACTACATACACTGCACACACTACATACAGACATTGCATCCACTACACGCACTGCACCCACTACACATTGCATCCACTACACACACACACTTTGTATCCACTATACACATGCATACAATGCATTCACTATACACACTGCATACAATACACAATTAGTTTCATTCGTGAAAGCCACCATTGATGCTACTTTGCCCCAGCTTCTATTAATTTGTTGCAGGTTGTAGAGCTTTCAGTATAAAACCACATACCTCCTTTTAGAGGCATAACTAGAAACCACAGGGCCTCGGTGCGAAAATTGCCCTGCCTTCCCCCCCCGCTTCACATACATCTTCCCCCCCACCCCATACGTCCCCGCCCCACCACACGTCCCTGCTCCCCACACATACAGACAAACAGATACAGATGCAGACACACATATACACACAGATACAGACACACACATACATACAAACACACACACACACACAGAGAGAGCTGGAGTGGATCCTTTTCCTGGGCTCCAGTGTGGCTGCTCTCTCACATGCTTTTTAGTTATGCTGGAGCCGGAGTGAAGTAATAACCCAGCTCTTGGAATCACTACAGGGCGCGCAAGGGAGCAGTGCTGGAAGATCATGAAGAATACATCTCAAGCTGCCTCTGCCTCCATTTCCCCCCAGCTGGCTGCCTCCTGAGAGACGTTAAGTTGGCCAGTCCACCACCTCTTGACAAACACCTTGCCTTTGGGACGCATACCCTGTGGAATACAGATACCATGGGTTGAGAAGGCGCTGTAGAGTGTCTGGATAGGATAAATCTTAGTGAGTTCCTCGGCTGTCTGAGTTTGCAGATGGTGAATGGTTTTCCTGGGCAGTAGGTAGTGAAGGAGCTCATGCACCGTGTGGCTGCTTGGAGAAGTTTTGTCCTCAGAGGTAGTACAACACATGTGTGAGTCCTTTATAAAACAAGTGGTGCCCGAAGATTTGAAGGAAGAATCACATACACACAGGAGATCTACATCTCCTTAAGCAAACTGGGTTGGAGCCACTAGTTTGGATAAAGCTAATGAGATTCATAATGAGGAATATCATTCATCTGAATATATGAGGGTTCAGCTCACGTGGACTCTTATTCACACTGCATGCAAGACACTAAAACCACACATGAAGACCATTCTTCTAGCAAGCATTTCACTTGCCTAGGCAAGAAACATCTGGCTTTTCCCCACCTTGAAACTATCAAGGATTTGTTTGCTGAAGAATATCAGAAAAAGGAGTGTTCAAGGCTGAGTGTCTCATTTAAATATTTACATATAATTGTTTCAAAAAAGTGTATTTGTTTTTTGGTCTCAACAACAAAAGTGGATGCAGCTGTGGTCAGGTTGGCCAAGTGCACAACCCATCCGGTTGATGATGCTGCAAGTCTATGGATTGAAAAGAGCGTCAGCCTCTCAAAAGCCCCATATATCATTTGGGGAATAGCTTAATTCAGCAATGGCACTGATATCAGTGTCCCTAAGGGGAAGTTTCAAAGGAGTCATTTTGTTTTGCCTTCTGAAAGGTGTCATTAATTCACCTCCCCAACAGAAAAATATTTGTATTTTCTTTTGGATTTTCTAGCCCCAGAGATCCAGGACAAATAGTAGCTTATATTGGATGTCCATTAGGTCAAAATGAAGATTATCACCAGGGATGCTAGTCTCTTGTGATGAGGAGAACACTCTCATGGAAAATAGGCATGTGCATGGGAAAATTTTTCGGTTCGGTTCGGCATTCCAAAATTTGGGACTTCGGCAATTCGGCACTTCAATATTTTGGAACTTCGGCACTTCGGAACTTCTCTTGTAGCCGCTTGGTAGATAACTCCCTAATTCCCACAGTATTAGGGAGTTATCTACCAAAAGGCTGAAAGACCTAAATTAGTCTTTCAGCCAAATTAACTAATACTAAGTAAAGATTACTTAGTATTAGTAAATTATGCCCCTACTCGCTATACCGCGAGTAGGGGCATGTTTAGTAAACAGTGAGCAGCCTGTGGCTGCTAACTGTAAAAAAAAACAAAACAAAAAAACACATCCCCCCTCCTAACCTGAAGGCGGGTGGAGGCCCTAAATCAGAAAGTTCCCGAATGTCCGAATTTCCCGAAATTCGTCCATATTCATATTCGGCCCGAAACGAGTTGGACAATATTCAAAGCCCTCAGTTGATTCAGTCCTTCCATTTTACAACAGTAGGTAAAGTTTCAATTGGACAGCACCATGGCGGCATCCTATATCAACCATCAAGGAGCACAAGGAGTAGGTGCAGATCATGGGACCTCTCACAATATGGTCCTAGAATAATCTGAAACACATTTCTGCAGTTTATCCAATAGGAGTGGAATATACACAACCCGATTTATGTATGATGATGCCTAACAAGGCTAAAACGATCGTCTGAGGTTGCTGTGTCTCTCGTGCAGAGGGAACTTGCTGGGATTTCGGATCTGGACTACCTGTACAGGTGAGAGCAGTCTGATATGTTTGAGAGATGTTCTCTCTGTAATGGCACAAGATGAGCTAACACCAACTTGAGATCTGAGCGGGGACCCAACCAAGAGCAGGCTGTTTCAGCTGCCCGTTTTCAGTATACCTTTGCGCCCCATTTTTTTTGCTTTGTATAAAAGAGCTTCAAAAGCTAGTTATCAGCTTAAGGGCATGGCTCGCTCTACCTCTTGTATTTCTCTGTTTATATATTGTATGTTCTCCACTAATTGTACAGCGCTGCGGAATCTGTTGGCGCTTTATAGATACCAGTAATAAATAAATAAATAAATAGTGTCCTTTTAAGGTTTCCTGTGGGCTTAAATGCTATGTGAAAGTGTGAAATAGAGCAGTTGCTGTACCCATTTTCAACACTAGATGGTGGCCATAGGTCATCATATTGAAGACTCACGTTACATGTTATATCGTTAAAGGTAAGTTTGAACGTAGATGGTCATTGCTTAAAAAGTTAATATTCAAGCCTTTTTTTATTCACCTACATTAATAACTGTGACAAGATCCCAAAAAATGTGTTTATCAAACCCACCACCCCCCCAAAAAAAAGTGCTTTTACTGGAAAATTTCAGATCCTTTTTTCTCTATTTACTATGTCCCTTAAATAAAACATTGCAGCGGACAACCCTGGGGTCCAGTGGCTTATGGCTGGGTCTGGAATGAGACACATGGAGGGGCTGGAGGGGAATGAGACACATAGAGGTTCTGGGGAAGGAATGGAGGGTCTGGGGGGAATGAGATACATGGAGAGGCTGTGGTTAAAAAGATACATGTAGGGGCTTGGGAGGATGAGACACATGGAGGTGCTGGGGGGAATTGAAACACATGGAGGGGCTGGGGTGAATGAGACACATGTAGGAGCTGAGGGGAGGAATAAGACACATGGAGGGGCAGGGGGCAATAAGACACATGGAGGGGCTGGTGGGAATGAAACACAGACACATGGAGGGGCTGGGGGAATGAGACATATGGAGGGGGAAATGAGATACATGGAGAGGCTGGGGGGATGAGAAACAAAAGGGCTGGGGAAATGAGACACATGGATGGACTGGGGAAGAAATGAGACACATGTAGGAGCTGCGGGGAATGAGACACATGGAGGAACTGGGGGGAGGAATGAAACACATGTAGAGGCGGGGGAAATGAGACACATGTAGGGGCTGGGGGGAATGAGACACATGGAAGAGCTGTGAGTGGAATGAGACACATGTAGGGGCTGGGGGGAATGAGACACATGGAAGAGCTGTGAGTGGAATGAGACACATGTATGGTCAGGGGGGAGACACATGGAGGCACTGGGGAGAAATGAGACACATTGAGGGGCTGGAGGGAATGAAACACATGGAGCAGCTAGGGGAATGAAACACGGGCAGTGGGGAATGATACATGTAGATGATGGGGGAATGAGAGATATGGAGGGACTGAGGGGAGTAATGAGACACATGGAAGGGCTGGGGGGGTTAGACACATGGAGGAGAAAGGGGGAGGAATGAGACTATTGAGGGGCTGAGGGGAATTATACACATGTAGAGACTCTGGGGAATGAGACACATGGAGCGGAGGGTGTTTAAATGAGACACATGATGGGGCTGGGAAAGTGGATAATGACACAGAGGGACTGAGAAGGAGACAGTGACACACAGAGGGCCTGGGAAAGGGGACAGTGAAACATAGAGGGGCTGGGGGAGGGGACAACGACACACAGAGGAGCTGGGGAGGGGGCAATGACACACAGAGGGGCCTTCGGAAGAGGACACTGACACACAAAGGGGCTAGGGGAGAAAGAGACACACAAAGGGGCTGGGGAAAGTAAGAGACACACAAAGTGGAAAGTACGAGACACACAAGGGAAAAATTAGAGATAAGATACACTAAAGGGGTGGTAAGATACACAAAAAGGAGTAAGCCATTGAACAGACAGGTTAAGAAACACGAAAAGGGGTAAGAAATTCAAAAGAAGGAGCACGGTCGCACTGTTAAAAGGGCCCTAGAGCCTGACCAGGTCCATTGTCAAAGATGGCCATCAGGTAGCCCTAAGTGCATGGGCCACCCTTTGCACCCTTGAGCTTGCAAGAGATCGTTCTCCCTTTTTGCTGGCAGCCTGAGGCTTCTGTCATTATTTTAGTGCACGGGGCAGCCACACCATCTTCCCTCCTTGGTGGTTACGCTACTGCTCTCTAACCCCCTTTTTGTCTATCTCACTATCTCCTGTAAGCCCTAATACTCATTACTCTACTAGTTTGGCTGGTATGAATGTGTAGTTGCTGCCTAGCATAAAATAAAAACACTAGCATCGTGCCACCTGGAGTAATCCAAGTATGAAAACCCACGTGTCCAGGGTGGATCTAGCATTCCTAGACGTGAATGAAAAAAATAACTCCAGCCAGAAGAGCAAATCAGAGTTGGAAGTCCTTCAGAGACAGAGTAACTGAGAGCAAAAATAGATTGTGAAGTTAAAGGGGGACACATAGAAAATCAGCTTTATTTTTTGGTGCAAACCATTCGGAAGGCTGACCCAACTTTGATATGACATTTTGTCTAGTAAATAGTTTCCCTGTTGGCCTAAAAGCTTTCTATATATTTAATTAGCACTCTTGCCTACAGCAACATCATAGTAATTTATAAAAATCCATTACTAGATTATCAATGACATGATTGCATTGTTTTTATTGATCATGATTTTAATTTAGCTAAAAGGTTTTCAGAATGCCTATGACGTTATGTCTGCATTGCACTGCTGCTCACACATTTTAAAAGTATAAAGTCGTTTTGCAGATATGTTTCATACAGAAAGATAACATTGTCTGTGTTCCATAACAACAAAAATTTTGATCGTTAAACACATCTTTACATGTTATTTAGTTTCCTGTACAGTGATTGTTAAGTTGTATAAAACTTTGTGTGTATTCTATGTAGATGTCCCAGAGTGATAGCTTTGGGCTTGCATGTGTGGTTTCTTGACAGAGGTTTTTTTTTTTTTTTTACCCCATGTGGGGTAATAAGGACAACACAAGCCCCATGATATAGAATTTAAAGTAGAAGTCATTGTATCATAGGTAGCCACAATTCAAGTAAAACAACCTTACATACTGTATAAATCACTGGTCAAGTGTAGAAAAGGGAAGAGGAGAAGTAAAGAAACCAAAGGAGGAAGGTACAAACATCTAAATTTTTGGTACCAATTCTAAATTTTATTTAAGTCCCCAAAACCCTGGGTTATCAAAAGCATAAATCTCAAGCTGCTACTAAACTATGCAATGAGTTTAGCTATGTGGTGTAGTGACAGGAAAGCATTATACAACTCCCCACTAATTGATGCAAATTGAAAATGTAGTGTTGTGCATTATCTAAACATCACAAGACAGACAAGTCAGACAAATCTGAAAATTAATTTTCTACAATACCCACAGAATGTCCTGCTGGTTATGCAAATTTAGCATTTCTTGAGCTTGAGCTTGCAAGAGATGGGTCCATGCATTGTGCTTCCAATTCCATAGTGGCCTCAATGTTGCCGCGCCGTGATTGGCTGAGAGCATGTACTTCTTCAATTGTTTATCGGAAGCGCAGCATGAACGGGGGCCTCTCGCTTGGTATCAGTGACTCTAAGGATCTCATGGCACCGTTTTCTAGAGCGTGGCATAGCCTGGGTATTTCCTGTCCCAGTAGGCACCTGAGTGGTCTGGCCTCCATTCCTGGTGGGAAAGCCATGTTGTAAACTAGGGGGAGTAGTGGGGATGGGGTGGTGGTAAGTGAGAGAGGCACGGCTAGCGTGTGCCAAACCTGCATGGTCGTTCTAATCAGCGGGTGTGCGGCTGCTAGTTGCCTGCCCTGTTGTTTATCCAACCAGGGAAGGACAGAGATAGGCCTGCCTACGTGCGATGTCTCTATGTCTTTCCACAGTTTGGACACTCTGTGTTTGGTCCATTCCATTATTCGTTGCACATGTGTTGCCCTGTAATATATCTTAATACCCCTTTCACCTTTGGTAGCGTCAGGACGTCGTGTTTGATCCTTGCCTTGAATTTATGCCATGCGAACCTAAGGCACATGGAACGGAGGTAAAGAAAGCCTCTGGAATGGTGATTGGTATGGTTTGGAACAGATAGAGGATCCTGGGTAAGACGTTCATCTTAAGTAGCTCTACTCTCCCGAACCAGGAGAGTCGGAGTTTCGCCCCTTCCTCCAAGTCCTTTTGTATCATGGTCAGCAGTGGTTGGAAATTTGCCTGGTACAGTTTAGAGAGGTCTTTTGTGATTATGATGCCTAGGGATTTCAGGGAATTGTCCCAACACTTTGGAGGGCCAATGCCCTGTCCTGTCGGATTGAAATGTTGAGGATGGTGGATTTGGTCAGGTTGATCTTAAAGTTTGACAGCTCGCCGTATGTTTTGAACTCCTCCATAATTGCTGGCATCGAGGTCTCTGGGTCAGTGACGAAAAATAGCAAGTCGTCTCCATAATGGCTGGCCCTGCCGTAATCCCGGAATTGCAGGGTTTTCCCTTACCGAGTTCAGGAAGGGCTCGAGGGCCAGGATAAAGAGCAGGGGAGAGAGAGGGCATCCCTGTCGTGTTCCGTTCCTGATCGGGAAGGATTACGTGAAGCCCCCATTAATACAGATGCGTGCCGTAGGTGTTGAGTACAGGGCTCTGATCCAGCCCATCATACAGGGCCCCATGCCCAATATCTCCAGGACCAGGACCAAAAAGTCCCAGTCGATACGATCGAAGGCCTTCTCCGCGTCCGTGGAGAGCAGGAGAAGGCCCTCAGGTCTGCTGGTGGCTGTGTGGTGCAGGGTAAGGGTCCGGGTCGTGTTGTCTCGTGCATCGCATTGCGGCGTGAATCCCACCTGGTCTTTGTGGATCAGGTCTGGGAGGTAGATCTGCATTCTGCATGACAGGATCTTAGTGAACAGCTTGAGGTCGCAATTCAGCAGCGAGATCGGCCTGTAATTCGCACATTGTTCTGCGTCCTTGCCCTCCTTGGGGATTAAGCAGATATTTGCTGCTAACATTTGCGTAAGGATCCAGGCTCCCTCTCGGAGAGAGTTGAGCGCTGCTAGCAATCGAGGGGAGAGGACCTCAGAATAGAGTTTGTAGTATCTTGCTGGCAAGCCATCAGGCCCGGGGCATTTTCCGGGCCTCGTTGTTTTAAGGGCCCACGCCAGTTCGATAGCTGTGATGGGCTCTTCAAGGTCGGTGCAGGATTCTTGCGTGAATCGTTTGTTGAGGCGTGTTTCCAGGTACTGTCTGATGCGCGTTGTCTTTTCAGCAGTGGCCGCCTCCTCCGTTTGTGGAGTGAGCGAGTATAGGGCCGCATAGTATCCTCTAATGGTTTCTGCCATTTCAGACGGCAGGTATTTTAGTTGTCCGTCTCTGGCCCTTATTCTGGGGATGTAGGCCGCCATCCTTTTTTTCGCTATCATGCGGGCCAGCAGGGCACCACATTTATTGGCGTTCATGTAGAAGAACGCTTTGGAGTGTAGGTATGCTCTGTGGTAGTTCGCGTTAAGGACAGAGGATAGTTCACGACGTAGGGCAGTCAGTTGTGTCCAATCTGTTGTGAGTTGGGTCTGCTTGTGTCGGTCTTCAAGGGCTTGTATGTCAGAGATTAGGTTCAGACGCGCGGCTTTGTCTCGTTTCAGCGCTGTGTCTTTTGCTATGAGGTGGCCCCCGATTACGCTTTTGTGAGCCTCCCATAGGCAAAGGGGAGTGACGTCCGGTGTGTCATTCTTGTCAAAGTATAGTGTGCGTCTGTCTCTGGTTTCGGCTGTCACCAGTGGGTCGTTGAGGAGGGATTTGTTCAGTCTCCAGTTATGGGATGTAGCTCTGTAGAGTGGTGAGGCCAGTGTCATTGTTACGGGGGCATGGTCCGACCATGTTGCCGTGCCAATGGTAGTCTGCCTGACGTCAGTCGGGTAGTAATGTGGGATGAAAAAATGGTCCAGTCTGGAGATTGTAGAGCTTTAAATAGCTCTACTATGATGAGACTTGGCGGTATGATCCCCACCTAGGAATAACTGGTGTCTTCTTTTGATAAAGTGCTCAGTGTGTGGGAACGTCAATCAGGTAGGGTGGCTCAAGGTGGTGTACACCCCACCAAGGGATCTTGCAGGTTTGTAAGCAGTTTTGAAGTATTCATTGTCTCACAAAAGTGAGTACATGCCTCACATTTTTGTAAATATTTTATTATATATTTTTAGGGTGACAACACTGAAGAAATTATACTCTGCTACAATGTAAAGTAGTAAGTGTACAGCCTGTATAACGGTGTAAATTTGCTGTCCCCTCAAAATAACTCAACACACTGCCATTAATGTCTAAACCATTGGCAACAAAAGTGAGTACACCCCTAAGTGGAAATGTCCACATTGGATCCAGTTAGCCATTTTCCCTCCCAGGTGTCATGTGACTCGTTAGTGTTACAAGGTCTCAGGTGTGAATGGGGAGCAGGAGTGTTAAATTTGGTGTTATCGCTCTCATACTGGTCACTGGAAGTTCAACATGGCAACTCATGGCAAAGAACTCTTTGAGGATCTAAAAAAAAAATATTGTTGCTCTACATAAAGATGGCTTAGGCTATAAGAAGATTGCCAAGACTCTGAAACTGAGCTGCAGCACGGTAGGCAAGACCATACAGTGGTTTCACAGGACAGGTTCCACTCAGAACAGGTGTCATGCTCACTCACATTTCTGGCCGTGTTCCTGCTTCCAGTTTCCACTCCAGCGGTTCCAGCGCCGGCCACTGTAGCCCTGCCCTCTTTTATGATGCAGCATCTTGATGTAGTGTGCGTGCCAATGTCATGATGCTGATGAAGTGAAGGCCCACCAAAACGTCCGGGTTCGAACATTATGGGGGTGTGGCTTCCAATTTAAAGAGCCAACCTATAAAAGGCTGTTTCACACATAGGACTTTGCCTTGTGGTTAGTTCCCAACAGTGCTTTATATCTGGTTGTTCTATTTGGTATCTTGACTTCGGCTACACTAACTACTCTCCATTCTCCTATATTGACTCGGCTCATGTACCTCGACTATCCTAATATCTGGTTTCCTGACTCGGCTTGTTTACCTCATTTTCGTGAGATTTCTGGCTCCCTTGACCTTGGCTTGTTCTTGACTATTCTCTAGCTGTCTAACGTACAGTGCGGCCACTCTAAGGTCCGATATCCGTTTTTCTATTACATCCTGCATGTTGGATCTCATTGGAGTCCTGACATTACAACAAGGTCACATGGACCCAGCTGGTGTAAGCCCTCAGAGAATCACCTATGAGGATAGGTTTGAAGAAATGGATCATCGCATGGACCAAATGTCCCTTGCGTTACAGACCTCTTTGGCACGTTCAGCAGGACAACAAGGAGAAACTCAAACACCTGTTGCTACCCCTGTATCCACAGCTATGGAAGTGGCTCCTTATGGGACTACCCCACATGTCACCTCTTCATTACGCTATGTTGGAGCCCCTGAAGCTTGTTGTTGGTTTCTCAATCAGATCAGAATCCATTTTGAGTTAGAGCCCAGGGCATTCCCCATGGATAGATCTAAAATTGGGTTCATTATAACCCTTTTGATTGCTAAGGCGTTGATCTGGGCAAATCCGTTATGGGAAAATGATAGTCCCCTGGTATATAATTATGTAGTCTTTATGGAGGCCTTTCGTAGAACTTTTGACCCTCCTGGTAGGAAGGCAAATTCTGCTAGGTCTCTTTTACGTCCTAGACAAGGGAATAAGGCTTTAGTGGAATACGCACTTGAATTCAGATCCCTTGAAGAAGAGGTCAGATGGACTAATCAGGCCTTTGTTGATGTATTCCTTAATGGCCTTTCAGACACCATCTTAGATGAGGTTGCTACTAGAGAGTTACCAGAAAACCTAGAAGACCTGATATCATATCTTTCCCGTATAGACGAATGTCTTCGGTCAAGACAGAACACCAGAGTAAGACCAAAAAAAGCACAGATCCGGTTAGTTCCCTCATTTAATACAGCAGATTCTATGGCCCTAGCTTTGCTGGAACCACTGCAAGTAGGGACAACCTGATTAACCGAGGTGGAAAAGCAATACCGTAAAAGAGAACGATTATGTTTGTATTGTGGCAAGAAAGGACACATTCGATTAACATGTCCTAGCAGGCCAGAAAACTTCCGCACCTAATTCCCTCTGGAGGACAGGCCTTGGGTGTTTCCACCACATCCTCCGTACAAAGAGTAAATAAACATAGGCTTCTGATTCCCATCACCTTGACCTGGGAAAGAACTGTGATACAGACTGTAGCTTTGGTTGACTCTGGGGCGACTGAGCACTTCATAGAGGTTACCTTATCTAACAAAGATACCTTTCCTATGCGATCAAGAGATACACGATCAAGAGATACACCCTTGGCCGTTGAGGCCATAGATGGTAGACCACTACTGAGACCTATGATTAAATGATGAAACATTACCCATAAAAGTGCAAGTCGGTTTGTTACATAAGGAATCTATTGTACTACAGAGTATCTCATCCCCTGTACTTTCTGTGGTACTAGGGTTTCCTTGGTTAAGACTGAATAACCCTTTTATTGATTGGGAAAAAGGGGACATTGTATCCTGGAGTGACAATTGTATTCAGAAATGTGTCACTGCAGCAAGACCTATAGTTCCAATTAATGATCCGACTATGTCACCTTTATCTACTGAAATACCTCCCCTTAACTTAGTGTTAAGGAGGTATTCAATAAGAGTAAAGTCAAGTGTCTTCCTCCTCATAGGTCCTACGATTTTCCTATAGATCTTTTACCTGGAACTATGCCCCCTAGAGGTACTGTATATCCTCTCTCACCTAAGGAGAACTTGGTATTGGAGGAATACATTACAGAAAATCTAAGAAAGGGGTTTATTAGGAAATCCTTGTCCCCAGCTGGTGAAGGATTTTTCTTTGTCTCCAAAAAAGAGGGATACCTTCAACCATTCATAAATTACCGGGGGTTAAATAAGATCACCGTGAGTAATGCATATTCTATACCACTGATTACCGAGCTCTTTGATAGGTTGAAATAAAGCCACGATCTTTACCAAATTTGATCTTAGAGGTACGTACAACTTGGTTAGGATAGGGAAAGGTGATGAGTGCAATACATCATTTAATACACAATATGGGCATTACAAGTATACTGTCATCTGGGTATTAAAAATACATACTCTCTTATAATCACAAAGTTTTGGTGGCCTTCCTTGAGAACAGATGTCAAAGAGTACGTAACAGCACGTGACATCTGTTCTAGAAATAAACAGCCCACACTCTCCCTTGTGGCCTATTACAACCATATACCAAACAAACCATGGAATTGCATATCTATAGATTTTATTGTCGAACTACCTTTGTCAAAAGGAAAAACAGTTATATTGACAGTAGTAGACAGGCTCTACTATATGTCACAATTTATACCATTGTCAAAGTTACCTTCTTCACCAGAATTGGCCGATATATTCTCCAAAGAAATCTTTTGACTACATGGTATACCGATGGAAATAATATCAGATAGGGGCCCACAATTCGTCTCTCGATTCGGGAGGGCTTTTTGTGCTCAATTGGGCATTGAATTAAGTTTTTCATCCGCTTATCACCCGCAGTCCAGTAGAGCAGCAGAACGCACTAATCAAATGCTGGAACAGTATTTACGATGCTTTGTATCAGAACATAGGGATAACTGGGTTGATTTGATTCCCTGGGCTGAATTCGCTAATAACAATTTGGTTAGCGAGTCCACTCATTTCAGTCCTTTTTATCTCAATTATATTTTCAATCCTTTGTTCCTTCCTTCTGCTCTCCCTTCTCGGGGTCCGCCATTCGTTGATCTCCACATTGACAACTTGAGAAACACTTGGGAACAAGCTCAACTCATCCTCACTAATGCTTAACGTTCATTTAAGTTCCAGGCTGACAAGCGTAGACATGCTGCTCCGGTGTATCAACCGGAGGATAGGGTCTTGTTGAGTACAAGACACATCCGTCTCAAAGTGCCAACCATGAAGTTCACTCCCAGATACATTGGTCATTAAGCGGGTCAACCCTGTTGCTTATAGTCTGTTGCTCTTCTGCCTTCCCTGCGTATACCCAATACTTTCCATGTATCCCTTCTTAAACCTTTGGCCTGAGTATGGGGTAGGATCCATTCTGGATTCTCGCATATCCTTGGCAGACTCCAATATCTGGTTGATTGGAAAGGGAGGGTACGGTCCAGAGGAACGGTCTTAGGTTAAGTCCTCTGATGTGCAAGCTCGTCGTCTTCTAAGGTTGTTCCACTTCCATTTTCCCTCTCATCCGGGTCCTTCCCGCCTGGTGGGCAGTTCTCGAGAGGGGATTCTGTCATGCTCTCTCACATTTCGAGCTATGTTCCTGCTTCCAATCTCCACTCCAGCGGTTCAAACGCCAGCCGCTGTAGCTCCGCCCTCTTTTATGACACGTCACGTGCATGCCAATGTCATGACGCCGATTACGTCTTGACACCAATGACGGCAGGGCCCACCAAAACATCTGGATTTGGAACGTTTTGGAGGCGTGGCTTCCAATTTAAAGAGCCAACCTAAAAAAGGCTGGTTCACACATAGGACTGAATTGTTGTGGTTCTTTTGTTAGTTCTAAGTGGACATTTCCACTTAGGGGTGTACTCATTTTTGTAGCCAATGGTTTAGACATTAATGGCTGTGTGTTGAGTTATTTTGAGGGGACAGCAGATTTACATGGTTATGCAGGCTGTACACTTACTACTTTACATTCGAGCAGAGTGTCATTTCTTCAGTGCTGACACATGAAAAGATATAATAAAATATTTACAAAAATGTGAGGGGTGTACTCACTTTTGTTAGATACTGTATATATATATATATATATATATATATATAAATATATAATATAGTGCTCACTGGTAAGATTATATAGTGGTAACATAATTTTGGACAGGTACTTACAAATGAGGAGCAAAAATAACTTTTGCTCAATCCACAGCATTTAGGTGGTATGTTCACCACCAAAGGAATGTGTGTCCAGGCTCCAATGAAGGGATCAGGGATATATTCAAATGAAACTTGAATGAAACCAAAGGGAAATCAATTATTGGTTGGGATATGTTATAAACCACCTAATGTAAATATTAACGAGGAAGAACAGCTGTTAGAGCAAATTGAGAAAGCTGCAAATCGAGGTAACACGTTAATTATTGGAGATTTTAATTATCCAGACATAAATTGGGAAAGAGGGACTAGTACTTCAGCAAGGGGAATCAGGTTTTTGAATGTGTTAAATGACACCTTTATGTCACAACTGGTACAAGCACCAACTAGACAGGATGCTTGTCTGGATCTTGTCATAAAAAACAATGTTGATCTTTTAACCAACATTCAAGTAGGGGAGCATTTGGGAAATAGTGATCACAATATGGTAAATTTTGAAATAAACTCAAAAAAGCAAAAGCAGGTGGGGTATACTAAAACTTATAATTTTAAAAAAGCCAATTTCAATAAGATTAGGGCAGCTCTACAACATATCGACTGGCATAAACTCCTTAGTGATAAAAACACTGAGGATAAATGGAAACTATTCAAACATATATTAGAAAGGTACATTTCTCAGTATGTACCATTGGGTAATAAATATAAAAGAAACAAATTAAAACCAATGTGGCTTAGTAGAGAAGTAAAACAAGAGATTAAAAATAAGAAAAGGGCATTTAAAGCATTTAAATCAGACAAATCAAAGGCATCCTATTTAAGATATAAGGAAGCCAATAACACTTGCAAAAAGGCAATTAAAGTGGCTAAACTAGAAAATGAGAAATTGATAGCTAAAGAATGCAAAACCAACCCCAAAAATTTTTTCAAGTACATCAATTCTAAAAAAACAAAAAATGAAAGTGTAGGTACACTTGAAACAGAGTTGGGTTTATTAGCTAATGAAGACCAGGAAAAAGCAGAAATTTTAAATAACTTTTTCTTCAGTATATATTAATGAGGATCCTATGGCAAGAGATATGCAAATGTTTGCTGCAAAAAACTTGCAAATAACTTGTGATTGGATAACTCGAGACAAGGTGCTACAGCCATTAAAGAAAATTAATGTAAATAAGGCTCCGGGGCCTGACTGTATTCGCCCACGAGTACTTCAGAAGCTAAGTGGGGAAACAAGTGAACCTCTGTATTTAATTTTTCAAGATTCTTTTGTTTCAGGTGTTGTACCGGAGGATTGGAGGAAGGCAGATGTTGTTCCTATATTTAAAAAGGGTTCAAAATCCTTGCCTGGAAATTATAGACCTGTGAGCTTAACTTCAGTAACTGGGAAAATATTTGAAGGGCTATTAAGGGATAACATTCAGGAATTCATTGGGAAGAACTTTGTTATTAGCAATAATCAGCATGGTTTTATGAAACATAGGTCATGTCAAACTAATCTAATTGCATTCTACGAAGAAGTAAGTAGAAGTATAGATCAGGGTGTTGCAGTGGATGTGATCTACTTGGACTTTGCCAAGGCATTTGATACAGTTCCTCACAATAGGTTAGTCTTCAAACTAAAAGAAATTGGTCTAGATGAATATTCCTGTTCTTGGGTAGAACATTGGCTTAAGGACAGAGTACAACGAGTTGTCATTAATGGTAAATTTTCAGGCTGGACAAAAGTGGCAAGTGGTGTCCCTCAGGGTTCTGTTTTGGGACCACTTCTATTTAACATATTTATAAATGATCTTGAAATAGGCATTGAAAGCTATGTATCAGTGTTTGCAGATGACACAAAACTTTGTAAAGTAATAAAATGTGAGCAGGATATTGCTTTGTTGCAGAGAGATTTGGATAGATTGGGGGACTGGGCACTAAAATGGCAGATGAAATTTAACATAGAGAAATGCAAAGTTATGCACTTTGGGGTTAAGAATGCACAAGCAACTTACACACTAAATGGTAGTAAATTAGGGATAACCACACACGAGAAGGATTTGGGCATTGTTATAGACAACAAATTAGGCAGCAATATGCAATGTCAATCTGCAGTTGTTAAGGCCAGTAAGATTTTGTCATGTATAAATAGGGGCATAAATTCTCGGGATGAAAATATAATTTTGCCTCTTTATAAATCGCTGGTAAGACCACACCTTGAATATGCTGTGCAATTTTGGGCGCCTGTTCTAAAGAAGGATATCATGCCACTGGAGAGGGTCCAGAGACGAGCTACAAAATTGATAAAAAGGAATGGAGCATTTTAGTTATGAAGAAAGGTTTAAAAAATTATCTGTTTAGTTTGGAAAACCGGCGCCTGAGATAACTTTATACAAATATATTCGGAGCCAGTACAAACCTTTATCTGGAAATCTATTCATAAACAGGGCTATACATAGGACACGAGGTCACACATTTAGGCTGGAAGAAAGGAGATTTCATCTAAGGCAAAGAAAAGGTTTTTTACAGTAAGAACAATAAGGATATGGAATTCTCTGCCTGAAGAGGTGGTTTTGTCAGAGTCCATACAGATGTTTAAACTGAAATTGGATAAATACTTACAAAAACGTAACATACAGGGATATAATTTCTAATTAGTGGGGTAATAGCTGATTGATCCAAGGAGACATCTGACTGCTATTTTGGGGTCAAGAAGGAATTTTTCCTAGTTTGTGGCAAAATTGGAAGTGCTTCAGACCAGGTTTTTTGCCTTCTTTTGGATCAACAGCAACAACATTTCTGAGGAAGGCTGAACTTGATGGACGCAAGTCTCTTTTCAGCTATGTAACTATGTAACTATGTAACTTCTTTATTGAACACTGATTTAGAACAGTAGATAAAATAATAAAAGCAGTATAAACACCTTCACAGAGGCTTTTTCAAAAGTGTTACACACACATGGACTTACATTTAAATGTGTTCCCTATTTAAACTGTGTAAGAGTCATATTACATCATAGTTATGTGATCAATAAAACAATTAAGTTAAATACACTTGAAAATAACATAGCACCTTGAATGCTTTATATGATGGGTATGGTGCTTGCCTATGGAAAAAAACATGTTGGAAAAAAAAATAAGGTGTTCGAATTGTGTTTTGAGTCACATGAATAAGGAACCGGCAAGAAAGGGCTTATAAAGGGTACGCCCCCCACGTCATGCATTCACCTCTTACGTTCTAAACTTCTTTCTCCCTTTAAGTGCCCTCCATGTCACCGACACACCCCCTACATACCACGACCCTCACCAATTACAAAGACTGATCAGATTGATCCCACCCATAAGAGCAGTCCAGTAACAAAATGCTGGCAATCTTTCTCTAGACAAGAGATATAGCAACCCGGGCGATCGTTTCAGTCTTCTTTTGGCCTCGTCAGCAAGTTGTAGCTGATACACCTCTAGGGAGCATTGTATAGGAGAGAACATTTCCTATCCTAACTATAAGATAAGGCCAGGGACTAATGAAAGTATTTAGAAAATTGGCCAGACTAGATGGGCCGAATGGTTCTTATCTGCCGTCACATTCTATGTTTCTATGTAACATTGCAACAAAAACAGAGAATATGAGAACTCTTGTAAAGTGATCTGTACCTGATACTGTTGACCACAGTGATCCCCCACGAGACCACCAAGGAATGACCTCCACAGTTCATCTGGATCACGAGGGATAACATCACCCTCCTGCCACAAAGTAAGCAAATGGAAAACACCTCCTGGAAATTTCCTCCCAGCACACAGATTCCAAACAAGACAGCCTCCCTCAGACACACCACGCTCAGACTCCTCTCTCTCTCTCACAAACACACACACACACACACACATGCAACCAGCAAACACAAGCACAAACAACCTTCCTCCTATCTTGCTCTTAGCCTCCTCCCCACACACAACATTCCTCCATCACACACACTCTCACACACACAACACTCAGTTTGCTACTCACACATACAGCACTCAGCTCCCACACCAGGGGTGTGTTTACCATGAAGCAAACAAGGCATTTGCCTTGGGCGGCACTTTATGGGGGGTGGCAAAAAAAGCCGCCCCCCAATCTGCTAGTGATTGTATGTGTCTTTTAGTGAGTGTGTATGTCTGTTAGCTAGTGTATGTGTGTCTGTCAGTGAATGTGTATATGTATTTAGAAGGCAGGACGTGGAGGGGGGTGAGTTTTGTCATGCCTAGGGCAGCACAAAACCAGGATACACCACTGCCCCACAAGAGGCAGGGATGGGGATATACAATTTTTATACAACAAATTTTACAAATACATTACATTTTTTTAAAAACTGATATCCCCTCACAGCCCCACTACACACACCTACATGCACTACACGCAGACACTGCATCAACTACACACAGACACTGCATCCACAACACACTATACACAGACACTGCATCCACTACAGGCATTACACACAGACACTGCATCCACTACACGCACTGCACACACTACATGCACTCACTACACAGATACTGCACCCACTACACAACATACACTATAAAGACACTGCACCCACTACACTGCATCCACACATACACTGCATCCACTACATTCACTATACACACTGCATACAACACACTCACACTGCATCTCCTGGATGAGTGTAAGGTTTGGAGGGGTGGGGTGCGGGAGTGGAGGGGGCAGCATTTCATCCTGCGACCCAGGCAGCACAATGTCTTGGGCCAGCCCGGCCTTGTACTAATACACTTCTCAGGAGGATGTTATCATGAGTTGGAACAAATGTGATTATTTTACAAAATATTATATTTGCCACTAATTAAGTATTTGCATGTTAGATGTGCAATCTGTCATTTGTGTATAAAACTGCATCAGGAAACTTGGACATACTAGGAAGCTGAACATACACATTGAAGGAATGCAGATAGCTATGACTGCATGATAATGATGTTATTTCCGATGAAAAAAAAATCTTTAGGATGCATGTAAATTAGCCTATTTAAATCAAGAATTATATAGTGAAAGTTTCAAGTAAAAATTACCTGAACCTGGAAGTTTCCAAGAAGCAAAAATAAATAAATGAATGAGCAAACTAAAAAATGTGGTGGGATTAGTTAATGAAAATATAAAAAATTAGTTTTGCTGCTGTGAGCACTAGGTATGTACAGCATGTAACTTACTGTGATTCTCCTACGGCTATACACATATTTGCTAAGTGCGATTAAACAGGAGAATTAACTACTTGTAGTTAATGTCAGAATGGCAACTGAAGGAATGTTGTGCCTGGGAGTTGCACTGTGCTGCATTTTACCGTCCCATTACAAAGTTAAACAAAGTTAGAGTGCATTGACATATGGATGTTAATGTCAATAAGGCAAAAGTGCCTCTAGCTTGTGGCTAATATGACTGTTGTTTCTCATTTGTACACAGACATTGGTGTGCTCTGCACAGTCTGTAAGAATCTATATTGGGATTTATTTTTTAGTGACCGGAGAATATATATTGAAAACGCAACCATCTTAAATAACACTATATTGTTTAGAATACAAACATGTATTCCTGACACTATAGTGCTGAAATGCAGGATTAGGTTCCCGGCTCCACTTTCTCTGGTGATTAAAGGTAGTTTTATTCACTATTTCTCCCAATCCGCACTGGACTCACCGCAGCTGGCCCTGCCTCTGTGGCTGAGATCATCAATCTTGATGATCTCAGACAATCCAGTTCTTTCCTATAAGATAATGAGTATTCTGGTTTCCCGATACATATACACACATGCATGCTGGACCATATTTTCCATAATGCAGAGTAGACACCTTCCTAAAGGTGCCTATCCTGTAGGGGGCGCCTATACACCGCTCTTATAATGTGCATTTTTGGAACTAAGGTCGGCTGGTGAGGGGAGATAAGAACCAGGAGCCTCGGGCAGTGTACTGTGTGCAGTCAGCCTCATATGATTAATACTAGAGCTGCAAGAACAGTTAGAAAGGGTGTAAAACTCAGAAATAAGTGTAGGGCTTATTTCTATTAATTTAGTACAGTATGTATTTGATATATATTTAACCCCCACTTGGAATCTGGACTGCTAGAGAAACCAGTGGAGTGTTGGCAAAATGCTCAAAATATTTTACATCTTCTAAGTGCAATAAAATATGGAGTGTCTTTTTTTTTTAAGTGAAGATCTACCTATGTGTCTATTTCCTTTCTCTCTTTTTATATGATTTCACTAATATTGATTATATGTCCATTCACTTGTTTTTGTTTTTATTCTGTTTGTTTTTTATTTCATTTTTTAAACCACATCTCCCTGCATTGGAGGATTTCTATTGTATCCACTTGTTAGTGGAGATAAGCGAGCTGATTCCATCTATCTTGTGAGTGCAATCAGTGAATATATTTTGTCTATTTTTAAACAGTATTATATTATCTATGCTTTTTTTCATTCTACTGAGGGTTCATCTATCCGGAAGGATTTACAAAACCCACAGATATGCGCAGAACACTGTTTCCTTCTTGTACGTTCTCTACCTCCTGGAGTTAGCATGTAACATACTTAACTATATGTGATTTTGTATTTACAGATTTGCTATATATGTTATCCTGTTGTTCAGGTTGTATTCTCTATATTTTATACTGTGTTCCACCACCCTTCTCCCTATACTTCCCCACGAGGGGTGTATTTTTAGTTTATTGTTATATTTGTGTATGTGAGGTACATTTTTGTGTAGTGTGGTTACACTGTTCTTTCTTGATATTATATAGTACTTCCTTTATTGTTTCCATTCCTTTTAAACATTTTAAAAGGTTAAGGACCACTATAGTGCAAGGAAAACAAACTCGATTTCCTGGCACTATAGTGTTAATAGGTCCTCCCCACCCTCATGGCCCCCCTCCCGCCGGGGGTTAAAATCTTACCTTTCTCCAGCGCCGGGCTCCCTCGGACCTGGGGACTCTCCTCCTCCTGTAGTCGTCATCGGCTGAATGCGCATGTGCGGCAAGAGCCGCGCACGCATTCAGTCAGTCCATATGAAAGCAGTCTCAATGCTTTCCTATGGACGCTGCTGTCTTCTCACTGTGAAAATTACAGTGAGAAGCGCGGAAGCGCCTCTAGCGGCTGTCAATGAGAGAGCCACTAGAGGCTGGATTAACCCATATGTAAACATAGCAGTTTCTCTGAAACTGCTATGATTGCAGCAGGCAGGGTTAACCATAGATGGACCTGGCACTCAGACCACTTCATTAAGCTGGGTGCCTATAGTGGTCCTTTAATGCATGATAAGTGTTGATATTACTTATAATATCTGCCTCAATTATCGCTCTAGTTGAAGCATTTGGTGTATGCAGATAATTTGTCTCAGTCAGTGATGACTATTCACATAAGTCACGGAATTGGTTGTCCTTGAAATGGTTGCAAATTCAGTCTGGCAGCAGACAACAAGGGCATTGTAAGATTGTGGGGGAATGAATTGTGGCTTTCCCGTTTGAGTGTAAGTTTAGCTACAGGAATGGGTCCGCTTGAACCCGTGAGCTAGGTGTCACAGTACAGTTGTCTGGAGGGAAACGTAAGAGGTTAAGTAGTAGTAAATGAAGAGGCAACTTAGTGTATATTGTGGACGGCGAGTTCAGAAAACCAAGGAGAGAATGGAGCTCCCCATGGGAATAGGCATCCTTGCAACAAAACATCCATGTATCTCCAATACGCTGGACCCTCTGCGCGAGGGCTGGATTGCATCCAATATCGAGTCTAGTATACTAGAAAAAGGAGACTGTGGATGGGCTTACAGTTTAAACTACAGAATGACTACGAATGGAAATAAATCCAGAAGAGGGAACAACACCAGGGCCGTCTATAATATGATTAGGACCCTGGGCAATGCATTTTCTTGGGCCCCCTGGGCCCTGCTCCTTCCCCCCCAACCCCCTAATTACACCCAACCCGCAATCACACTGACAGACATACTGACACATACGCACACAGACAGACATATTAAAACATTCTCAGATACATACTGACATACACATACACTGAAACACAAATATATACTGGCAGACATATTGACACACATTCAGACATACTGACACACACACAGACACACATTCATGAATACACAGACACATAAACTGACAAATATACTGACACACACAGACGCATACACTGACAGACCTATTGACACACACACACAGGCATTCTGACACAGACACACAGGCAGACATACTGACACACACACACACACAGACACACACACACAGACATACACATACATACACACACAGACAGACATAGACACACACACAGACTTAGTGACACACACAGACTTAGTGACACACAAACATACTGACATACACACACACACACAGACAGACACAGAGACATACTGACACTCACAGACATACATACACACATACTGACCCACACACACACACACACTGACATTCACACAGACATACATTTAGCCACCCTCCAGTTTCTTACCTTTTTCTGGAGGGTGGTTTCCCTGGTCCAGTGGCAGGCTGAGGCAGATGGGAGTTCTCCTCTGGAACTCCCCTGCCTTTCTCCTCCCGCGCGGTTGTGATCTCCGGTGGGAGGAAGTGACGCGCGGCACTCACTTCCTCCCAGCCGGCTGCCGAACAGGAAGGGGCCCGGTCGCGCTGTTTAAGTGTCACAGCGCCCGACCGGGCCCCTGCTGACACATGCCCACCGGGTGACCCTTAGTGCATGGGTCACCCGGGGGCCTCCTTAGTGTGCGGCTGGTGTGGCTCTGTGCAGCCGCCCCGCCAGGTCAATGGGAGCTGCTCAAATCATGGGGCCCACGAGGCAGCTGCTCTGGGGCCCCTCAGGAGCAACTGGGCCCGGGGCAGCTTCCCCGTTTGCCCCGCGTTAAAGACGGCCCTTAACAACGCTGGTGTCAGGTTGGGGGTGTCTAAGTTAACAAGACTATACAGTTCAGCTTACTGGACTGTAGCTGAGCATGCGCTCAGCAGCAGTTGGAAATGGCTAGCTATATCCTGCTTCACGGCTGAAGTGTTGAAGTTCTTATGGAGGATATAATAGGGGTTCATGTTAGTCAATGGTTTTATATATTTTTTTGAGGTGTGAGACATACTATGTTATAGAAATAATGAGAAAATGTGATTGACTTGCCAATGGTAGTGTTGCCCTACATCAACTGGCTGCAGGCTAAGTGCCGGATGGCGAAGAAATTAGCTGAACTAAGGGAAGGTGAGGCCCTGCTAATGCCAAGTGGCTTGGAGAGGCTCTAGCTATGATTTGGGCTGAGGGAGTGAAGCCACCAAATGAAGTTGTTGGCCTCTCGGTGACAATTAAAAGAAACAAATAAGTGGCAGTGACAGGTGAGGCCATAACTAGTAACCTTGAGAGGTTGAAGCGAGGCTCTATCTATGAGTTGGCCTGATGGACGAATACCTCCATGTGAGGATGGGCGTTGGCCTGGCGGGACAGAATAACAATTTTACTAGAATATGGTCCGCACCTATTCTCTTTACAGCCAGATGATCTATCCCTAGGGAATGCAGAGGAATATAAACGTATTGAATGGAACGTACATATTTTGAACAAGTAGAGTGAGGTTGGGCTTAACCCCTTCAGGACCGAGGACGGTTCAGGACCGTCATCGTCATTTTTCTATTGCCGCCCGGTGACGGTCCTGAACCGTCCAATGTACTGACAGGCAGTCTCCCTGCATGTGTAAAATCAATAAAAAAAAAATAAAAGTTAAAGTTAATAAAAAAATAATAATAATTATATATGTGTATATAAGTATGATATATAGACATATATAAATATAATATGTGTCTATAAATCATATATATAATGTCATACTAAGTATTTTTATATTAATATGTACATATATTAATATGAAAAATACACTTATAATTAAATTACACACATATATATATATATATATATATATTATATAATAACTATATATATTGTATATAAATATTATAAAATACAAATAAGTAATTAAAATTAAATAAAAACATGTAAAAAATAATAAAAATGTAAATATATATATACACACACCGTATTTTCCGGCGTATAAGACGACTTTTTACCCCTGGAAAATACGCCGGATATGCTAATGCTGCAGCCGCCTGAGCGCTGTCAGTCCGGCCGGGTACCGCGCGGTACAGGAAATTCAGTTACCTGTTCCCGGCCGAACTGAAAGGAAGTGCTCACTTCCTTTCAGTCCGGCCGGGAACAGGTAACTGAATCTCCTGTACCGCGCGGTACCCGGCCGGACTGACAGGACGAAGAGGAGCTCGGCCACCCACTCTGCACAGGGAAGGGGAGGTGAGAAGGAGGGAGGGGGGAGTAAAAAGAATGGAGTGTGGGGGAGTAAAAGAATGGAGGGTGGGGTGCTGGGGAGTAAAAAAATGGAGGGGGAGTAAAAAAATTGGGGGTGTGGAGTAAAAAGAATGGAGGGGGGATTAAAAAGAATGGAGGGTGAGTAAAAAAAAATGGAGGGGTATTAAAAAGAATGGAGGGGGAGATTAAAAAGAATGGAGGGGGGGAGTAAAAAAATTAGGGGGTGAGTAAAAAAATGGAGGAGGGTTTAAAAAAGAATGGAGGGGGGATTAAAAAGAATGGAGGGGGGATTAAAAAAGAATGGAGGGGGGGGGAGTAAAAAGAATATATCGCAATAAGCCTCCTGTGTGCTAGACCAGCAGGCATGGATTATATGCCCAAATAGCCTGGCACATACCTGGGCTTTAAATGCTATTTCAGATTATCATTATTTAAAGGACCACTCTAGGCACCCAGACCACTTCAGCTTAATGAAGTGGTCTGGGTGCCAGGTCCAGCTAGGATTAATCCATTTTTTTATAAACCTAGCAGTTTCAGAGAAACTGCTATGCTTACAAATGGGTTAATCCTTCCTCCAATTCCTCTAGTGGCTGTCTCATTGACAGCCGCTAGAGGCGCTTGCGCGATTCTCACTGTGAAAATCACAGTGAGAGCACGCAAGCGTCCATAGGAAAGCATTGTAAATGCTTTCCAATGCGACCGGCTGAATGCGCGCGCAGCTCTTGCTGCGCGTGTGCATTCAGCCGAATGGGAGGAACGGAGGAGGAGAGCTCCCCGCCCAGCGCTGGAAAAGGGTAAGTTTTTACCCCTTTTCTCTCCCCAGAGCCCAGCTGGAGTGGGACCCTGAGAGTGGGGGCACCCTCAGGGCACTATAGTGGTCCTTTAATGTCTTGCTGTGTAGCTCTGTCTGCTCACTGTACATCATGGCTAATTTTTATTTGGTGTGCATTGGAAGAGGGGTAGTCTTATACGGCGAGTATATCCCAAACTCTATATTTTAACTGGAAAAGTTGGGGGGTCGTCTTATACGCCCAGTCGTCTTATACATATATATTACTGTCAAAATACACTTAGAATGATATTGTATATATATCTATGTATATATAAATAAATAAATAAAAATAATACAAAATATACATATGCACCACACCGGGAAGAATTGGAGGCTCACAAAACCACGGATGAACTGACATACGCAATCAGAAAAGCAAAGCACCAGGACCAGACGGACTACTGCTACTATACTATAAAACCTTCCTACCGGACCTACTGCCGAAACTACACTCTGCTCTAAACTCAATTTTAGACGGCGCTACTCCCTCAACCCCATTCACAGCAGCAAACATCACCCTCCTCCCGAAAGAGGGTAAAGACCCAACATCCTGCGCAAGCTACCGCCCGATATCGGTCCTGGATGTGGACGTCAAGCTTTTGGCTAGCGTGCTGGCCAACCGACTGACACCACTACTCCCGGACCTAGTTAACCCGGATCAGACGGGGTTCATTCCGGGAAGAGAGCTTAGAGACAACACCATACGGGCACTAATCCTGATCACTGCAGCGGCACAGTCCAACCAACAGACCCTGCTCCTCTCCACGGATGCCGAAAAGGCGTTTGATAGGATGGACTGGGAATTCCTCTTCGAAACCCTCCGGAGCCTGGGCATCGGCCACAAATACATACAATGAACCAACGGCTAGACTCCGCATCAACGGGGCCCTCACAGACCCGTTCCACATCCGCAACGGAACATGCCAGGGATGCCCCCTATCCCCCTTGCTCTTTGCACTATCCCTAGAGCCATTCCTCAATAACATCAGAGGCAATGAGGCGATCCGTGGACTCAGTATAGGCCGATCGCAACACAAAGTCCTGGCATATGCGGATGACCTTATAGTACAACACTCGGCCACGACGCTACACACGATCATGACTGAATTCGAGACCTACGGCAACGTCTCCAACCTACGCATCAACTACAGCAAATCCGAAATCCGAAATCTCAATGTTAGACACCCAAACGAAGAAGCTCAGGCGCCGCCTCCCCTTTCGCTGGTGCACTACCAAGATGAGGTACCTAGGGGTATGGCTCACACCGAACCCAGCGGATCTATACCACCACAACTTTCTACCACTTCTCAAAACCACGCAGGCTGAACTGCAGGCCTTGAACACCTATTACATATCATGGGTGGGCCGCATCAACGTAGTGAAGATGACCCTACCCCCTAAATTCTTATTCGTCTTCCAAACAATACCAGCTGCAGTGCCGAAGAGCTTTTTCACATCCATCCAAGCGGCTATCCGTCACTTCATATGGAAAGGCAAGCCCCCCCGAATAGCCCACTCCCAACTGACGCTCCCTAAACTCAAAGGGGGACTGGCTCTCCCCGACTTCAGGAAGTACTACATAGCAACACACCTCACGCAAATCATCGGTTGGTCGACAACACCAAGAGACAAGCTATGGGTTCAACTAGAAGCGGATAGTTCTGACTGCGACCTTAGAGCCCTGCCATGGATCACCTCAGAAGCGAGCCGACGCACCCAACACGGAAACCCGTTTGTGAAAGCCACCCTCCGCATATGGCACCAGCACGGCCCCAAATACTATCTTACTACCAACCCGAGCCTCCTACTCCCTCTCAGGGGAAACCCAGATTTCCCGGCAGGAGACATGGGACCCACCCTGAAAATAAGGACCAACACCGCAATACCTCGAATGATAGACATACTCACACCCCCTTGCACAATAAAGCCAATCGCAAACCTGTTTCCAGACCAAAGACACACCTTCCTACACACTATCGCAAGGGAACAACTACAGTGATATGCACGTTCGATCCCCCAAAGACCGAGCCTTACACGGGATTGTACGGAGTTGGGGTCCCTGTGCCTGTCAGACACACTCCCCCCGAAAGCGATCTTCCAGATATACACCTCACTGACAACTGGACGATACCTTCTTGTACAACCGTGCATCAGGTGCTGGGTAGAGGATCTGGATGTAACTCTCATGGATGCAGACTGGGACAAAATCTTTACACTCACCCAGAAGACCCCAGGATCAGCGAGGCTCCAAAAAAAATTTGTATAAAGTATTTACGAGATGGTACATCACCCCAGCGAACCTACCAGAGACAGCTCGAAACCAAACACGTGCTGGCGATGCGGAATGGAGACTGGGACATTTCTTCACTTATGGTGGGACTGCGCCCTCATCCAGCCGTTTTGAGAAACGGTGGGCTGAGTGATCAATGAAAACACAGACGAAAACGTCCCGGTGGCACCAGCACCCTTCCTACTACACCATACAATACCTGCACCAGCGTAAAGACGATCTGTGATACCGAGGCTCCTCAATGCAGCAAAAGCAACAATCCCGATCTTCTGGAGGCAACCTCGCACCCCCTCATTCAGGCGCTGGGTGGAGGAGGTGGAGGACACCCAGAAATTCGAGGACCTGAAGGCAACGACAGCGAACGCAAAAGAGAAACACGATGGTTCTACTGGCTGTGACACATCGCCTTGGACGACTTTGTGACGCTCTTGAATACATCAGACCACTGGGAGGAGCCAACGGGAGACGTATGAAGGAGATCACCCGGGGCACCTGGGAACCGGGACGAGAGACAAAGAATGACCGGATGGCTAAGCTACTCACATGCCTCCAAGCCGCCTCCCCTCCTACACCCCCCCATTTAATTTTTTTTCTCTCTCTCATTCTCCATCTTCTACCTTTCCTCTGCCCTCCGTCCCACGCAAGTGCCTGAAACAGGCCACACACAAACACAAACCAAAGAGGGAGACACACATGTACGCAGACATACGACCATACACAAAACCTCTACTGACTACATAACCTACGATCCTGGTAAAGTGCACAACCCCATACGCCACCCACCAGCACACCAAGACTCGCGACAGAAGCTTCAGACCGAGACACCCAAAACCACACTAAATGGAAGAAGAACTACAGAATACACACGCAACATACGAGGCTGCACAGCTCCTCAACTATCGCACCACTACACACACACGCGAACACCACCATCACCAAGACGGAGCAGGCCCCGCTTGGTAAAACACAGGCATAAACCAACAATCCACCTGTATTAAACTACGCAAATGCATCATCGCCACACGGACACGATCACACGAACCTATATTCATTGAGTCACGAAAACACTCTCACTATTCACAACAAATATGAACAGGTGCACTGCCAATTTCAGCAATAATACCGACACTACCCACCTGGATGATAGGAACAATATATCAATGCAAAGGTCACACCAGATGGCTAAACATATGCAAGTCCATATCAGATATACAATGTGCAGTGCCGCTGCGCAGGCACCAAAACGACTACATAGGATGTATACGCTAGGATTACACAGATAAAAGACAATCATACCTGCAACAAATTAGCTAACGCAAGACAACAATAAAAGCCAACTAACACAAAGCAACTACACAAACCAGCTAACACAGAGCAACTACGCAAACCAGCCAACATGAGGCGACTACACGAACCAGCTAACAAAAAGTATCTACACAAACTAGCTACCACAAAACACCTACACTAACCAACTCACACAAGACAAATACACAAACCAAATCACACTAGGTCCTGCAAACCCAGGAAATATGTCGTAAAGTTCACAGAGTACACACTTGCCTCACTAAACTAACTGCACATGTCCCGTTCACATGTCTCAATATGTATACGCCTCTGCGTAGGAGACCATATGCTTTTATAATAATATGTTTGATGTCCGCATATACAATGTGACGACAAACTATTTAAAACAAAATATACATATGTCCATAAACAAAATTACATAAATAATTGTATAAATATACATATATATTTAAATTCTACGTGCGTATTTATGTAATATTTTTACATAATTAAGTAATTTTATGGATTGCAATTTGAGGGACCTGCCTGCCAACCCAGGCCGAAAGTCCGGAGAATTTAATTTGCTAGCACTTTATTTTACCCTGTAACTTTCTATGACACCCTAAAACCTGTACATGGGGGTACTGTTTTTCTTGGGAGACTTCGCTGAACACAATTATTAGTGATTCAAAACAGTAAAACATATCACAGCGATGATATTGTCAGTGAAAGTGACTTTTTTTTTCCATTTTTCACACACAAAAAGCACTTTTACTGATGATATAATTGTTGTGATACGTTTTCCTGTTTTGAAACACTAATATTTGTGTTCAGCAAAGTCTCCCGAGTATAACAGTACCCCCCATGTACAGCGTTTTTGAAAGTTACAGGGTCAAATATTTGGGTCAAATATTTTTACATTGAAAAAAGCCAGGTTGGTTACATTGCTTTTGAGAGCGTATGGTAGCCCAGGAATGAGAATTACCCCCATGATGGCATACCATTTGCAAAAGAAGACAACCCAAAGTATTGCAAATGGGGTATGTCCAGTCTTTTTTAGTAGCCACTTAGTTACAAACACTGGCCAAATTTAGCGTTCAATTTATTTTTTTACTTTTTTCACACACAAACAAATATGAATGCTAACTTTGGCCAGTGTTTTCGACCAAATGGCTACTAAAAAAGACTGGACATACCCCATATTGAATACCCTGGGTTGTCTTCTTTAAAATTAATATGTACATGTGGGGTGTTATTCAGAGATTTATGACAGATAATAGTGTTACAATGTCACTATTGATAAATTTTAAAAATGTATGTTTTGAAACCGCAATATCCTACTTGTACCTATAGCTTGCAAAAAAATGCATGTAAACACTGGGTATTTTTAAACTCAGGACAAAATATTGAATCTATTTAGCAGTTTTTTTCATTCGCTTTTGTAGATGAGTAAAAGATTTTTCAAGTAAAAATCAAAAACCATGTATTTTCTTTCAATTTTTCTTTTTTTTATAATTATATTACATGTGATTATATAAATAATGGTATGTAAAGAAAGCCCCTTTTGTCCTGAAAAAAACAATATATAATTTGTATGGGAACAGTAAATGAGAGAGCGGAAAATTACAGCTAAACACAAACGCCACAAAAGTGTAAAAAGAGGCCTGGTCGCAAATGTGCAACATCGCAAAAACAGTCCAGTCCTTAAGGGGTTAAGAAAGGAATAACAGACAGAGGGAACTAAATACATAGTGGGAGCGCTAAAGGTCATTTGTCTAGGATGATGTAAGTGCTAATTGAGAATAGGATGTAACATATCCTAACATAGTGGGTAAGGCTTAAAATGACAACAACCGGATGATAAGCGGAGATAGAGACTTTAATATTAACGGAACCTATAAATATGAGCATGAACCTAGGCCAATATAATGGATAGGAAAGGAAGATTCCCACTACGTGCCCTTCCAGAAGAAGGACATTATATATATGAGAAAGATGGAAAACATCTCTGGTATACTAGCAGGAATCTGTGACAGGAGTTGTGGTTAAAATGTGTAGTGAGGGGTTTAACCCCTTAAGGACACGACGTGTGACATGTCATGATTCCCTTTTATTACAAAAGTTTGGTCCTTAAGCGGTTCAAGTTCTCGGGCGTGCATAGAGAGGGTTGTGCAGAAAAGCATGGGCCTAACAAGGTAGAGAGGAATAATCAAGCTTAGTATGCAAATGTTGTAGTTGACCATTGCAAAGCTGGGAATGTTGTCTGAAATTGGCCAAATGAGGGGCAGAAATTGTGTAGTAGAGTGTTGCCTGTGGAGGGTTGTAGGTAACGTATGGAGTGAAGGCCTAGTGAAGAGGTGAATACAAAGAAAAAAGTCCTGCGCTCAAACTCTCATTACTCCTGGGCGGCAGCAATGACCATAGTACACATCAGCCAAAATACATATAATAAAAACCAAAGGAAAAAAGTTACCTGCGCTCTTTCCACATCCCTATGTATTTTTAACCCCTTAAGGACCAAACTTCTGGAATAAAAGGGAATCATGACATGTCACACATGTCATGTGTCCTTAAGGGGTTAAACAAATGGAGGTTTTTGTAGAGGTGTTGTAGCGGAAGGAGCTAACTAAGTCTTGTGTCATATGTAATTGCCCAAATGAGGAGCCGAAATCTTAAAGGACCACTATAGGCACACAGACCACTTCAGCTTAATGAAGTGGTCGGGGTGCCAGGTCCAGCTAGGTTTAACCCTTTTTTCTATATATTTTTATATTAGGATTAATCCAGCCTCTAGTGGCTGTCTCATTGACAGCCGCTAGAGGCGCTTGTGTGCTTCTCACTGTGATTTTCACAGGGAGAAGATGCCAGCGTCCATAGGAAAGCATTGTGAATGCTTTCCTATGAGACTGGCTGAATGCCAGCGCTGTCAGAGTATTTATATCGGCAGACATCTTGTGCTATGATAGAAATTAAAAGTGTATATTCTGAGTCACTCTGAACAGAGCAGACTCCATTTTGTTATTTCCAAGTTAACAAAAAGACTCAAGATTTCTATCTGTAAAACGAACCACTTTGCCAGAGCTAAAGGAATGCATAGTATAAACAAGTGATAAGCAGAAACGGGGTTGGATAGACTGTCTAATGCTAATGGAATAGATCAAATCTAAACCCAGACATTTGTGACAGAGAAGATTAAATAATTTAATTTTACTGTATATATATATATATATATATATATATATATATATATATATATATATATATATATATATATATATATGGTACCATTGTATGGAAAAGGGTAAACTTAGTTCATGATCTGCCATATCAGAAATTATAGCAGATTTGCCAGATACATAGTCTGGACAAAACTTAAAGAAACCCTTTGAAATTTTAAATTATGGCACTATAAAGATAACGCAAAATGACGTTAAAATAGCCACCAGGAAAAGTTAACTCTTTCCTGGATAGGTATGTTTAGTGGGACAAGACTGCCCTCTATAGACCAAATACCTAATTTGAGATCTGGAAGATAACCACACCTCTAGTACTTCTATTGGGTTATCAACTGATGACGTACAGAGAGTCTGGCCCTTTAAAAGTTAGGACAAAGGGAAGATTGGGTGATTCAAAGAAGGCAGAGGAGAAGGAAAAAGAGGAGAGAGGAATTGGAAGTTTGGGGACTCCAAATTGGACATGCAGAGAAACCCAGGACAACACCTGAGACTAACACTCTACTCTTAAAACTCTAACACTTAGAATTTTACTGACTTTCTAACCAACACCACCTTTCACCATAACTCATGCACCTACGGACATCCAAATAAGTTCCTGAGACTATCTACCAATCGGATGAAATATCTACTCAACTGGTAATTATACTGGTTTCATTTAATTAAATTAAATTAATAGCATTATATATGACTGGATAAAGCACGGTCAGATTTCCATATTAAGAAATCTTAGTTAACTAAAGAATATATAGTTATAAATATTCCATTCTGCAGGTGGAATTAAGAATAATTATATATTGATGTGATATTATCACGTGTTAGCATACCGTTGTTTTTATCCAGGTGTATTGATTTGCTCTAATATAAGATAGATATATTTTAGACAAATTAAAATCTGCTTATATAATCATGGTAGATTCTCTTATTGGATGGTTCCAGGAAATGACTAATGAACTGGTTTAAATGTTATTTTATTTAAAATTACATAAGAATAGATCTTAATTACCTAGGAGATCTAGCCAGCATTGAGGGGGTTATTCTAACTGTTAGCCAGGGTTTTATGGCCCTTCGCTGTGAAAAGTTTCGCTTTCTCTCTGTGAAAGATAGTCATAAATCAAAAGACTTGACAGAAAATGCTGTTTTAGCCATTGAAATCTGTATAGCCATTCCTTTGTATTGCATATCATTTTGTACTGGATGTTCATTGATTATTGTCACGCATGTTACATATTATTATTAATTAGTCATAAAATAAAATCTATTTTTATAAAAATTGTGATATTATTTATATGAAATACATTCACTTACAATAAACGTTCTTTGGGATCTGAGAATTGAATTAGTGGGCAATTCTCAACTGTTTACTATTATTATCCCATAAATATCCCCACAGCGTGGCTCTTGCTGCGCATGCGCATACAGCCGAGGAGGAGGAGAGGAGGCAGAGAGCTCCCCGCCCAGCGCTGGAGAAAGAGGTAAGTTTAACCCCTTCCTCACCCTAGAGCCCGGAGGGAGGGGGACCCTGAGGGTGGGGGCACCCTCAGGGCACTATAGTGCCCCGAAAACGAGTATGTTTTCCTGGCACTATAGTGGTCCTTTAAGGTAGTGGATTTGGATTGCCACAGGAGGACTGTATGTAAATTATGCAGTGAAGGCCTAGTGACCGCCGTGAGTAGATATATAGCTGTGGAAGACGGAGAGTGCCAAAAATAAATCATGTGTTGTATGTAATTGACCAAATGAGGGCCAGAAATTGAGTCTTGATGGATACCCTGCGGAGGGCTGTATGTACTGTATAGTGTAGAGGCCTAGTGAGGGCCATGAGTAGAGGTAACGTAGTAGAGGCCGAGAGTGCCAAATGTGAGTCTTGTGTTGTCGGTTGCATGATAGGGTAAATGAGTTGTATGGATTAGGTCATGAATAAAACCAGCCATAATGTTCTGGGGAGTGATATGGTATATAGTAGTGGTAGGGAGAATTAATGTGAATATAATTGTTTTATTATTTTTTTTTTATATATACTTAGAACCAGTAATGAGAGATTCTGGGAGTATTGCCTGAGTATGGGCTGCATAGCCGGATTAAAATGATAGGCTTTACCATGGAGTGCCCAGATAATGAGGCCAAAATTAAGTTGTGGTGGTAAACCATATGAAGGGTGTGTATTGAAGGCCTGGAGGGTCTTGTAATTTAGGAAATGAAATCGCAGGCTGGGAGAGCCCAACGTGATATGAGTGGCGGGGTGGCCGTGTTATGTCAGTATAAGGAAAAGCGAATGTATGAATTGATACGACTTCTTGATGGCAACGACACAAGTACCAAGTATGTCTATGTATTAAAATGTCTACAACCTAAGATCTATACCAGCTAGCCTCTAATAATGTTCACGTACCGGAATGAACATTTATTCTAGCAATCAAATAATCTCCCTTTATCCTGCTAATTGGATCATAAATTATCTTCTTGAAGATCCCCTAATTTTGACCATTCTGAGCCTATATATGAGGGGATGGTTTTGAGTAAATTTTCAGTCAGAGAAAAGCTCAACAGCTTTTATACTCTCTTAGACTCTTATTGCTTGGTTTTGAGATAAGTGTATATTTGTAAATTGCTTTTCTACAAATATCCAGTTTATATCAGCATT
The DNA here is from genome assembly GCA_933207985.1 of Pelobates cultripes. Classification (NCBI taxonomy): domain Eukaryota; kingdom Metazoa; phylum Chordata; class Amphibia; order Anura; family Pelobatidae; genus Pelobates; species Pelobates cultripes. The sequence goes on along the minus strand of OW240917.1, from coordinate 65,304,264 downwards.
TCCAAACTGTACTTTTAGTTTTGAATGAGGGTATTCTATTTCTGTACTATATTTAACAGGGGTTAAGCCCCAGACACCACTGGAGTGTCTCTTTGGTGATCATATTCAGGGTGGGAGGTTCTGTACCAGCGGACAATCTTAAACTGAATATCTTTATACGGCAACATGAAAGACCTGTGCGGAATAGGGCCAGTGGATATTGAAATCTGTGTGGTCTACTAGCATCGATAGCTAGATACCCCGGTGGTTCCAGAATGTGTGACACCGAGGGAGTCTTCAAGTGAATGCCGGAGACGTTTCTAAAATGGCGGGAGAGTCGCGGTCGTGTAAGCCAAATCCTACTGTAACCATGTAAGCATGCAGAAGCCAAACACAGAGAGATGGACACAGGTATTCAGGAAGTAAGAGGCCTTTATTCACATTACCGATCGGGTCTCAGATGAACTCCTGTTCCAAAAGATCTGAGAGACCAACACATGGTGTACATTCCTTATATAGCACTATAACTCCTCCCATTAATAGCTACACCCACACATACCTTTAACCAATCATTGAGCAGAATATAGACTTGTACATCTAGTCAAACCACATGGCCCATCCAGGACAAAGGAAATAAGTGCAATTTCAGTTCCTGCACATGCTCAGTACACCGATGACTCATCCAACTGTTTGTAATCAGATACTAATTAGCATATGCCATGTGGAGATTTTGGCCTACTAAATTTTGACCATGCTGGAATCCCATCACACTACAGGATAGGGGACCAGAACCGGAATTGGTCTAAACAAGGCCTTGGCGCAGAGGAAGTGGTGCCCCGAGTGCTTATAGGCCGGGTAACCCCTCCTACAACTACAGGCTCCGCCTACAGCTCAGCCTTCAATTTATAGGTACTGGTGTGTATTTATATATTTTGAGAAGAGGAGTCTTTGTGTACCAATTTAAAGGAAGAAATTAGGGTAATTTAAGAATTTATACCTCCCTTATACCTATATCACTAGTGTTGCGATTTGTTGGGTATAATAGTGTGTTTTTCTACCCATTGGTAAGTGAAAATGAAGCCCTGCCAAGTAACAATGCACCCCTGGTGAATGAGGCATAAACCCTCCAGGCTTGCACTGACAAATGGCAAGTAACATTCAAAGCCTGACTAGTAGGATAGGACTTGCAATTTTAGCTCTATATACGCACAGTACTTAAACTGTCTTTATAATACCTTTATTTCAATCACTGAGAAATGTTCCATTTGACAGATAACATGATCCAGAGAATTGAGTGATGTATTTGGGAAACATAGTCCACAAGCACATTGTATTCTTTTGTAATCACTTAAAGGATCACTATAGGGTCAGGAACACAAACATGTATTCCTGACCCTATTGTGTTAAAACCATCTAGCCCCCCAGGCCCCTCATGCCTCTATAAATATAGCAAAATCTTACTGTATTCAAGCCTGAAGCTGTAGCTCAGTATACTGTTTGCCTCAAAACAAAAAAACAAGCAGTCTGCTGACATCATCAGAAGTGGTAGCCGCATCCAATCACAATGCTTCCCCATAGGATTGGCTGAGACTGACAAAGAGGCAGATCAGGGGCAGAGCCAGCATGATTCAAACACAGCCCTGGCCAATCAGCATCTCCTCATAGAGCTGAATTGAATCAATGAATCTCTATGAGGAAAGCTCAGTGTCTGCATGCAGAGGGAGGAGATACTGAATGTTTGGATGCATTTTAGGCAGCCATGACCCAGGAAGGATCTCTAACAGCCATCTGAGGAGTGGCCAGTGAAGTTATCACTAGGCTGTAATGTAAACACTGCATTTTCTCTGAAACCCCCCCCCCCAGTGTTTACAGCAAAAAGCCTGAAGGTAATGATTCTACTCACCAGAACAAAAATCAATAAGCTGTAGTTGTTCTGATAACTATAGTGTCTCTATAACAACAACAAAAAAAAAAACCTGAACGTCATGTGACACTCTTGGTGCCTGTGCCAGACACATCCCAGTGCAGAGAAACGTACTGGGTAATTTAAGAATAAAATAAGTCTTCTGTGCAGCACTTCACATTAAAAAGACACTGGCATTCAATGTCATACCCTTGGGATGATCATGTAACTAATTTATTTAATATTGTTGTATAAACTTTCTACATTGTTACCCTTTGATACTATAAATTGCAATCCTGCTGTCAGTTCTCCACAGTTACTGACTTGGTGAATCACCCAATAAGCAGGTTTGAATTTACCATTATGCAGAGTAAGTAGTTGGAGGCAATCGCCTGCTAGTGGCAAAGAATATTAACAAATAAGGTGGAAAACTGGCACAATTACACCTACGTGTACTCTATAATTAAAATAATTGCTTGTGCAGAACCTTATTTGAAGTGTCAGCTAGTGTTAAATAAAACTTGTGCAATTCAATTTAAAGGAACACTGACGGTATTAGCAAATCAATAGCTCCCCATTCATAAAAAAAAAATATGCCTTACCAATAATTCAGGTAGAACTGTCCCCTTTGGCGTGGATACAGCAATACAAATGCGTAACTGGCCCACCCCTTCCATAACACCCTTCCTCTTAATAAGGCTGAGATTATGGATCGACGCTTCACTGACAAGCATTTCCCCATTTTATGTACTTTAAATGAAAAAGAATGTACATAACTCTGCTATACTTTTGTGTCCACGGGGACATTATCAGTCTTTATTGCTCCAAGCATTGTTACATGAACTCAGGCATTTACAGAGAAATGCATATGGGCACATATGTGATTGGGACGCCATTCATAGTGCATCCTATAGCTAATTGCAGAGTGGCTGTAATCTCATTTTTATATTTATTTATTTTAATGATTTACAATATAGTAGTGCATAGTATTAAGTTAGGCGTCCTTAGTTATACAGACAAGAAACCAAAGGAGCAGTTTTTCACTTCTTATCTATGAACTCATAGCACTTTTTCTACAGCTGTGTTCCTGGTGGTGAATAAGATAAACCTCATGCAGCAAATGAACTTGTTTTAGAGTTATGCATTGCTCACCGATTACCTTGAGAGAGCATAGTATTTCTCCCAAAGCATTCCATAGCATTGCAATACTAGCCAGATCGGTGTAGAAAAAGCAAAACCAAAATTTCACATTTGTCAAATGGGATGTGTAGCTTTTTAAACCTTGTACCTGTAAGGAATCAACTTTAATGACTACAAAGTTTGTTTACTAAACACCAAATTATAGAGAATTGAAAACTGAATTGCAAAATTTAGACTTGTTCATCTTTGCTTAGATTTTGAAGTTGTTTTTCAATTCACTACAATTTGTGCTTTAGAGAGAGAGAGACCACCCAGGTATTTAGCAAAGAGCATTTTTACATTTTTTCAATCCACCATTTTGTCCCCAATCTCAGCCCTTTTTTATGCTGATTTCATGGGGAATTTTGCAGACCATGTTAGTTACACTCCTCTAAAGACTCTATATGTATATTTTAGTCACCCGAATACAAAATACCAAATGTACACCTTTGTTAGGTATAGCATGCCCAGCGTCGATCACATTTGACAGAGAAGCATGCAAGGAAACCGATTGGTCTCCCACCTTCTGAAGAAATCTCACGGAATATTTTGAATCGCCAATAATAAAAACAAAAATGATATTCCCATAGCAAATGACATTTCCTGTGAAAGAATGGCAAACTGAAATACTATAACTAAATGCAATCATTATTACGTAATAACTTAACTATTTAGGACCTGTTCTACATCTAGTTATGTGCATTTTCATGATTAGCCACATACACACAAGTATGTGAAATAAAGGGCGAAGTGTGAATGACTGTCTCTCTAGCACATATTTTGGAAAATAATGCAATCTATCAGTTTGATGTGCTTCTGTTGCCCTTATATGCAATATAAGCAATATCAGCATAAGAAGCATTGAATCATATAGATACATGCAGCAATTACGTGCAAATGCTACATCAATAATGGCAATAGTACTAAACATAATAATAGGACCACAGTATTATTATTTATATAGCGACAACATATTCTGCAACTCTACAATCATAGAACAGGATTAATTGACAAAAAGTAAATTACATACAAAATATTAAAGGGACACTATAGGCACCCAGACCACTGCATCTCAGTATGCCTGTTCCCTTAACCCTGCAACATAAAAAATAGCAATTTCAGAGAAACTGGCGGTCTACACACAGCCAGTCACTTTCTGCAGTTTCACAGAGTTCCAGAACCATCAATTAGGGAGCTTTTTGGAGGGGTTACAGAGGAGGTGGAGAGGCTTCCAACAATACCAATGACTTGAGGGAGCTCCTTGTAACCGAAAGCGCCATCATTAAATGTGACTGGGAACTTTACCCAGTGCTCTGGAACTCTGAACTGGGTAGGTCACGGCCCGCTGAAAACTTTACCTTCCATGCAATTTGGGCTAGGCACCTCCAATCCGAGCACTTCTTGGACAGACTGGGCGCTCAGAAGATAGCTTCTCAGGGATGGCATTGTTGAGAGGATATGGGCAGTGGTGTATTTTGGATCTGTGCTGCCTTTGGCATAACGGAACCCGGGCACCCCCTAATTTACATTTGCCCCACCCCTTCGTGTCAATGCCACACATCTTCCTGTTGAAGAATAACACACACTTTGACTGACAGACACTGATTTGACACAATCTGACAGACACACACAGAGAAACAAACACACACACACAGGCTCCCTCAGAGAAACACACTAACAGACATACACACACACCCTGCCAGCCAGACACACACTTCCACCCCAACACTCACAGATTATTTTTTCATTTTAATTTAAAGCCACCCAGCCTCCCTACCTTTCGGAGAGCTGGGTGGATTTTTACCTGCTGGCCAGGCTGCTTACGCAGGGAGGGAGGCAGGCGTGCAGGCAGTTGGGCGGCTAGGTGGACGTCAAGGGAGCACTGATATGTGAGCTCTCTCTGCTCAGCTCCCTCGCGTGCCACAAAGTGATGCTGGGAGCTGGAATATGACATCACAAATAAGCGCTTCCTCGCCGCCCGCCTTGGAACTTAGCTTTTTTGCCACCCCACGTTAATAGCCGCCCAAAAGCAAATACGTCACTGGGCACAGGAAACATTTTTTAACAGTTTTTGTTAACCCGGTACCAAGGTGTCCAGCTGCTGATTAGTTATTTATTTGGCAACTGGCTTCTAGCGCTGTCAGCGGACAAATAGTTTTGGTATTTTTTTTTTTTTTTTTTTAAATCTGGGTCCAGATATAAAGCATCTGGGTCCCAATTTCAGAATGGCCCCGTTCAGTATTAGGCCATGCTGAGTTTAGTGAATAACCCTTATAATAGCCAAAATGAAAAGAATTCTCAAAGGTTGCTCCGCTTCCAGTTTACCTTCTTTGGCCTTAAATTTGAACTTCACATTGAATTCCCAACAATTTTAATCTTAGCGAATAACCCTGTGGGACATTGCGAAACGTACAGAATTTAGAAACTGTAGGCAAAATAATCACAACATTGCCATGTACTGATTATGCTGCTGAGGGTGTCCGTTCCTTTTAATCACGGTTTCACCTTAATGACAGATTATATATACACACACACACACATATATATATACACATACATACATACACACACACACACACACACACACACACATATATATATATATACACACACACACACACACACACACACCTCAAGAAAATAAAGGGAACACAAAAATAACACATCCTAGATCTGAATTAATTAAATATTCTTCTGAAATACTTTGTTCTTTGAATGTGTTGACAAAAAATTCACACAAAAATTAAAAAATGGAAATCAAATTTTTCAACCAATGGAGGTCTGGATTTGGAGTCACACTCAAAATTAAAGTGGAAAAACACACTACAGGCTGGTCCAACTTTGATGTAATGTCCTTAAAACAAGTCAAAATGAGGCTCAGTAGTGTGTGGCCTCCACGTGCCTGTATGACCTCCCTACAATGCTTGTGCATGCTCCTGATCAGGTGGCGGATGGTCTCCTGAGGGATCTTCTCCCAGACTAAAGCATCTGCCAACTCCTGGACAGTCTGTGGTGCAACGTGACGTTGGTGGATGGAGTGAAACATGATGTCCCAGATGTGCTCAATTGGATTCAGGTCTGGGGAACGGGCAGGCCAGTCCATAGCATCAATGCCTTCGTCTTACAGGAACTGCTGACACACTCCAGCCACATGAGGTCTAGCATTGTTTTGCATTAGAAGGAACCCAGGGCCAACCGCACCAGCATATGGTCTCACAAGGGGTCTGAGAATCTCATCTCGGTACTTAATGGCAGTCAGGCTACCTCTGGTGAGCACATGGAGTGCTGTGCAGCCCCACAGAGAAATGCCACCCCACACTATTACTGACCCACTGCCAAACCAGTCATGCTGGAGGATGTTGCAGGCAGAGTGTTCTCCATGGCGTCTCCAGACTCTGTCACGTCTGTCACATGTGCTGTGAAGAGCACAGGGCGCCAGTGGCGAATTTGCCAATCTTGATGTTCTCTGGCAAATGCCAAACGTCCTGCACAGTGTTGGGCTATAGGCACAACTCCCACCTGAGGATGTTAGGCCCTCATACCACCCTCATGGTGGTATGTCCATTTGAGCAGACACATGCACATTTGTGGCCTACTGGAGGTCCTTTTGCAGGGCTCTGGCAGTGCTCCTCCTGTTCCTCCTTGCACAAAGGCAGAGGTAGCAGTCCTGCTGCTGGGTTGTTGCCCTCCTACGGCCTCCTCCACGTCTCCTGGTAGCGCCTCCATGCTCTGGACACTGCACTGACAGACAGAACAAACCTTCTTGCTACAACACGCATTGATGTGCCATCCTGGATGAGCTGCATTACCTGAGCCACTTGTGTGGGTTGTAGACTCCGTCTCACGCTACCACTAGAGTGAAAGCACCGCCAGCATTCAAAAGTGACCAAAACATCAGCCAGGAAGCATAGGAACTGAGAAGTGGTCTGTGGTCACCATCTGCAGAACCACTCCTTTATTGGGGGTGTCTTGCTAATTGCCTATAATTTCCACCTGTTGTCTACCCCATTTGCACAACAACATGTGAAATTGATTGTCACTCAGTGCTTCCTAAGTGGACAGTTTGATTTCACAGAAGTGTGATTGACTTGGAGTTACATTGTGTTGTTTAAGTATTCCCTTTATTTTTTTTGAGCAGTGTATATATATATATATATATATATATATATATACACACACAGTTGTCCTCGGCACTCTTCCTTAAATATATATTGCCTCGGTGCTCCCAGCGTTCAGTATATATCCATTAAGAGAGGTGCACTCACAGGTCTTTGCAAAGAAAAGTATAGTTTATTCACTCAATATAATCCAATTGTCCCAACGTTTCGACCCTTCAGCGTCTTTTTTGAAACGTTGGGACAATTGGATTATATTGAGTGAATAAACAATAATCTTCTATGCAAAGACCTGTGAGTGCACCTCTCTTAATGGATATATATATATATTTATTTATTTGCCTGCAAAAAACAGGTGTAATGTAGTCTTCTACAGAAAGCTGAAAAAGAAAGTCATTAGCAAAACTGTAAAAATACCTTGAAAAGTTGAATACTTTTTTTCTCCAATATAGATACTTTTGGCTGGATTTATTAACAGACCCCATTGGTTTCGCAAGCTGCTTCCCCCATATCACACGTTTAATAGTTTAGTGAATAATACCCCTTTAACACTGAGCGGGACCCTCTTTAGCTGCCTGGGGCCAGTGGGCGTTCACAAGTTCTCTAACTGCTCTAGTGAACAAGCACTGCACACACTGACAGCAAGATGGCGGCGGTCAACCCCGGGTCTCACTACGTCACCCCCGGCCTCTCCTCCCACTCCCCAGGCAGAGAGCATACTGACAGGGAATCAGCCAGAGTGGAATCTAAGCCATGTACGTTGTGTCCGAGCACCGGCCCTGGGAGGAGAGACTGTGGAGACTGCCCCGCAGTGCTGGTAAGTGAGCATCAGCACCCCACCCATTGCTGCATCCTAGCAGGGAAGAGTGAGCGCTGGCTGGACTACAAGGGGGCTTTAGTGAGCGCTGGCTGGACTACAAGGGGGCTTTAGTGAGCGCTGGCTGGACGGACTACAAGGCGGGCCAGGGGAACTTTGGGGAACTTTTTGCACTGCTCTGCATAGAGACCTCACAATCCAATTGCACTCAAACCCAATGCATTGTGTCAATGAGACTCTCTGCAATAAATATACATGCATTGCTGCACTATTATTATTATTTTTAGTAGTAGTAGTAGTAGTATTATTAGTATTATTATTTTAGTAACACTGATATTTTATAGCACCATTCTGTACAGCTGTAGTATCTCACATAGTAAAGACTATGCTTGGCTCCCCAGGTGTTTCAGAACAATGACATTTTGTATATAAAGTAATTTTGAGGCAAGGTAAACGTTCTAAACGTAGATCACACCCTCCCAGGTCATTCTACTGGTCTCCATGGTGATAGCTCCATATTTAGAACTTTGCCCCAGACTTACTCTTTATCCATAGCCTTTCTATATACCCCAATATGCAGTTCTTGCTGAGCATCACAATAAATGTAGTTCAAAAAAATCTGGGGTGCAAAGGTTACCTATCATTGATCTGATACTATCATGAACTGTGATCCCCATACACATACACCACAAACTATTCACTGCAAATGGCAGCCCCTCCCATAAATCTAAACTACAGATCATGTTTTACAATAAGTATCTCCCTTCCTTATAACAAGGGTGAAAGAAACCATTCTCAGAAATCTAGACATCAAAGAAAGGTCCTTCATAATGATCTGGGCAGCAGTGAGTAATTGGACTCTCAGACCTTGAGGGGGTGGATTATATATTGATCTGTCTGTTTACATTATTGTATTTACCTTATACCTTTGTGTTGAAAAGTGGGAGGTAGTTAAGGTGGGGGAAGGAAGTGAATATGTATTGGCTTTCTGCAGAGGCCGTGTCAGTGATGGTTAACTTTTGGCACTCCAGCCGTTGTGGACTACGTTTCCCATGATGCTTCGCCAAGGCTGAGCATCACTGGAATGGTAACATCAGTGAGATTGCTGTAAGAAAATGTTACAGATGATACACAAGATATGTACTGACTACACAAATTATGTGAAAGACAGCCTCCACCCTAAGAATGAAAATTATTTTTATTTTCATGGATTGATTTATTTTTCATAAAAACTGTTTTAAAGGGACGTTTACCATTTATACACTTGTCTTAGGAAATAGAGCACATTAAGATTTTTTTTTTTTTTAATGTAAAAGTTATGCAACTTGGCTGTTGAGATTTTTATATATAGAGAGAGAGATCTCGATCGATCGTAATGGAATACACGGATCTATATTTATCTGCTAAATAATTATTTATAATAAAACTTGGCAGTGCTTACAGTTGATGGAGAATACATATGAGGTCAAATGAGGGGAAGGCATTGGAAGTTGTCATGGTTCTGGATCCCTATGTAAATAACACGATTCCAATGGTGTACATTGTTTGAATATGACTCCACCAGTACGGTTTTAAATAGGTGGACTTTGCGGAAGATAGGAATTCTATTTCTGTTAGCATACTCTAAGAATATATGAGTTATTGTTACATATTTACCTCTTGTGGGTACTTGGGTTACTTTTCAAGGTCCACATGAATAATTAAACTGGTTCTGACCTGATTGTAGTTTTTAAAATAGAAAATACCAACAAGCGAAATAATTCCTTTTCTGTGTAGCACTCCTGCCTCACCTCACAGTGTTCTGCACTAATCTTTCTCCACCTTCTATTCAACAGCTACTGTATATCATTTTTATATACTGCAGATTGTTAGTTCTTCTAGTAATCAATCTTATGTCTGGATAGATTGTGGTATTACTCTTTATCAGGGCTTAACATTGTGTTTTTATTTTATAATTCAAAATATCTTAAAGGGACATAGTGAAAATAATTTCAGCTTAATGAAGCAGTTTTGGTGTATAGATAATGCCTCTGCTCAATGCTCTGCATTTAGGAGTTAAATCACTCTCTTTTTATGTTTATGCAGCTCTAGCCACAATTCCGCTGGATGTGACTGACATAGCTTACATGGAAAACATGATTTCATTTCCAATCAGAGGTTAACTTGCTGTAGAAGTTTTTATCTCTTGCTCTGGGAATTTAACTTTACCCACACACAGGAGACTAATGCATGGTCTAGCAAGCTATTACCAGTGGAGGAGATATGAAATTCTAAATTAAACAAACTATGCAAAAAAAAAGGAAGTGTAAGCATTAGATCTCCCTTTACAGTTAGTGTTTAGGAAGGCTGTGTAAGTCACATGCATGGAGATGTGCCTATGGCTGCATATATGCAAAGCGATTTAATTGCAAAAGTTAGGAAAATGAGCTGTGACACTGCAGAGTCATGATCTATACACGAAAACTGCTTCATTAAGCTAAAGTTGTTTTGGTGACTGTAGTCGCTTCTTAAAGTTTTGCTCACTTTTCCGATCACTGCAACGTCATGAAGGAGGCATGGCCACCTCCATTGATGCCCACAACTCCCATGCCTCACTCTTCTGTCAGTCCCTACATTGGCTTCCTATAAAATATAGAGCTCAATTTAAAATTCTGGTTCTTGCTTTCAAACCTCTTCATAATGCTGCTCCCACCTATCTATCCTCCCTAATACACAAGTATGTCCCGTCTAGGCCCTTACCATCTGCTGAAGACTTGCGTCTATCTTCTGTCCGTACTCCCACCTGATGCTCGCCTTCAAGATTTCTCGAGGGCTGCACCATTCCTGTGGAACTCGCTTCCCTCCTCTATTAGTTGCTCACCCTGTCTCCACTCCTTCAAAAAATCGTTAAAAACCCACTTCTTCATAAAAGCGTATCAATTAAACTGTTAATAGCTCCTGACTGATTTCTCTTCTGCAGCTGTCACTAGTCTAATACTATCCTTACCTTTTTTGTGTAATTTTACCCCACTCCCTCTAGCATGTAAGCTCATTGAGCAGGGCCCTCAACCCCTCTGTTCCTGTGTGTCCAACTTGTCTGCTTACATCTACATGTCTGTTCGTCCACCCATTGTAAAGCGCTGCGGAATTTGGCACTATATAAATATAATAATCCAATACACCTCATAGAGGAACTTTGGAAACCGAATGTGTGGGGAGCACCATGCACGAATTCAAACTTCCCCATAGAAATTATTGAATCAGTTCTTTCCAATGGGACTCCCACGACACGTGATTTAGTTTTACGCGTACCGATAGCCACTTGAGGTGGACTTAACCCTGCAATGTAAACATTGCACTTTCTCAAAAAGGTGAGGGATACTGTACTCACACCACTTGAGATTAAGTAGCCTGAGTGACTTTAGTGTCCCTTTTAATATTTTAACATTGTTCTGCACCTGGTGGGGATCCCTATTTCAAGCAGGGAGAGGGGCACTATAGCACTAGGAATGCAGATCTGTAAGCTTAAAGGGATACGATAAGTGGCAAAAATACAAAGCCGTATTACAGGCACTACCGCTCCCCCTGTCTGGTAGACAGCCACTGAGGGCAGACTTAGAGCTGCAAGGTAAACATGTTTAACATTGCAGCACTAAGTGCAAAAGGGACAGTGCACCTAGACCACTTCCAGACAACTGGTCTGGGTACCTAGAACGTAACTCTAATGCTATTGTGTTCCTTTAAGGGTGTTTGGCTAAAAAGCTAGAATAAGGTTTTATAACATGTAACTATAACTGATCGAACTATGATTAGCTTATTAAACTAATTTGTGATTTGTTTACATACCAAGCAAGGTACGTAATTGGAAGTGGCCAGAGCTATTTCAACTTCTAGTGGGTGTTTTTCCCCTTATCTTATACTTCTTTTTGACACTTTGTTGAGAAAGATTGTCTATGTTGCCGTTGAGTATTGCTTCTGTTGTTTTTTTTTTTTGTCTTTTTTTTTTTTTATGGGTTGCTTTTTTTTCTCCCTTTCAATGTCTGTTACTTCCTACTCTGACTAAATCTCTATTTACACACCAAAGCATGTTAAATGGTATCTGCCTGCATGCTTAGTCTGTAAGGCTTTTTACTGTTTTTATAAAGCAATGAAATATGTTGGCAGGCAAGTAGTGTAAATTTAACTGGTTCGTGCTGAAAAAAGTGAGGAGGTGTTCTGCCCATAGCAGGGGTGCACAGCCTTTCTAGAGAGGGGTTAAATGAATGACTGAAATTCTTACTGGGGGTCACTGCCCTATGATGTCAGTGATGAGATGGTTGTGCTTGAAATCTAGTGATATTTTTATCTAGTTGCATGCTGGTGGCTGAAATATGCAGAATTTTCATCTCCTCCCGTCCTTCCCATGTTTACCTCTACTTCATCAACCATCCCCCTTCCCACAGTCCACTTGCCACCGCTCCCCGCCTCATGTCAGCCATAAGGAGACCAGAAGCTACTAATAAAGACGTCAAACTGTTCGGGACACCATGGCATCCTGTAGTGCTTATGGTTCTTGGAGTTTTCTTTGAAATCAAGTGTAACTTGCATTCTTAATATATTTGTATTATTTCTTCCCTTTAAAGGACCACTATAGTGCCAGGAAAACATACTCGTTTTCCTGGCACTATAGTGCCCTGAGGGTGCCCCCACCCTCAGGGTCCCCCTCCCGCCCGGCTCTGGAAGGGGGAAAGGGGTTAAAACTTACCTTTTTCCAGCGCTGGGCGGGAGCTCTCCTCCTCCGATCCTCCTCCGTTCCTCCTGCCGGCTGAATGCTTACGCAGCGGCAAGGCTAGCGCATTCAGCCGGTCTCATAGGAAAGCATTTACAATGTTTTCCTATGGACGCTGGCGTGCTCTCACTGTGAAAATCACAGTGAGAAGCACGCAAGCGCCTCTAGTGGCTGTCAATGAGACAGCCACTAGAGGATTAGGGGGAAGGCTTAACCCATTAATAAACATAGCAGTTTCTCTGAAACTGCCATGTTTATTAAAAAATGGGTTAACCCTAGCTGGACCTGGCACCCAGACCACTTCATTAAGCTGAAGTGGTCTGGGTGCCTAGAGTGGTCCTTTAAAGTTGTACTTTTAATGCTGTCTATATTTCCATAATAATGACGTCTACTGGATAGTTTAATCCTTACTTATATGCAAGTACTATATATTAAAAACACTTGCATCCAAAGGAATGAATTAGTAAGGGTCATAAGGAGGCCAAATTTTCATTATCAGCTGTTAACACCTTCTGCATATGGATAGTATATTATGTGACTTTCTTTCCTTATTGGCAAGGGTGTCATGATCATGACTAGTAATTATTATCCTGTCACGAAGCATACATTGGTTGAGGAAATAGGAGGGATCCCTGTGTTCCTTTTGGGTTTTAGGAGATCCAGGAGACTCTGTATTCATTACTGCCCTGTTAATACCTTCAATTATTGGCAGGGATGGGAGAAGCAAATACAACCCTCTCTGGGACCCCAGTACAATATTTATTTTATCCTCTGCACTGTGAATGTCCTGTTATGGGTCATTACCCACTTTTATCCCCTCACTGTCCCACATGTGATAAGAGGAAGGAGCAGTTCTGAATAATGGCAGGCTGTTCTGGAAACTTATTTTTTTTATTTTATTTATTAGTTTTGAATATATATATAATATATATATTGGACACCACAGTCAGATATGTACTTGGTCTACAGTTCAGCTCCTTTTGTAAACAGATACGAAAGTATTTTACCAGGAAAATGATAAAGTATGCTTTTTTTTGTTTCGCTTGGCTTGGGTTATGAGAACAGTATTTTGCTCCTTTACTTTAAATAAAATAAATAATTATCCTAGTATGTTTCAGAGAGTAAAAACTGTGGGCCATAGAAGAATTAATTTTGAAGAAGATAGACTGAAATGTGTAAACTAAAAATATATTAAAAGGAGTTTTAGCCTGCCGAAATGTCATTATTGTTTTTCTTATTTATTGTAATTTCTATATATATTTTTTCTTACCTTTTTATAAATATTGGAAATGCTTATTATGATTAGCATAATGTATATACCAGCACCTACATTCCTTTTTGTGTTTCCATCATAAAAGAAAGCAGCCCAAGCTCCTTCAACAAGAGGACATAGTCTTAAATTAGAGGGACAAAGGTTTAAAAATAATATCAGGAAGTATTACTTTACTGAGAGGGTAGTGGTTGCATGGAATAACCTTCCAGCTGAAGTGGTAGAGGTTAACACAGTAAAGGAGTTTAAGCATGCGTGGGATAGGCATAAGGCTATCCTAACTATAAGATAAGGCCAGGGACTAATGCAAGTATTTAGAAAATTGGGCAGAGTAGATGGGCTGAATGGTTCTTATCTGCCGTCATATTCTATGTTTCACTTCGGTAACACAGATACAGTGTTTACTGGACTGTATAAAGTATTGGAATCAGAATAAATAAATACCACCACTTTGTGTTCTGTTGCATTTAAGGAAGAATTACCTAAATACACACTTGGCATTTTCTCCAGTAGTGCCATATCTGCATATTCATCATGCTTATGGCACCGCAATAATTAGCTATATATACTTTTATTTATATACCATCATTCTCCATCTGTGCATGTATGTGAAATCACCAGCAGTTTCAATTATATAACCCGATCTATGAATAATTTGTACATTTTATAAAGTGCTCTGGAAAAGAAATTTTTAAATACATAAAAATCTCCTATCACAATACTGATTAAGGATATGCCTCCACTAGGCTACAGTGCTCAGGGCAATGGGGGAATATTATACGTTAAGTGACAGTAGCATGCTGCAATAGTACAAGTTAAGGAACAATATGTAATTTGGACCATGCTCAAATTAAACAAAAGTCAAAAGGTAATTACATGACTGCAGACTACACATTGCATCTACAGGGAAGGTTGACATACAATATAAATGTCAATGCTGCATTGCATGCACAACTTTTTTTTTTTTTGTAGAGAAAGCTTTATAAAATTAAAGGACCACTCTAGGCACCCAGACCACTTCAGCTTAATGAAGTGGTCTGGGTGCCAGGTCCTTCTAGGGTTAACCCATTTTTTCATAATTATAGCAGTTTCAGAGAAACTGCTATAATTATGAATAGGTTAAGCCTTCCCCCTAATCCTCTAGTGGCTGTCTCATTGACAGCCACTAGAGGCGCTTGCGTGCTTCTCACTGTGATTTTCACAGTGAGAGCACGCAAGCGTCCATAGGAAAGCATTGTAAATGCTTTCCTATGCGACGGGCTGAATGCGCGCGCAGCTCTTGCCGCGCGTGCGCATTCAGCCGGGAGGAGAAACGGAGGAGGAGAGAAGGAGAGCTCTCCGCCCAGCGCTGGAAAAAGGTAAGTTATTACCCCTTTCCCCCTTCCAGAGCCGGGCAGGAGGGGGTCCCTGAGGGTGGGGGCACCCTCAGGGCACTATAGTGCCAGGAAAACAAGTATGTTTTCCTGGCACTATAGTGGTCCTTTAAGAGCAGTTATGAATGGGGCAGCCCTAGAGTTAGAGTGGCCCACTTCATTGCATTGAGCCACCACACCTGCTCTGGTGGAAATATATAGCCTGAAGTTGTGGCAGGGACTAGCTTTGGCTATTTAGAGTACTGGCCTCCTCTAACCAGTAACCGTATCTTGATCGGTGCAGCACATATTCTCGGTTCCTGGATATGCATTATTTTTAAACTCTGAGTTTCCCGCTGTTTTCTGTTACTGCAGCACGTATCGCACCCTCCACTCCTAATTTTTATAACACTTTTGTGAACTAATTTCTTGGGTGGGCCCTCTTTATTTTACAGTTTAACCACATCTCAACCGAATTACTTGCATATATTATTTTACTAATTTTATTATTTATATAGCGCCATCAGATTCCGTAGCGCTGTACAATGGGGGTATATTCACTATGTTACGTTTATTATGTTATGTTTATTTCCTACAGCTCACAGTCATTTGAATCCCGACCACAAATATATCACTCTTCCTGGTGATATAGTTATTCCTCATTCTGTGAGAAACTGCTATGTTTACATTAGGGTTAATCGAGCCTCTAGTGGCTGTCTCATTGACAGCCGCTACAGGCGTTTCCGCGCTTCTTACTGTGATTTTCACAGTGAGAAAACGGCAGCTTCCATAGGAAAGCATTGTGAATGCTTTCCTATGGACTGGCTGCGCGCGCGTCTCTTGCCGCGCATGCGCATTCAGCCGATGACATCAGAAGAGGGAGGAGAGTCCTCAGCGCCGAGGGAGCCCGGCGCTGGAGAAAGGTGAGTGTTTAACCCCTTTCAGCCCGGCGGGAGTGGGACCCTGAGGTTGGGGGCACCCTCAGGGCACTATAGTACCAGGAAAATGAGTTTGTTTTCCTGGCACTATAGTGGTCCTTTAACAAATATTTGCAATAGCCAGGCAAACCTTTGGAGCCAACTTTGATATTTAGGAAGAGGTATACGTGTAACACTCTTAGAGTAACACTTTAGTGTTAGGAATGCAAAGATTCTTCTGCCCTCGGCAATGTAAATGGTTAAAAAAAAAAAACTTTATTCACTTACCCGATTCCTGCGCCAAGGTCCCTCTGCCTCCTTTGGTGCCATTCAATAGGGGACCTCATGAGTTTGCTGTTGCACACATTAGGCCTTCCCCATAAGAAAGCCTTGCCTCAATGCTTTCCTATTAGGTTTTTCTAGACCCTGAATGTCCTCATGCAGAGTGTTAGGACGTCCAGCGTTGTTTCACAGAAATCGAACTCCAGGAAGTGCCTTAATGGCTGTCTGGTACACTGCAAATAGAGGCAGTCTTAGTACTGTAATGTAAACATGGCAGTTTCTCTAAAACTGCATTATTTTACAATGTAGGACTAAGGGGGTACAGGGACAGTGCACCCAGACCACTTCAGTGAGATGAAATGGCCTGGGTGCCTATAGGAACTGTGTGTTCCTGGGATTGTTGCAATGATTTTGAGGCACATTTTTTTTTTTTTTTATTATATATTTAAAACTATATATTGATTCCTATGTCTTATATATTAATATATTGTGTGTGATTTAAAAAAAAAATCTTAAATTAATAAAAATATTATTAAAATAGTTCATCCTTTAAATAATTTTTAAAGCATATCCAAAAATATTAAATTGAGGCCTCTGTTGGCAATGTGTATAATATCACTAAACCCGTTACAATCAGCAGTCTGTCTAGAATTGCTGCTATCCCATTGGGTTTACACTGCTCTGTTTTCAGTAATGAAGCAATAACTATTCTTTTGGATTTAACACAGCATTCACAATCTCACCCAGGTCCAGAAAAGAATCCGGACATTTGTATCATGACACAACTAATACTGTTCAGTGAGTCTTGTGAGGGCAGCCTGAGGGAAAACATGGTCTTGTGCTTGCTCTGCATTGTTTTCAGTTGGGCCTGGTGAAATTGTCTTACAAGGTTACAGAGAATGCTTTCTCTTCTTCCTTGATACTTGATACAGGTTCTATCCAACTGTCAGATCTAGGCCTGTGTTTTGTTTACACCCCTTTTAAAGGGACTCTCCAGTGCCAGGAAAACAAACCTGTTTTCCTAGCACAGCAGGATTCTGCAGTGCCCTCCTCCCTCCCATCCCATGTTGCAGAAGGGGTTAAAACCCCTTCAGACACCTACCTAAATCTAACTCTAATGTCCCTCTGCGCTGGGTCAGGCTCCACCCATGCTTCTCGGCTGACGTCGGCGGGGGAGACCTAATGCACTTTCCCTGGGGACCTAATGCTCTTCCCTGGGGATTCCATGGATAGAATGAGGACGTCCAGCATCATTTAAAACACTTTTTGTGTTTTAAGAAGCTTGAAGTCCCTCTAGTGGCTGTCTGATAGTTTGTAAAAAGTGCAATAATTACACTTGCAGGGTTAAGGGTGATGGGAGTTGGCACCCAGACCACTCCAATGGGCAGAAGTGGTCTGGGTGCCTGGAGTGTCCCTTTTAAGTATAATGCTGTAGAACACGGATACTGTAACACTGACATGCTTATGTTTAGTACACAATGTTTACACGGTCACTTAACAATTTATTGGGCTCATAACTTGTTTCCGTCCTTGCCCATTCGCCGTACCTGTAATATAACTGTTCAAAAGTAGATTTAATAGTGCCTTTATAGGTTTTTTTTTTAAATTTTTTTTTTGATAGGTTGATGTTATAGCAAGGTTTCTCAAAGAATGACTGTATAAATGAAAAAAAACCCAATCATAATTTGCTTCAGTAACGCATATACAATATATTGTATATATGGATGTATATTTAGATTTATATCTTTTATTGTTTTGCTCTTTGGAACTAAAAACAATAATATTTTGCATTGCCAGTTGAAATGGTGATAATCTATTTACCAAAACCACTGTAACTTAATGTAGTTAACAAAAATAGATGAAAGATATTTCTTGTCCACCTCTGTTACCTGGTGGTCAACAAACCTGTCTCACCATAAGGTCTAGGGGTTTTAGCCCTATAAGGTAGTAATCAAACAATTTAGATATGGTGAAACACCCCAATATTAAGATCTAAAATAGAACTTTTATTGTAACAAATAAAATTATCCAAAACAAGGAGATATATAAAAAACCCTCCCAATAAGCTGGAGGGTTAAAAACATACCCTATATTTATAGTAAATTAGTATAAGTTCAAAAAACTACCAGTTTAAAGGTTCACTTGGGCATAGTGATAGATGTACGATTCTATAAAGAAAAAAAAACAGGGGGGGAGGGGAAGGAAAAGGGTGGTTTCCATTCAATTCTATTATAAAAGTCTGCACATATATAGGGTTAATAAACTACCGTAATCCCATTTGCTAGGGATACTTGTATCTAAAGAAATAACCAATAATCAAGGTTGAACTATAAATAGGACAATTACAAAAAACTTACAGGAACAATAGGTTGACCCTACTGTTTGCTTATTTACTTTTTTTGTATGCTTAACCCCTTAAGGACCGAGGACGGTTCAGGACCATCATCTGCATTTTTGCATTGCCGACCGGTGACGGTCCTGAACCGTCCTAACGGTAATATGTACTTACCCGATCGCCGTCGTTCCCCCGGCGGCGATCGGCGGTGCTCCCGGTGTGGGGAGACCTCCTGTGTGATTGAAAGCCATGGGGGTGTAACCAGGTTAATTTATAAACCTGTAAAATTCTGTTGAAATCTGTGCTTTATGCAAAATGAAATAAAGAGGACACACTCTTTATACATATATATATAATTTTATTTTTTTATATATATTTTTAATTAAAATATAGTCTATTCAAAAACCACAATTTTAAGACATTTTAATTAGGTTTATATAAAGTAATAATGTCCACACAATTAATTGAAGCTGCATAAAAAGAGGCGAGGGGAGAAATCTGCATTTCTTTGCCGGATATTTCTCGTACGGATGTGCAAATATGTGAACGAAGTGACAGCTTCTTGTAAGTTATATAATTTAACTTTCATGTTGTCCAAGTGATAAATGTGTTAAATGTATGAAATAACACCTAATTACCTTAAATTTCTTCAGCTTATAGCATTGTCAGTCTGCTTCCAGAATGTGAAATGGGCATCCCACAATGCATAGCGTGGCCTTTTTTATTTACATACTACACGTCTGTTGTCCTCCTGGATATATAGTCAGATAAGCTTGCGATACAGGTTTTAGCAGTATTTAATTATCTGCTAAACCAAATTGTAAACTGTGGAATTATATTTGTTTGCACAGCCTACCTGTTTTAAATGTTACATGTGTTACTTTGAAAGACGAAAAAAAGCATGCTTTTATTTTCATTATCAATGTTGCTGAAGTAGAGACCGCAAGCCATTATTAGTCGATTAACGACAGGCACTAAGAAATAAAGTATTTCTGCAAAGAGCAGTGACTCTGAGTGTAACAGGATGTGTGGTATGTCCTGTTATGTATATATTGTGTGTCAGTGGGAACAGGATAACATTTTACTGATAATGTAGGGCAGTAGTTAGTTGTAAAATACATTAGAACTGGTAGTTAAAAAGGGCAACATTTATTAAATTACATTAAAGGAAAATGTCAGGAATACAAACATGTATTTCTGACACAATAGTGCTGAAGTAGCTGTTTAGGTGACAGGTTCCCTCTCTATGTACATAAAAAGTGATTTTTAATAATATTTACACAAACGCCACGCCGGTGTCACCATCTGACACCCGTCGCCATGGCTGAGATCATTAATCTTGATGATCTCATCAATCCTTTGCTTTGGGAGTCTGTTGCCCATGCGTGGCAAAACATAGCGGGGCGCCAATCAGCATCTCCTGACAGTAATGCATTGAATCAATGCATCTCTATAGAGAAAGTCCAGTGTCTCCACGTCCTGCATGGTGCAAACTGTGCAACACTGAAATATGAAGCACCTCTAGTGGCTGTGACTGCCACTAGAGGTGTCCTTGGGCAGTAATGTTAACACTGTGTTCTCTCCGAAAAGTACAGCGTTTAGTGTTAATTCAGCAGGGACATGCTATGAACACCAGAACCACTACATTAAGCTATAATGATTCCAATGACTTTATTGTCACTTTAAAGCTTTTGCAATTGTGACATGACTCACTCACTGGATTTGAAGATTAACTTTTCTCCATTACACTATCTGTTGCCTTTTGTCTATCATGTGATTGTTGTTGTGTAACGGCAATGTGTAATGTGTATTTTCCCATACAGCCAGTGCTGCCTTTTAAAGTTGAAACTATTACTCAGGATTTTTAATATGCTGTTTACTTACCTCCCATGTTTAACAAATGTGCAAAGAATAAAATGTACGGTAACATAGGAATCCAGTTCTCTTTATCGTGCAATTGGGCATTATCTTGGCTTCCTCTCATTCATTTAAATAAGCTCAAGCCTTTTCAGCAAAAAATGATAGAGGGAGGAAGAAAAAATGCTTCTATTGCTCCTCCTCATTTTCCAATGTGTGTTGTAGCTGAACCTATACTGGACTGGATCTTGGTGCCATTTGTTGAATCCTTAATAGACATTTAAAATATATATATATAGCAATGCAACACAAGTTATAAGTGATTTTCAATGTTTCATTCAGTGGTGTAATTACTAGTGTCAGTTTACATGAAGTCATATTACTCATTTATGCTTGGGGTTTTAAAACTTTGCTGGGCTTACTAAAGCATTGGGATCACCAGAGTATCACCGCTAGAGGTTCCCTTTCCTCGGTGTTTATAGCTCTCCAGAGTAGCTTTAGGGATTATGGCTGTAGTAGTATAGTCTTTTCCCACCATATATCAGATGAGTCTTAATGCTGGGAGTAGAACTAGTTTATTAGCACACAATGTCACCTTTTATACCTTGGGTCTCAACAGGAAGTCCCCAAGGAGAACAATAGAATTGGAATCTCCCCCACAAAATACAATATAACATGCATTTCCATGACCACACTCCCACATAACCAGTGTCCCCAGGATACCTGTGTTCGAGCACCCATTCTGTCCAAAAAGCCAAAGTTTCAGTGGGTTGCGGCTAGCCTCAGATCCAGCGCAGAGTCTCAAGGCCCTGGGTGGAAAGTCCTGGTCGAATTCGAATTCAAAGCCAAAATAGGTCAATTAGAAACATCTCTAAGTCAGGTGTGCTGCCAGCGCCCTGGCAGATGCCCTGTTAGCCTCTTTCATGGGGGCTGACCGGCTGGCCACCTTAGGATCCCCCCTCCGCCCCCCAGGCTTTCAATCGCTCACCTACGTGGTGTTTTTGAACTGCAGGTAGTGAATAAACCACTTATTCCATTAACCCCTGCTGGACAGGATTTTAGGATAATATCATTCCCTTTTGGTCATAATGAGATGCAGCTGATTCAAGCATCTAATCCTGTTTAGCAAGAACAGAGGCCCACTAAACACTGCACTGAGGACCTTGCTGACTGGGTCTGCCTGCAGTTCTTGTTTTTCTTTTTTCTTTCATTTATGTTTCAATATTTGTAATTCATTATCCATGTAGTTAAAAAATTAATTTACATAGATGATCCCCTTAAAATAATGGCAATACAGAGCAGTTTGTGTGCCGTTTTCTGTTTCATTGCATATAGTGGCTGTTGTCATACACACATCCCTGTTATGTCCCAGGATTCAATAATATTGTGTTTATTCAACACCTATATTTATATGTTTGTGTAGTGTGAAAAATAAAATTGTAGAACTCCACATCTCTATACCCTGCCATCTTTACTAGTTTGTATTGTTATAAGCTGTGTACTTTGTATCTGGCAAACATTAACGCATACAAAGAAAAGGAAGAATTAAACTTGCTAACTTGCAATGTGTACATGGACTGAGCTGGACTGTGGTGCCATTGGCTTAAAATAATGCTTAATTTCCTTAATATTAATTTAGAATAAAATGGAACATTGCATGACAAAAACAATTCGTTTTTATTCAGTATTTTATTTTATAGTTTGTTTTTCTCTATAATTAATAAAATGCATTTGGACTGTAAGCAGGACCCTCTTCCGCTAATATTCCAGTATATCATTCAAGTTTTGATAGAAATAAATGTTTGTCTTGTCTTGCATTGTATTCTGTTATATTGTACAGTGCTGCAGAATATATTAGCGCTATATACATAATTGTATTTGGATGAACTCATTTTCCAAATACCTAGAGGACTTTTTGTTTGTGGATCTATTTCTTTTCCGATTTAATAGCACTCAGAATATTTTATTATACTTTGAGTGGTTTCAAATGCTGTCTTGAAATAGTACTGTAGTTGTTTCTAATTCCAACAGGATTGTTCGTTCAATTTTAGTTGCCACTTTCCCACGCCACTATCTTTTGTCATCAAAATCTTTTATTTTTGTTGTCAAAGTACAACTTGCAAACTGTGCGATGACTTTTATACTTTTAAATGAGAAATATAGTACATGGTTATTGGGTGAAATAAGTAAGAAATGAAAAGAAGCAGGACAATATAAATGTATTAGGCAAGATCGAGAATTTCCAGTTAATGCATTTGCAGACTTTGAAAAATATGAATATTTCTGTTGTGTTCAGGTTTCTTTTGAGTATTTTTATAGAACCCTGCTTGGTTGTTCCTTTTCACAGTCTTTTGGGCGGAAATAAAAAGCATTGTATTAGGTGAGCTTTTAAATACTTAATCTCTACCTGGAGTGGCACGTATGAAATTTAAAGCGCTTGTTATATCGTGCCTAGAAAGTGTGACAATGTTAGTGGGATTAGGGCGTTTTGAAATGACTCTTCCAAGAAGAGGAAAATGGATCACATTTCTGCTATTCCTCATGCTTTTTTCAAAACTCAACTATGGTGGAAATGTCAAACACTGGGAAGTGATACAAAAATATTGAACATGGCTATTTTTATACATTTTTTGTTTAGAAATACATTTTTTTTTTTGGTACTGCAAAATTCAATAGTAGGAGCTGCTGAGAAACCGCTTATTTGGTTATGTTTTTTTAAAATTGTGTTGGGGATTTCTGTGTAATATGAACGATCACAGACTTGGATTTTAAACTAGGAAACTTGCAGTTAGAGCACGCACATAATTAATGTATCACCAGTTCAAACCTGTGTGTTCCTGCAGGATACAACATATAAATATGCTTAACATCCATGAATTTTAGTACGTGTCCTGAAAGGCAAGTCACATGGAGTTTAGACATCCTGTTTGTTTCTTCATAAGCTAATGAGCAGCATTTCCATTTTGCTTTAATTTAATTTTGCTACTGAATTAAAGGGAGTCTTGTTTCTTGGTCTGTGACTAACCACAATTTTGTTGATGAGATGCAATTCTTTGGGAATTGTTTTATTATTCACTTTTTTAGTTCTACCAGGATTCCCCTATTTAGAGGCTGCCTTTATATGTGTACTATCCAATGTCATCATTACATTATTATGAGGTTTATATCACCAACATATTCTGCAGAGCTCTACAATACATTACCATGTATCCCATATTTTAATCTGGAAAATGAGTCAAGTAGCAGACACAGTCAGGTTATTCGTTAAACAGTGAAATGTCTGATATTGACATAGGAATTTCAAATTTTGCTCAAAATAGTTGAGCTTGAAAAATGTGACTACCTTTTCAATTCCGAACACTTGAAGCCGTTACGGTGCATAAACTGTCCCTTTATCTAAAACATGGAGTGCCATCTGGCAGGGCCGCCGCTGAGCGGTTACTTAACAAACTGAGCGGTCAGCTTGAAAAAGGTACATTTCTTTTCAAGCCAGGTTTTCGAATGAAGAGCCACTGATTGGCTGAGAGCTGACTCTCTCTAAGCCAATCAGTAGCTCCCAGTTCATAATGAGTAAACTCTGAATAATAATAATAATCACACACACGGGAATATTAGAATTAGAAGGCTCCCTTACTCAAACAATTTGGTATTCAAACATAAAATGTAAAAAAAAAAATGACTCGATACCCGAACATAACTCTGCATTAGAACAAAATCACACAAGATTAACATTGTTGGGACCTCTTTGGTATGATGCATCGGCCTCCTAGCACTAGACAAAGTGAACAGAGCTCCATTCTGTAAGCAAACAGAGCTGACTGGTAAAGGGAGGCTACATTTTCATTTCATTTACATTGTGTTTATACATTTTCTGAATGATTTTATGCATGTAAGGTATTATTAAACTGTAAAATTTGTTAAAATTCTGTAATTGAGGGGATTTGGAACGGAGTAATCTAATTTAGATAAATTCTTATGGAAAATTTTGATACGATTTTTGAGCAAATCGGTTCTCAAACAGCCATCTGGAACGGATTAAGTTCGAGTTCCGAGGTTCCACTGTATAATATTATTTTTATTATATTATAGAATTGTATTTATTTTTAACACAAACTTGTTTCTTGCTCAGAAACTATTTATATGCACTATGGATAAAACAATACACCTACAGTTCTAGGCTCTCACACACCTGCAGTCGCACATAAAGGATTAAGTGTTTTTTATTGCAGACTGTTACGTCAGGCTGGATAAAGTGTGTGTGTGTGCGCGCGTGCGCGTCATGGATTTGATCAGTGCTGTATTGTATTAGACACATATTAGAATCTTTGTAAGTATGTATGCCATTTAAAGCAGGATCATAATTCTGCTGTCTGCTACTTCTCAATGCAGGCATCTTCATCCTCAACATATTCCCTACTTGCGTCCTTCCTTTATTGCCTTTTCACCTTGATAACGTTTTATATTTGCGTAAATGCAATGTAAAACGAAGTAGTTGGAGCCGTTTCTGCCACCAGAACATGAAGATAGTGCTCTGATTTCTGGGAGTTTATTTGGGTAAATAGGGTGATAGAACTATCTGCTTTGGATTTGTCAAGCACCATATTTCAAGTCTGTATTGTATTGATACTTGTGACAATTTCCACATTGAAGAGCCTAAGAAATGGACATGTTATTGATGTTCTGTTACATTGTGAATTTAACGGTTTCCTGGTTCACAAAGCGGCTCAAGAGCTAATCTCCTGTAAACATTGGGGCTGGAGTTATCATCATGAACATAATTGGACTTCCTGCTGACTTCCACTTATAGAATTCTCCAAGTACTTAGATTCCATTGTTTTCTATATAGATATGTATGTATTTGACTCTCTGTGCAGTTTGTAGGCATGGGGATTTCAGAATGAGCTTTCAATGCAAGCTGCTGTTTTAAGCTTATAAATTATATCAGTGTATTTGAGTCTAGGGCAGTTATGGTCAACCACAGCACCCCATATGTTTGAAAACTACATTTGGCATGAGGCCCTTCAGGGGCATTGCTTGGTTGCAAAACAACTATGGGCTTCAGCCCAAGTGGAAATTGTATATCTATGAATCACATTATGACATTATCAAATAATAGAATGAATTATAGCATTATATAAACCTGCACCCACTGCATTCACCCGAAACATGCAGTGTTAAACCTGCACCCAAATCATTACCCCCACATGATGGGACACTGTCACATGTTATGTAATTGGAGGTGTTGTTTTTCCTCTCAATATTGCAGGGATTTTGGGGCCAACAATGAAACTGTGCCTATATCAGGCTTGGTCCTTTTTAGGACCTCATGCAGGGCTACAGTCCAAGTCAGCTCCCTCTCAACACCCCGATGCCCAGCCACATAAGTCTGAGATATGTAGTTCCCAAACATTCTGTTCCCATTGGTATCACTGGCCTACAGCATTATCACACGGACACAGTACATGTTTTCTCATACCTCCCTAGTGTCTCTACTTATTTTTTTGCACAAATCCCTCTTTCCAACTCTTCTCTCTTAATGTCCATCTTTTCTAGGAGCTCCATATTGTTGGTGTGCCTAAGTGTATACTAGATTTATTTGTACGATAACCTGTCTTTAAACTGCAATAAATGTGTTTAGAAATCAGTCTGTGTAAATGAGATACATTGTTCTTGCTCTAAATTACAGTTTAGTTGCATAAATTATTAGTTAAAGGACCACTATAGTCCCAGGAAAACAAACTAGGTTTCCTGGCACTCTAGGGTCTGTAGGTCCCCCCCAACCCTCAGGATCCCACTCCCGCCGGGCTGATGGGGGAGGAAGGGGTTAATCACTTACCTTTCTCCAGCGCCGGGCTCCCTCGGCGCTGTTGAAATCTCCTCCTCCTTCCGACGTCAGCGCTTAATGCGCATGCGCGGCAAGAGCCGCGCGCGCAATTAATCAGTCCATAGGAAAGCATTTCTCAATGCTTTCCTATGGACGTCAGCGTCTTCTCACTGTGATTTTTAACAGTGAGAAGCCCGGAAGCACCTCTAGCGGCTGTCAATGAGACAGCCACTAGAGCAGGGGTAAGCAACCTACGGCACTAGTGCCATGCACGGCACTCAAGGCTGCTAGAGCCAAACAGGCACTGGCCTATCAGGAGTCCCAGTGAAACTTCAGATATCTGCTAATACGAAAAGATGGTTGAGGACAATCCTCAATTTATGCATTGCAGCACAGAGAGTAAGAGATCTCAGATCACTTCCTCCCAGCACTGCTGTTGCTGCTCCTGTCCTTGACCTGTACCTGGCCAGCCTGGTCCCCACTGGAACCCAGGGAAGCCACCCACACTGCTAGATATACACAGAAATGCACAATAACCCTCCCCTCATACAAATAATATAAACAGCCCACACACACACACAAACACACACACAATCCACACAAATGCAACACCACTAACAATCCACATACATGCACACAACCCCACATGCAATATCCCAAACAGCCCCCACACATACACACACAATGTGACCTATCCATCCACACAGACAATTCCACAAGCAGCCCCATACACAACCCTCATTCATATGTATCATACACGATACCACAAACTACTCCTGAACATATACAATATAATAGCTCATATACGCACAAATACAACGATACAAAGCAATTACAGTAAATAACACACGCAGAATACGGCAGCATACACACCTCAATTTAAAAAAATAGGACCGGCACGCTATGGGACATCACAATCCTACATCGGCACAGTGCTGCTAAAAGGTTGCCTACCCCTGCACTAGAGGCTGGATTAACCCTAATGTAAACATAGCAGTTTCTCTGAAACTATGTTTACAGCTGCAGGGTTAACCCTAGATGGACCTGGCACCCAGACCACGTTATTGAGATGTAGTGGTCTGGGTGCCTATTGTAGTCCTTTAAGTCATCTACAATTTCTCAGATCGGTCCTGCGTCTGACTACACCCCTACTCGCACAACCAAAATAAACTGTCCCTCTTTGTCCATTTAAAATGTTGGGGTATGCTTAATTTTTAATTACTATATTCAATGTTAGACGCTCTCAACGTAAACATGGTTTACAGCAATTTTACTCTAAGGTAATAAAACAGGCCTTACGGAGACCATTCACATTCACTTTTATTATGAGGTCACATACCAGCAATTTGTTATACTTTTTCTACAATTCATTTTTTTTTTTAAAATTGAAGTAAAATGTATTTGTGTGCTCTACCTGTGCTAATCGAAACTTTTATGATTACTTTTTCCAGAATCTCAGGACCTTAATGATGCGGGATCAAATTCAGGCAGTACTGCACAGCCAGACAATATGGGGCATCCTGAATATGTTGCTTTTGTCCTTGTTCCTGTTTTCTTTGTCATGGGCCTTTTAGGGGTGCTAGTGTGCCATATTCTTAAGAAAAAAGGCTATCGCTGTACCACAGAGGCAGAGCCTGTAGAGGAAAAAGTCATTGGAGAAACAATTGGTATGTGATCTATTTTTAGCCATTACAGCCTTCCAGTAATCCATGTGATATTTTTGTAAATAAGGTCTTATGACACATCAAAGAGCTGGTCTCGAGACTTATCCTTGTCATTTCAGTCTTTATTGATTACAAAGTCATTACATTTGGCTGGGTTTGTCTAATATAGAAATATTATTTTAAAGCCACTTTTTTAGTAGGTATGTACAAAATTTCACCCACCCCATTTTTGACAACTTTTTTGCAAAGGTATACATAAGGAAACGTAGAGACTACTTTTACATTTGTAGAACCAGCAGATTGACAAAAGCTGACAAAAGGTAGAGTTTTAGTCAAATTTGTTATTGGCATGTGTACAATCACCTACCTCGAGTGGCGCGTCACTGCCTGAAGTGGTGCATCACTGATCCTCAGTTTTGACTCCAAGGAGAACCGACATTGCTGGGTCAGTGAAAGCCAGTGTCTGGGTATGCATGTTTTTTCAAGCACATGCCTAAGTAAGAGCAAGGTTGGATGTCCAAGGGTTGCCATTTTAGCACTTTTAAAATAACAATGCAGATAAAGAAGAGACTCCCAAATAACGCTCAGCGAGTTAAAATGTTGTTTTGTGACATGAGAAGGGCCAGAGGAAGGAATCCCACGGCTTGCATATGAGGGATCAATAACGCAACAGAACCAGTTTAAAGGACACTCTTAGCAAACCCACTACTTCTTAATCTCTTTTCTTTCGATAATATCACTTTAGGTCCTTAAAGGGACACTATAGGCATCTAGGCCACTTAATTTCATTGGAGTGCAGTTTCAAAGGACACCCAGCATCATGCAGTTTTCATGAGAACGACCACCAGCTTTAAAATCCCTATAGAAAAGTGGAAATGGGGAAGGCCTAATGCATGTGCGACGCTCCCCTCCCCTCAGCTGATTTTGAAAGAGGAGGAGCCTTACCCACCGTAGCAGGACCTAGTTTCTGAATGATGTGACAGAAATGGTTCTTAACTCTTAAATGGCTGGGTAGGGCAAGGTGGCAGAGGGAATACAGTTTTGTATTCTTAACGCCATTTTGTTCCTTTAAGTACAATACATGTAATACTAACATTATAGTATTTTTCAAAATATTTGATTTATGCCCCTCCCCCAAATAATTAAATAGTTTAGCTCACCTATAATATCCTGGTCTGTCGGTATTTCCGTCGCCAATTTTCACCTGGCTCAGATTATAATTTCTGATGATATCAGCCAATCCAGTCCTGCCCTGCCCCAGTCAACATCTCGTTATGAGTGGATAGGGCTGTCCTAGCGCTGGAACAAAGATATTATTTATGCTCCTTTTTTATTTTTTTTTATGTGAAGGCCCAGTGATGTATATTATTGTTATTTAAATAGATTTGCTTAAAATGTATCTGTCACATTTTGTTTGATCCTCCCCTTCACTCATGCTTCCCATTGTAGCTGCAGAAATGTTTCTTTTTCCACTGCATTTTTAGTTTGTCTAATGAATTTACGTATCAAATCAATATGTCTAGCGAATCTGTCGGTCAGTCTATATGTCTTAACTATCCATCTAGCCAATCTTCTAGTCTGCCCATCTATCTATCTATCTATCGAGTCTATCAGGGCTATTTTACTAAAGTGAGAATTCAAAGTGAATTTCAAATTTAAGGTCAAAATAATCAAATTGGAAAAGCCCGCTATGCAACCTGTTCAGCTACTTTGACTTTAATTTGAAATTCACTTTTCATTCTCACTTTATTGAATAGCTCAAGATCTAACTAGGAACTCTCATCTTCCTGGAATAATAGTTCAGTGTATAGTCATCTCGGCTATTCATCTTTCAGAAGCTGATAACATTAATAAGTGAGTTCCATCACATTTGTTAATGAAAATACCCTTCCTTGTGTAATACCCTATATTATCATTATATAATCAATAAGTAACTGAAAGTAGATCAGAAATAAGGATGGCAGATAATCCCATTTAAGGAGAATGTATTTTTTTTCCAGCCCTGAAAGATAAAAAGTGCTACCCAACAGTGTGTTGAATGTTTAGTGGTTTATGAATGGAACCTCTGAGCCAAAGTACTCCTTGATGACATTCTTTTTCTTCTTTTAAAGATTCTATATTTAGGAACTGCCGTAATATTTGTAACATAGTTGTAACATCACAGCATGGTCACAGCCTGTTATATTCTATAACATAGACAATTAATTCCAGCCCAGGTAGAAAAAAAAACCAAGATATCAAAACAGGAAATATCATGAATAAAATTTAAAAAAAAACGATCATTTACCAAGATACGATGTTTAGTAAAAGTTAAAGGTAAATGATGCTATTCTTATTGTACAGATCTTGCAAAGACCAGACAATCCGTTTTCAACCACCTTCTCACATTTCTTGGATATTATTTTTAGTAGAGCTCATGCGGTATTCTAGATTTTACTTATAACTTGTATGAAGTCTGACACATATCCTCCTTGGTTTGCTTTTTTAGAAATGAGTGAAAACGCAGGTGATACTACCAACCATAATGACACTGTTGGCCAAATTGTCAACTACATTATGAAAAATGAAGGTACGTAACCACCAAGGTACTTTGTTTGTAGTGCTGTAATTGGTGTGAATATGCGTGAGAGCAGATTATGAGTATGGTATGTGTAAAGTGATATAAGGAGCCTGCAACTGAGAAATTCTGATGAAAGATCTACAGCTTTTTAGCAGGAGTTATAAGCAATTCTCTTAGCTGATTGTGGGTGCATGTAGCCTCTGCGCTTTGCAATCATTCTATAGGACAGAAAAAGCCAAGTTGCAGACTGCAGCTCTGCTAATTGTTGAACATGTTTAGTGAACTGGGCTATGTGTAAACTAATTACAGCTGTGGAATGGCTGCTCTCAGTTAATAGAGAAGTTCCATTCATCCTTTTATGGGAATGGATAAGAAAAAAAGAAATAACAATACATAAGTAGTTTGGATAAATACTGTTACAAAAAGGTGTTTACAGCAGCTCTGTCATCCCCTCCGAAAAAGCAAGTATTTCGTAAAGATAAAATCTTTATGAAATATTTACATTGAATGACTGTGTTGGGATTTCATAGAACCTCCGCACGCGATGTCACCGTCTGGGGTCTTTCAATAATAGGTAAGGATCAGAGAAGGTGACAGAGCCACTTTAAGTGAGAGAATCAGCTAAAATGTTTATTTCATTTGTAAATTTTTTGTTCAAATTTAACATCTCATGTGCCATATTCTCATGTGCTACCTAGAATTCAGTCTTCCTGTCACTGCTGGAAAAGCAATGCAGACAGAAAGTAAAAGGGATCACTTTGAGTGCATCTATGAGGATACAGCTTATCTTTAAATAATTATTGGTTTATGTGGTAGGAAAACTGTAAAAGTAGTAGTTTTTTTTGTTTTTGTTTTATAATAACCTCCACTACTCCTTTGACATTGGTTTTATTTAGACATGAGGTTGTACTTGGCATTAGTCTGTTTTCATACCAATATGCGTTCCCATAGTTTTTTTTTTTTTTCAATTGTGTGCAGCAGAGCTGCAGATGATTAAGAGTATAGATGCACTTCACACTGCTAAGCAGACTCTCATAGTTCCAAGGTGAGAAAGAATGCACACTCTCACATGTCTCTTTTAAAGGGACATTAGCTGTGAATGTGAGATCAGGATTGGATCTTACCGAATCGAATATCACTGGAGTTGGGATTTTTGTAGGAAAGATAGTTACTTAGGCCTGCTTTTTAAAACAATTTTTATTAATACATGATGTTCTTACAAAATGCAACATTTTTTAATGTGTACAATGGAAATCACCCTCAGTTCGAGCAGTTTGCATTTATTTCAGTGTGTAATTGTTTATCCTTGTGTAAGAAAGTTGAGTAATTTCCTTTTCTTTTTTTAAAATCAATTTTCTGTGCAGCGAACGCCGATGTTCTGAAGGCCATGGTAGCAGATAACTCTGTGATTGGGGACAACAGTGTATTCAATCCTGAAAGGTGAGATTGTTTGTTTGTTTGTTTTTGCAGTGTGTGTGTGTGTTCAGTTGATTGCTCTTGTCCTGGAGATATGGACTCCTGCCCCAGAGACCCGGCATAAAATTCCTAATTAAGTTGCATGACAAAGGTACTACAGTACTGAAACGTTGCCAAGACCAGCTTTCATATCTTGGTTATAATAAAAATAACATCACTCCAGGGACCTTTAAGAAGTGAGTAACATTATCTATATTATTCAATTCTTTCTCAGACTAGTAAGGTAAATGCACTTTACATGTGTGCTACAAGAACTCATTCCAAATAATCAGCAAACGGGTTAATTAATGGGCTTATAGGAACATTATAGGAACACTATAGTGTCAGGAATACAAACATGGCAGGTTAGGTCCCTGGCTCCCTTCTCAGTGGGGTAAAAATGTTTTTTTTAGTTACCATTTCTTCCACTCTGCATCAGTCTCGTCGTAGCTGGCTCCATGGCTGAGATCATCAATCTTTATGATCCCTGCAAATCCATTTGTTTCTCATAGGAAAGCATTGAGTGGCTATTGCAAATGCACGGCAAAATGCTGGCCTGTGCCAATCAGCATCTTCTAATAGAGATGCATTGATTCCATGCATTTTTATGGGGATTGTTCAGCGTCTCCATGTATGTCTGTGCAGCACTGACGCAAGAATCACCTATAGTGGCCATCTGAGTGACTGCCATGAGAGCTGTTACTAGGCACCAATGTAAACACAATGTATACATTGGAAAGCCTGCAGGGACAAACTATACACACCAGAACCACTACATTAAGCTGTAGTTGTTCTGGTGACTATAGTGTCCCTTTAATGTAGGCGCAAACAAAACTTGACCTGTTTTTTTTTTTTTTGTTTTTGTTTTTTACATTATTTACATTCACACTGAAACGAGCACACTTTATTTAAAGAGGATATCTTATTCTCATTTTGATATGAACTCATTACATATATGACATTATCTTGATGACCCATTCTACAATGTTATGATTTACTCAGTGCTTCACAGTGCTTTATCTTTTCCAAACAAAGAGTTCAAAAATATAGTTTAGTGACACAAGCTTCAATTGTGCTACAATTAATTAAGCAAAAATCCTCATCAAACTCACCCCAGTGTAAAGTTATACATTGCGCTGGGGAAGGAAGAACTGCTAAATTAAACAAGTTATTGTTACTTTAACAGACCTGATTAAAATATGCCTGTTCAAAACCAGATGGGACCCATTAAAATAGAATGGGGCACCAGTACTTGATCTGGTGAAGAACTCAGTGATACAAAAAAGATAGACTTATCA
Source organism: Pelobates cultripes (assembly GCA_933207985.1). Lineage (NCBI taxonomy): Eukaryota > Metazoa > Chordata > Amphibia > Anura > Pelobatidae > Pelobates > Pelobates cultripes. Next base: position 65,270,710 of record OW240917.1, on the reverse strand, counting down.
TAGCTACTTATAGACACTTGCTTAATTGTCTCAGTTTGATATATAGTCACGAATCGCCTGTTTAAACCTTGTTCTTGCCTTGTCTCATTGATTATCGACCCCTGGCTTGCTTTGCTATGTGAAATTTGGAGCCTCAGCTCCTTTGAACCCTAAAGTAACCTGTGCAGTTGCTCTATTCAGACCCAAGTTCTCTTCCCTGACTACTGTTGTGAATTGTCCTCTTCCTCCACTGTTGGCTCTTGACCCTTTCTCTCGTTTCTGACTACTCTCTTGGATTACCTCTCTATGCCTGCTGCTTCACTGGCTTCTGACCCCAGTTTCCATTGCCAGAGTACTCTCACGGAATGAAATACCTTGCTACAACTCTTGTAACTTCTAAGGCCACAATCATGTATCATCCTTTCAACCATTACCTCATTCAGTTGGCCTTTGTTCTCAAGTGCTCATTTGACGTTAAACCTGTTTGTTGCCTCATTACTGTTTATTCAGCTAAAGACTCCCATTTTGCCAAGCCTCTCTGCTGCCTCCACTGTCAGCATAGGACGAATTACACAGCACACTTCTTCTCCTCTCTGGATCTTCCAAGCTTCTAAAGCCGCCCACACACGACCTATTCAGTGTTATACCACATAGGTCTATGGCGCCTCTAAGTAAATAGCTACTTCTTGTCAAACCAACCTCTAATACTTTATCTTCATTAAAGGATGTCTTGTATGTAATATTATTCACTGTTCTTGTTCTGTTATTGCCTAAGTTGGTTCTAACAAAGCTAACTCCATTGTGTATTAGTCAAAGTATCCGAGTCTATGCCAATAGTAAAAAAAAAGGTTAAGTCATTTTATTTTGCTGCCTAAACTACTGTGTCCCGTAATTGATGCACGGTATTATACCATCACTACCAGGAATCCTTTAGATGAATGTGTTATGCTGTGATGGTTTTAATTTAAATTTGAAATTCACTTTGAATTCTCAATTTAGTGAATGTAGCTGCGTGTCTGTAATAGTCTGTGTGCCAATTTAATTGCCAAAACTTATTTTAAGTACTATTTTCACTCTTTCCTCTGCTTTTTATTTGGTAGAACTGGTGATTGATAAATAATCATATTCTTTAAATACAAACATTTATTAAAGTATTTTCTAAACAATTAACTATGCCGTTATAATGATAGTGGTATGTGGGTTTATAATGAAAGAACATTACTGCAGTATTTGTATTAGAAGGCTGGTCTCTGAATTAGGCATTGGAGAATGTGTTTGGCTATTTAGTGCCATGTGCTCTACAGTCCGCAAAGCCTCATTAGGATTTTCATTATTTTTTCCCTAAACTGCTTTTGTCTACAAGTATTTAAAACATCTCAAATAAAATGATATTTATATGGCATACCAAAGGTTTATCCAGAGAAATAATTAATTGTGGTGAAGCACGTATCTAAGGGTTCAGGAGTCAACTTAAAGGATCACTATAGGGTCAGGAATACAAACATGTATTCCTGACCCTATAGTGTTAACACCACCTAGCCCCCCTCGGCCTCTCATGCTTCCATAAATATAGTAACAATCTTACTGTATTCAAGCCTGAAGCTGTAACTCTGCATGCTGTTAGACTCAGAAAAACAAGCTGACATGTGGTTGCCTGATCCAATCACAGTGCTTCCCCATAGGATAGGACAGACAAAGAGGCAGATCAGGGGCAGAGCCAGCATGATTCAAACACAGCCCTGGCCAATCAGCATCTCCTCATAGAGATGAATTGAATCAATGAATCTCTATGAGGAAAGTTCAGTGTCTGCATGCATAGGGAGGAGATACTGAATCACAGGATGCTGTGCACTGTGCTGCCCTGTGCTCTGCTGACAGCAGATCTTAGTGGATGGAGGCATATTGTGCCTTCATCAACTCCCAAGTCCCTCTGGTTCACTCTGAGTGACTGCAACTGGAGGTGTTCCTAGCTTTCAATGTAAACACTGTAGTTTCTCAGAAAATACAGTGCTTACATGAGAGAGGCTGCAGGGAGCTATAGTTCTCACCTGAACAACCTCATTAAGCTGAAGTTGTTCAAGTGACTATAGTGTCCCTTTAATAAATACATTTTTAAATTTTCTAATTTTTTCCAGAACCCTGAGATTACATTGTTTTCCCAGTGTGTTTTTACAGTGTGCAGCACTGCTGTTAAGCTTCTCCACGCTCTGCATGGAGACACTGAATTTTTCTCATAGAGATGCATTGATTCATCTGATTGGCGTTTGGTCCCACCTCCTTGCCGATTTCAAACGATCCAATGCTTTCCCTATGGGATTGGTGGCGGGGCCAGCACCGGCGGACCCACGCAGAGCTGGAAATAAGGTAAGTTTATTACCTTTTAAGGGGGCTTAGAGGGGGGGCAAGCCACCTAAGTCAGGGTTTTAACACTATAGGGTCAGGAATGTTTGAGTTCCTGACCTTGTAGTGTTCCTTTAAGTAACAACAAAAAATAGTATATTTGCTAGTTTCCTCATATCAGTGTTGATATATGAATAAAGATGAATCACACTTTAATTTGCAGTTTTACATGAGGAACTTGTATGCATTGTTTTTTTTTTTTTTTAATGCAAGTTATTGCAGGATTCTCAACTACTGAAGGTTAATATTGTTAAAACAGAATAAATGGAACGTGTGGTTGCATTTGTATATGAAAAAGCATAAACAAGAATGCTGCAATATTAAAACGTCTTCCTCTGTTTTGCATGTGACTGAGAGAGCACAGCTGTATTTGTTCATTGAGCATCAGTCTGAGAACAGTATTTGGTGTTTAAACATGCCCGTACGGCTGTATTTGTTTACACTTAAATGCATTTCTGCAGAATATGAGAAAATGAAGGCACTAAGGCTGTCTGTAGTATTAAGAACTGGAGTTGCTTTATTTCCATTTAGCCATGTAAGAGCAGGCAAGCTCTGTGATTTACTATCCAACCTGCAAACATGCATGGTTCACGGAATCATGGATATGGTGCCTTCCTGACCTTGCTGTGGAATAAGTGCTGGGCAGTTTGTGGAGATTTATCTATCTATGGATCAGTGCAGCCCATAAACATGAAAATATATTTTTGGTTCTCTGGCCGGTCCACTACAATTGTTCCCTGTGTCTGTCTCCACCCAGAGTGAAGAGCCCCCCAATATGACAGAACGACTCACCAAGCAGTATTCTGCAGCAGAACATACCAGACTTTTTTCAAGCCTGGATTTCTAATTGTGCTTTTTTAATTTTGTTTTTTTGACATTCTTTATTTTAACGTTTTATCGTTAATACAAGATGGCAAACAATTGGGGATACAACAATATACAGATAACAATGTATAGTCCGGTTGTCGTAAAAGCGCCCACTGCATCCCACTATTCCAGCAGGGGAGCCCCTGGATGTCTGGGACCACCCCAGTTTGAGTCTCGGGGTCGACCTAAACAAGGGGATCTACTTTTTGTGAGTATTCATCCTTGATGGGGGAGTGATAGCGAAGCGTTATAGCTAGTGGCTGGGACGAGAGGCTTATCACCCCTCTGTGAGTCGGGGGCGGGCATCAGCCCTCACCCTTTTGAGTAGCTGGGGATTAGTATGTCTCTCTGCCTCCCAACCTGGGTCAGCTCTTTGTAGGGCAGGGGACTTTGTCCATAGATAGCCGGTGTGTGTGTATTATAATCGTGTGGGGGCCGACTGGTCCCGCACACCCAGCGTCTCCATCAGTGGACGAAGGGCGGTGGTGGATGTATGCCTCTTGGTTTATGTACGCACCCCTCCTTGACTTTCGTCCTCTTGTCCGCGTCTATTACCTCCCCTCTAAGGGCCTGTCGAAGTTGTGGTCTGTGTGGATGTCTATGGTCAGGATGCTGTCCATGTGCGTGTATATCTGTCCGAGGCAGTGTCCACTGGGTCCATCAGTCAGTAGGTAGTCAGCAAGGTGGGGAAGGGGGGGATGGGACATGGGAAAAGGAAGGGAGGGTCTCGCCCCGCCACCAGCCAGAGCCCCATGGATTCCTACTCGGCCGCCTGTCCAGGTCCCGGCCGTGTCCGCCCCCGCCCGGCCACATGTGTAATCCAGGGCGCCCACAGCCGAGCGTTGCGTTCCTGTGTTCCACGTTTCTCAGCCGTTAGAGTCTCCATCGCGAAGATCTCCTCCACCTTCGCCATCCATTGTGGCAAGGTCGGGACGTCTTTCGATTTCCACCTAGGAGGAATTAGGCTTTTGGCAGCGTTGAGTAGATGTCTCGTTATATTTTTCTTGTAATTGGCCAGCGGAGCCAGCATGTGGTTGAGGAGCATAGGGAGTGATTCAAAGGGCAAGTCTGAGTATAATATTTCAGTGAGCTGGTTGTGGATCTGCTGCCAGAAGGCCGCGATCAGAGGGCACGACCACCAAATGTGGAGGTCGGTTCCCTCTTCCCTCTAGGAGGTTGGGCAGTGTGACCTCAGGGTTGCGTATTAAAAAGAGCAAATCGTCGGCATATGCAGCTACCTTATGTTCTCTGCTGCTGAGGGTTATCCCCTCAATGCCCCCATCCCGTCTGACCGCCTCCAGAAATGGCTCTAGAGAGAGGGGGGACAGAGGGAACCCCTGTCGCATCCCGTTCCGGATGACATATGTCTGGGAGAGGACTCCATTTACGCGTAGTTGTGCCTTTAGGGCCGAGATCCATTTGAGGATCTGGGCTCCGAATCCCATAGCCTGCAGGGTGGCTTGTAGGTAATGCCAGTCCACCCGGTCAAACGCTTTTTCAGCATCTGTTGAGAGGAGGAGACACCCCCTTTTGGTGGTTTGAAGGCGGTGCATGATGTTAAGCGCCCTGATGGTGTTGTCTTTTGCCTCTCTCCCGGGGATGAATCCTGTTTGATCCGGGTGGACCAGGGTCGGAACCAGTCTGCCAATTCGCTGTGCCAGGATCTTAGTGAATAATTTGAGGTCGACGTTGAGCAGGGATATGGGTTGGTAACTAGAGCACGCCGTGGGGTCCTTTCCATCCTTGTGAGTTCAGGCCGTTCAGCAACTCCGGTAGCAGAATGTCTCCGAAGGTTTTGAGGTATCGTGCGGGGAGGCCGTCCGGTCCGGGGGCTTTGTGTAGGTGTGTGGTTTTCAGAGCCGCCGAGAGTTCCTCTAGCGTGATGGGGGCATCTAGCTCCTCCCTGTGCTCCTGTGTAATGGTCCGAGTCACATTCTGTTCCAGGTACTCCTGCGTCAATATGTGTCTCCGTCGTTGCGCAAGATCTGTCGCTGTAGCTGGTAAGTTGTAAAGCTTAGTGTAGAACTCCTTGAATCCTCCTATAATCTTGTCAGGGATCTGGGTGAGAGGGCCACCTTGCGTTTTGATCTTGGTGATTTGGCACCCCCTTCGCTTTTGTTGGAGCATCCTCGCCAGCATGCGGCTACACTTGTTGGAGTATTCATAGAAATGTCGGTTGGACTTTCAGAGCGCGTGTGCAAGTTTCTGCGATAATAATTGTTGTAGTTCCCTATGGGTCTCCATTAATTCTCGGGATGTGATCTCAGAAATGGAGGCCTTGTGTTCCGTTTCGAGTTGGGCAGCCCTCCCATGCAGCTCCACGATTCTCGCACTCTGAGCCTTCTTCCAAGCTGTGCAGACCTTAATAAAATGTCCCCGGACCACACACTTATGGGCTTCCAAGCGGGTCAGTTGTGGGGTCTCTCCTGCCCTGTTGTCTTCGAAGTAGTGCCGCAGGACCGTTCTAGTCTCCTCCAGGACCTGCCAGCTGTCCGCCAGACCTGCGTCCCTGATCTCTGAGCGTGGGGCCAGTCGGACCCCGGAAATGAGTCTCTTGTAAAAATGCCACTGACGCCCTGGCCGTCCACAGAGACCGCAGCAGTTGTGTCCTCCGCTCTGGTGCGTTCAGGCCCCTGACGTTGTTGGACCAAAGGCGCAGCGGCGCGGGGGCAAACCCCCCGGGACCCCAGCTCGCCATGAGGGCCGGCTCTGCGGCATCGACGGGGGGGGGGGACGACACACACCAAGTGATCAAGGAAGGCGGGCGAGCGGGCGGGGGCGAGTGTTTCGTTCGTGTGTGTCGAGTCAGTGGGCGTTAGTTCCTCTGTCGTCGTCTCGTGTCAAAGGGAGGGGGAAAACTTACTATATACAATAACAGACTTGACTGTCTAGGGGGGTGAGTCCGAGGGAGAACCCTCTGGTCTATTAAATAGTCTCCTCTGTCTTCACCCTATCCTAGTATATCCCACGGTCCGTCTACGGGTGCGTGCGCAGCCCGAGGCACAGGTCAAGGCGGTGATTTGGTCCAGTTGTGTGTGCGCTCTCGGTAAGGTCTTACTGTAGTCTATACGTCACTACCGTTACCCCCCCAGCCACCAGGCAAGTTCTTCCTCTTACGCCTTAGGGCACTGCCAGGTCGCCCATGACCTCAACCCACCCCGAGGTCCCCAAGGTGTATGGGATGAGTAAATGGCCACAGATTCGGGGGCCGCGTGGATATGTTGCGAGTAGATCAGCCTGTCCCCCATATTCCCACAGGTACTATTACCACCCTGTTCGAGGTTTAGGTGGGAAGTCTCAACTCCTACCTCCCGCACACGTATACCCCTCCCCCATCGGCCTGCACCCGACACCGCAATTCTCACTCCGGCTCCCACCCAACCCGCCATCCACCCCGTGTGTGCATCCCCTCCACACGCCTCCACATCACCCACCCGCCCCAAGTCCCCCCAATGCTCCCCGTAGCAGGGCCACAGCAGTACAGCACTCCATCTCAATCATATTGTCCAGGGTTTCCGAATCCCATACCAACCCCGTGGGATCCCTATACTCTCCTTGTCCCTGTTTGCGGCTCGCCTGGGCCTCAGTCTCCAGTGCCTCCACGCAGACCTCCACCGCCGACAGGTCGGTGCGCAAGGCCGCGATCTCCTCGCGGACAGCCGTCCGGAGGTCCTGCAGGAGGCTGGTGGTATAAGCCTTCTTCAGCATTTGCCCCGAGATTGCGGTCAGCTCCTGCCTGATCATTGCAAGTGTGTCCTCCTGTGTTTCGCCGGCTATGGCGCTTCCCGCACTTTCCCCTCTTGGGGAATCAGGCGCCATGTTTCCCATCAGCCAGAGGCTGCCGCGGGAGCCCGGGGTATGCATGTATTCATCCAGCGTGCCGGTGTGGGGAGCCTCCCATGATGTTTGTCTTCTTATTGCGGACCATTTTGGAGGGCTCCGGGAGATAAGAGGTGCGTATTGATTGCTTATTAAGGGCCGGGAGGTGAGGAGCTCTATATTCAGGCGTCCTTCTCCATGCTCGGTCCGGCCACGCCCCTCTAATTATGCTTTTAACAATTTTACGTACATGTTCTCATTTTATTGCCACTGCCACCACTTTTCCCAGCAGAATCGGTGGATCCTTGCTGAACTCTGAAGATGTTAGCCATGTCACGTGATTTTGGTTTTATTTGGAAGTCTGAAATATGGAGATAAATACTCCAGCCATTCTCACCTTTAACCCCTGTCTCCTTTGTTATAAACTCATCTGCTGTCAGTTGAGATGAAGATCATCCGCAAGGTACAAGCCCACAATCTACCAAAGACACAGTGGGAAAGATAGAAAACATAATACTGGACGTTATTTTTTTTTTTTTTTAATGTCTTAAATTTTTTATTGATATGTTATTGTTTGCTTCATAGTAAGCAGTTAGATGAGATAACATAAAGAGAGAGGGGGGGGGTACAGAAAGTAAAAGGGAGGGGGGAAGGGGAAGCGGGTAACATGTAGATCTTTACACGATTCTTGACATTACAGGTCAAAGATTGCATTACAGATCCAAAATACAGAATCAAAATACAGATGTAGAATACAGAGACAATGTTCCGAATACAAGGTACAAATTGCACATACGAGATACAAGGTACAAATAGTGCGTGTTAATTAGCATATATTTGCGTTAAAGATGGGCAGAGCATGCTAGGTAATGTAACCCTTCGATGAGGTTTTGGATAAGGTGGTTTGGTATATTGTTAGTTTCCTTCCACCTCCACCAGTGCCTTCAGCGTCAAGACCCTAGGAGGGAGCGTATCTGCCGTATCGAGGATCCACAGACATGCCCACCAAGCGTGGTATCTGAGGTTTATCCAGTGCGGCCCAGCAACACGGCAAGACACATTATTAAATCAAATGTTTACATGTGGTAATTGGGTTAGTCCTCGTTTGAGTGCCCAGGATGTTAGCTTTCCTAACAGAAGACTGGCCACTGCCCCCATGAGTAGACAGTTAAATGAGGTTGTGTAAGTAAGCAATGGGCTCTACGATATGGTGTGGGACCTATCTATATCTTAAATGGGTATTAGAGTTAGTCACTAGTTTTCAGGTGGATCTCTAAACTGGGTCCAGCGTTGCCAGTGCCTGGTGAAAATATGTTCTCTGTTACGAAGGCGACTGGCCATTCTTTCAAAATTACACGTTGTGTCGAGACGTGTTAGGATTTCTGATAATTTCGGGCTTTGTTGTTGTTTCCATCTGTATGCTATTGCTATTTTGGCTGCAAGTAGACAATGAGTGAGAATGTGTACTTCATCTTCCCTGGGTGAGTGTGGAAAAATGTGAAGCAGGTAGCATTCTGGGGATTTCGGCACTATTATTTTCAGTTCGTCTGAGAGGAGCTGTTCCATTGCATTCCAGAATGCACTTATAATTGGGCATGACCAAAATATGTGGATAAGTGTGCCTTTACTTTTAAGGCATCTCCAGCACATGGGGGACGCAGTGGGGTATATACGCCCTAGACGTGAAGGTACCATATACCATCTCATTAGTATTTTACAAAAAGCTTCTCTGTGAGCCAGGCTATATGTGGATTTTTTCAGCCTACCCAGGGCCTCCCGCCACCTCCCTTGGCTAATTTGTGTATTGAGATCCTTTTCCCATGCGCTCATATAGGAGGGGATTTCCTTATCTGCTGTGCCCATGAGTGATGTGTAACATAATGATAGTGCTTTTATGTTCTTTAGTTTACCTTGACATTTAAGGAGAAATCGTGGTGGGGGAAATTACCTGCCTATATGTAGTTTATGTTCATGTATGATGTTTTTAATGCGTAAGTATGTAAATAGTTCCCTAGACGGGAGGCCGAACGTCTGTTGTAGTGTTGGGAAAGATGTTATTCCCGCAGCATCTATCAGGGAGCTCACATGGAGAATACCCTGTCGAACCCACGTATCAAGGCAAAGATCCTGTGTGTGGAGTGTTAGTGATTGTAAGGGTGCTGCGAGTAGGAGGTCGCTACCTATGTCCATTTTCAAGATCGACTGTCTCCAAATACGGAGAAGTTGTTTCGTTGGAGGTAGGATATCAGTGTCCCATACCTGCCGGTCCGCGCATGTCCAAAGGGCATTCACTATTGTCCCTTGTGTCATGCTGGCATTTTCCAGTGCCAGCCATATGGGCGAAGCCCTACCCTCCATGACCGTGAGGCCCTGTGCTAGTATTGATGCTTTGTAATAAAGCTGGACATTGGGTACGCTAAGGCCTCCTTCTGAGATGGGTCCCCAGATCAATTTATTTGAGATTCTGGGAGGTTTTCTTTTCCAGATATATGCGTTTATGATCGTTTGGAATCTTTTCACTATCGCGTTAGGGATCTCTATCGGCAGTGTGCGGAAGAGGTATAAGATGTGTGGCAAGATCATCATCTTAACCGTATTGATGCGCCCCAACCATGAGAGTCCTTTGTCGTCCCATTGTCTGAGTTGGAGGTCTAGTTTTTGCAGAAGCGGGATGTGATTCACTTTAGTTACTAATGTGGATGTGGCCGGTAATTGGATACCGAGGTACGTGATTGAGGTTTTACGCCAATCGAATGGATACACCGCCTTGAGAGTTTGCAACGTGTGGTGTGGTAGGCGGATTGCTAACGCTTGTGATTTTTTTGCATTATTTTTGTAATATGACACCTTGCTGTATCTATCCAAAAGCGCCATTAAGTTCGGGAGGGAGTTGGGGGGATCAGTGATGAAGAGCAGGATGTCATCTGCAAATAAAGCAATTTTCATTGTACCTATCGGCGTGTGTAGGCCCTGAACTGTGTCTAGTAATTTGATGTGTTTAATCAGTGGTTCCAGGCAGAGGATAAAAATCAGCGGTGAGAGAGGGCAGCCTTGCCTGGTTCCATTGGTTATCGGGAATGGCTTAGAGAGAAAGCCTGTGTTATATACTTTAGCCGAGGGGTTAGAATATAGGGCCAATATGCTTTTTTGGAACGGGTGGGGAAATCCCAGTTTGGTCATCACTGCTGCCATATAGGACCAATTTAGGCGGTCGAAGGCCTTTTCAGCATCGAGTGCTAATAGTATGCCCTGTTGTTGGGTTTTTTGTGCCCATTGGATTAGGTTTAGGAAATGGCGTGTGTTGTCTCCTGGTTGTCGTGTAGGGACAAATCCAGCTTGCTCCTGTGAGACCATGTCTAAAAGTAGCGGTTTTAAGCGGTTTGCCAGTAGTTTTGCGTACAATTTGGTGTCAGCATTTAATAAGGATATTGGTCTCAAGTTAGCGCATTCCGTTGGGGGCTTCCCGGGTTTAGGGAGGGTTATTACATGTGCAAGGAGCATTTCGGACGGGATATTCCCCGTGTCTTTGATATGGTTAAACAACTTGGTAAGATGTGGTGTTAATTGTGTGATTAGGGACTTATAAAGGGAGTTTGGGAAGCCATCTGGACCGGGTGCTTTATGTGTGGGTAATAAACTAATGGTCTTGTGTACTTCCTCCTCTGTAAATGGTGTTTGGAGGTAAGTTTTTTGAGCGTCTGTGAGGGTGGGTAAACCTACGCTGTTGAGAAAGTCTAGAATTTCGCCCTTTGTAGGTTGATGTATGTCTTTTGCTCTATATAAGTTATAAAGTGTGTCGTAATATGAGGCTAGTTCCTCCACAATATCTTGAGGATTATATAGCTTATGGTTGGTTGCTGAGGTCATGTATGGTAGTTTAGACTGCAGGTGACGTGTTTTTAGGCGACGAGCCAGTTGTTTGCCTGCTTTATTACCCTGCATGTAATGGGA
>OW240917.1:65027302-65259594 GCA_933207985.1 Pelobates cultripes | reverse complement strand
TAAGGTTTCTCTCCTGTATGGCTTCTCAAATGATGCTTAAGATTAGAAGCGGCTGAAAAGCATTTCTCACACTCAGAACAAAAATATTTTTTTTTAACATTCTCTCCACTTTGAACGAAATGACGTTTGGGAAGAGATTAACATAACTAAACACAGGCAGTAAAAATACAGTTTTTAGCCATACCCTGTAACTTTAAAACTACACATCCCATCTTCATAATTACATATTTGGAATCAGCACACTTAAAACATAAACATAACCAAAAATCAGCCAAATCCATCCAGGGGTTAAAAAGTTAGCTGGAGGTCCCTTTTATGACCGACCGCAAGCACATTTTCCTGCCCAAAACAGTTCCATAGATTTGGGCTGTGAGGTCGGTCTATTTCAGGCTGAAAAAACGACTAAGTCCCATCGCGAATGGGACTTAGTCTCTGTAGCTGAAATAAGGCTGAAAAACGGTTGAAAGACTCAAGTCCCATCACGAATGGGACTTAGTCTCTGCAGCTGAAATAAGGCTGAAAAACGTGGTTGAAAACGACTAAGTCCCATCGGCGAATGGGACTTAGTCTCTGCAGCTGAAATAAGGCTGAAAAAAACGGCTGAAAAAAAGACTAAGTCCCATCGCCGAATGGGACTTAGTCTCTGCAGCTGAAATAATTTCCCATTTACTGACCCAAGTGGGAAATAGCAAGGCAGGCACAAAGGGTTTGCACCAGGTCTGGGGACACAGGGGACACCGTCTTAAAGGGGCCGTGTCCCCAACAAGTCTGGGGACACGGCCTTTAAAGGGCAGTGTCCCAATCTTCCTGATGTCCCAAAAAAGGTGTTTAAAGGGCCAGCACCAGTCACATAAAGAGTCCATAAGCCCCAATATGCCCACCGACAGTCTTAAAGGGCCATACACACCAAATAAAAAGTGCATACATTTTCACAATCTCCCAGGGGCCATAGTCATGCGGGAGGAGGCTGGCAAAGAGGCTTCTCCACAACCCAGGGAAACAGGGCAATTTGCCATTTAAAGGGCCCGTTACAAATAGTAGTTTGTAACAAGGTGTCAATCCATATCTGCCAAGTGACCCGCATGTAGGGGAACAGTCCCTATTCTGCTCTGAAGTCAGTGCTGCATCAGGGATCCTTAGGACAGGTGTCAATTCATATCTGCCAAGTGACCCTATGTAGGGGGACCAGTCTCTATTCTGCTCTGTGTCCGCGTGCATCAGGGGCTCTGAGGACAGGTGTCAATCCATATGTCAAGGTGTCAATATGTCATATGTCAGGTGTCAATCCAGATTGATTGTGATTTAGGAATGTTAGGTGATTTCTGCCCTTTATGGATTAAAACCAGACTCTGTATCAACTGTGTAATTTTCCATGGGAGTTTTGCCATGGATCCCCCTCCGGCATGCCACAGTCCAGGTGTTAGTCCCCTTGAAACAACTTTTCCATCCCTATTGTGGCTAGAAAGAGTCCCTGTGTGTTTTAAAATTCGCCTCCCCATTGAAGTCAATGGCGTTTCGGGCGGTTCGTCGGTTCGCGAACATTTGCGGAAGTTCGCGTTCGCCGTTCGCGAACCGAAAATTTCGGGTTCGCGACATCACTACCCACTATCTTTTGTCATCAAAATCTTTTATTTTTGTTGTCAAAGTACAACTTGCAAACTGTGCGATGACTTTTAAATGAGAAATATAGTACATGGTTATTGGGTGAAATAAGTAAGAAATGAAAAGAAGCAGGACAATATAAATTTATTAGGCAAGATCGAGAATTTCCAGTTAATGCATTTGCAGACTTTGAAAAATATGAATGTTTCTGTTGTGTGTTCAGGTTTCTTTTGAGTATTTTTATAGAACCCTGCTTGGTTGTTCCTTTTCACAGAGTCTTTTGGGCGGAAATAAAAAGCATTGTATTAGGTGAGCTTTTAAATACTTAATCTCTACCTGGAGTGGCACGTATGAAACTTAAAGCGCTTGTTATATCGTGCCTAGAAAGTGTGACAATGTTAGTGGGATTAGGGCGTTTTGAAATGACTCTTCCAAGAAGAGGAAAATGGATCACATTTCTGCTATTCCTCATGCTTTTTTCAAAACTCAACTATGATGGAAATGTCAAACACTGGGAAGTGATACAAAAATATAGAACATGGCTATTTTTATACATTTTTTGTTTAGAAATATATATATATATATATATATATATATATATATATATATATATTTTTTTTTTTTTATTTTTTATTTATTTTTTTTGGTACTGCAATATTCAATAGTAGGAGCTGCTGAGAAACCGCTTATTTGGTTATGTTTTTTTTTTAATTGTGTTGGGGATTTCTGTGTAATATGAACGATCACAGACTTGGATTTTAAACTAGGAAACTTGCAGTTAGAGCACGCACATGATTAATGTATCACCAGTTCAAACCTGTGTGTTCCTGCAGGATACAACATATAAATATGCTTAACATCCATGAATTTAAGTACGTGTCCTGAAATGCAAGTCACATGGAGTTTAGACATCCTGTTTGTTTCTTCATAAGCTAATGAGCATCATTTCCATGTTGCTTTAATTAAATTTTGCTGCTGAATTAAAGGGACTCTTGTTTCTTGGTCTGTGACTAACCACAATTTTGTTGATGAGATGCATTGCTTTGGGAATTGTTTTTATTATTCACCTTTTTAGTTCTACCAGGATTCCCCTATTTAGAGTCTGCCTTTATATGTGTACTATCCAATGTCATCATTACATTATTATTATTATTATGAGGTTTATATCACCAACATATTCTGCAGAGCTCTACAATACATTACCATGTATCCCATATTTAATCCGGAAAATGAGTCAAGTAGCAGACACAGTCAGGTTATTCGTTAAACAGTGAAATGTCTGATATTGACATAGGAATTTCACATTTTGGTCAAAATAGTTGAGCTTGAAAAATGTGACTACCTTTTCAATTCCTAACACTTGAAGCCGTTACGGTGCATAAACTGTCCCTTTATCTAAAACACGGAGTGCCATCTGGCAGGGCCGCCACTGATTGGCTGAGTGGTTACTTAACAAACTGAGCGGTCAGCTTGAAAAAGGTACATTTCTTTTCAAGCCAGGTTTTCGAATGGGGAGCCACTGATTGGCTGAGAGCTGACTCTCTAAGTCAATCAGTAACTCCCATTTCATAATGAGTAAACTCAGAGTAATAATAACACACACACTCAAACAATTTGGTATTCAAACATAAAATGTAAAAACAAAAAATGACTCGATACCTGAACATAACTCTGTATTAGAACAAAATCACACAGCATTAACATTGTTGGGACCTCTTTGGTATGATGCATCGGCCTCCTAGCACTAGACAAAGTGAACAAAGCTCCATTCTGTAAGCAAACAGAGCTGACTGGTAAAGGGAGGCTACATTTTCATTTCATTTACATTGTGTTTATTATTTTTCTGAAAGATATTATGCATGTAAGATATTATTAAACTGTAAAATTTATGTTAAAATGCTGTAATTGATGGGATTTGGAACGGAGTAATCTAATTTAGATAAATTCTTATGGAAAATTTTGATACGATTTTTGAGCAAATCGGTTCTCAAACAGCCAACTGGAACGGATTAAGTTCGAGTTCCGAGGTTCCACTGTATAATTATATATATATATATATATATATATATATATATATATATATATATATATATATATATATATATATATATATATATATATATATATATATATAGAATTGTATTTATTTTTAACACAAACTTGTTTCTTACTCAGAAACTATTTATATGCACTATGGATAAAACAATACACCTACAGTTCTAGACTCTCACACACCTGCAGTCACACAATTTGCTGGGACGTAAATGATGAAGTGTTTTTTTTTGTTGTTGTTTTTTTTATTATTGCAGACTGTTACGTCAGGCTGGATAAAGTGTGTGTGTGCGCGCGCGTCATGGATTTGATCAGTGCTGTATTTTATTAAACACATATTAGAATCTTTGTAAGTATGTATGCCATTTAAAGCAGGATCATAATTCTGCTGTCTGCTACTTCTCAATGCAGGCATCTTCATCCTCAACATATTCCCTACTTGCATCCTTCCTTTATTGCCTCTTCACCTTGATAACGTTTTATATTTGCGTAAATGCAATGTAAAACGAAGTAGTGAGAGCTGTTTCTGCCACCAGAACATGCAGACAGTGCTCTAAACTCTGGGAGTTTACTTGCTTTGGATTTGTCAAGCACCATATTTCAAGTATGTATTGTATTGATACTTGTGACATATTCCACATTGAAGAGCCTAAGAAATGGACATGTTATTGATGTTCTGTTACATTGTGAATTTAACGGTTTCCTGGTTCACAAAGAGGCTCAAGAGCTAATCTCCTGTAAACATTGGGGCTGGAATTATCATCATGAACATAATTGGACTTCCTGCTGACTTCCACATATAGAATTCTCCAAGTACTTAGATTCCATTGTTTTCTATATATGTATGTATGTATTTGACTCTCTGTGCAGTTTGTAGGCATGGGAATTTCAGAATGAGCTCTCAATGCAAGCTGCTGTTTTAAGCTTATAAATTATATCAGTGTATTTGAGTCTAGGGCAGTTATGGTCAACCACAGCACCCCATATGTTTGAAAACTACATTTGGCATGAGGCCCTTCAGGGGCATTGCATGGTTGCAAAACAACTATGGGCTTCAGCCCAAGTGGAAATTGTATATCTATGAATCACATTATGACATTATCAAATAATGGAATGAATTATAGCATTATATAAACCTGCACCCACTGCATTCACCCGAAACTTGCAGTGTTAAACCTGCACCCAAATCATTACCCTCACATGTTATGTAATTGGAGGTGGTGTTTTTCCTCTCAATATTGCAGGGATTTTGGGGTCAACAATGAAACTGTGTCTATATCAGGTTTGGTCCTTTTTTAGGACCTCATGCAGGGCTACAGTCCAAGTCAGCTCCCTCTCCACACCCCGATGCCCAGCCACATAAGTCTGATATATGTAGTTCCCAAACTTTCTGTTCCCATTGGTATCACTGGCTTACAGCATTATCACACAGTACATGTTTTCTCATACCTCCCTAGTGTCTCTACTTATTTTTTGCACAAATCCCTCTTTCCAACTCTTCTCTCTTAAAGCGGCACTGTCATGCCGAACTTACCTTTCCTCAATCTCTTCCTCTTCTCCCCCTCTCTCAGGATCTGTTCTTCTTTTCTTCCTGTCTTCTTTAGTTTTCTTTAAAATCATAAGACAAAGTAGGGACTCTTTGCCTTATGGAGGATTCCTCCGCTTGACCAGCTCTGACCAGCGGAGGAGCAAAGTGTGCTTCATTTCCGCTGGTCAGAGCAATTTTCCCATAATTCTCACCTTTCCTCTGTGTTCCCGCGATGCTTCCTGTCATTTTACAATAAACTGCCGAATTGCGTTCTAACTGAATGAGAACACTATGTTCGTTTGTTTTAGAACGCAATTCGGCACTTTATTCGGATCGGAATTTCATTCGAATGAATGAAACTCCGATCCTATTTGTGCTGTGGTTGTTATCTACTAACAGGCTGAAAGACCTAAATTGGTCTTTCAGCCACATTTACTAATACTGAGTAAAAATTAGTCTGTCAAATACTCTGGACAAATCAGGTTACTCAATTCTGCTTGGAGTCTCCCGAGCACTCATTTCTCCCTTTGGGACCTCCCATCACGTTATTACATTGGTGTTTCGTCTCCCTATCTGGTCCGCCCAGTCTAATCCTCTGCAGACCTCCCACTGGACATTCCGATTGGCGGCTGCTGTTCTTTACCGCCCCACGTGTCTGGCTGACATTATCGGAAGCCACGTGGGCTTGATTAATCATCTTGTCCAGGACCTCCCACCTTGGATTCTCATTGGTGGGCGGTCTTGTTATTAGGTCCTCCCACCCTCTATCCCTATTGGCGGGTAGCCCTAGATCATATTCTATTGGATATACATTTACTAGGGGATTTCTTTGTTTGCCGGCTGTATCCCCTATTTAGTATTATATAGCCTCACGCACCGATTTACACTCTGTACATTAATAGTTCCCTTTTGTTTCTTTTTATTTCATTCTTCATCTTCTCACTATCCTTTCGATTTACCAATCTTCTAGGAATCTGGTTAAATATATTTATGAGATTCTATTTATTTTAGTATCTCGATGGGATTTACAGGGACTATTATGTAATGATTTTAGAGAGACTTTGTTGCCTCTCCCCAATCAGATACTGGATACTCCATTTAATTCTATAATTGGGGGAGGCTGTAATGTAGCTGTTTCTATTCTATGATTGCTATCCATAGGAGACAATATTACTATTTTTTATTATATATTTTTTTCTTTGCAACATTTCTTCAATATAATATGTTGTCACTTTCTTGGACACCATACTATTACTATGTTGCACAGTGTATGACTGGCTCCTATTTATTCACATCATTTGGAGTTTAGCAATCTGGTTTGGTGTATATTGACTAGCTTTTACTAGCATTTACAGTTTTTTCTATTCTAATAAAATTTATCAATTTATTATTTAATTTTGTGTATTACACACTCTATTACAGCATTATAGTTACACTGCTCTCATTAGGGGATATTGGTTTTGATGATACTGGCTTCCCCTGTTTCTGGGGAACTCTCTTCATCATCTCCTCACTTTTTGTATTGTTTCTTCATTAGGGTTAGGCCCTGTTGTATCCCTATCACCCTCTCTTTGGCATTTCTCTACCAGGTTTCGCCTGGCCGAGAGTGCTTTATGATATAAAAATTACTTAGTATCAGTAAATGATGCCCCTACTCGCTATACCGCGAGTAGGGGCATGTCTAGTAAACATTGAACAGCCTGTGGCTGCTCACTGTAAAGTAAATAAAAAAACTACTGTCCTCCCCCCTCAGGCCCCCACCCCTGGGCAGCGGGTGGGGGCCATAATGATAATGGGGGGGGGGGACCCCCAGGACCCCACCCGTGGGCAGCGGGTGGGGGCAATGATGATAATGAGGGGGGGGAACCTACTGTCCTCTTCCCCCCCCCCGACCCCCACCCCCTAGGCGCGGGTGGGGGCCATAATGATAATGAGGGGGGGGAACCTACTGTCTTCCCCCCGGCCCCAACCCCTGGGTGGCCATAATGATAACGGGGGAGACCTACTGTCGTCCCCCCCAGGTCCCCACCTCTAGGTGGCGGGTGGGGGCCATAATGATAATGGGAGGACCCCTCGGCCCCCACCCCTGGGCGGCGGGTGGGGGCAATGATGATAATGAGGGGGGGGAACCTATTGTCCTCTCCCCCCGGCCCCCACCCCCTAGGCACGGGTGGGGCCATAATGATAATGAGGGGGGGACCTACTGTCTTCCCCCCGGCCCCAACCCCTGGGTGGCCATAATGATAACGGGGGAGACCTACTGTCGTCCCCCCCAGGTCCCCACCTCTAGGTGGCGGGTGGGGGCCATAATGATAATGGGAGGACCCCTCGGCCCCCACCCCTGGGCGGCGGGTGGGGGCAATGATGATAATGAGGGGGGGGGAACCTATTGTCCTCTCCCCCCGGCCCCCACCCCCTAGGCACGGGTGGGGCCATAATGATAATGAGGGGGGGACCTACTGTCTTCCCCCCGGCCCCCACCCCTGGGCAGCGGATGGGGGCCATAATGATAATGGGGGGGGGAACCTACTGTCCTCCCCCCTCGGCCCCCACCCCTGGGCGGCGGGTGGGGCCATAAAGATAATGGGGGGGGGAACCCTACTGTCCTCCCCCTTACCCCGACCTCCCACCCCTGGGCGGCGGGTGGGGCCTAGGTCAAATCCCCCCATCAAAGGTGACTGGGGGTCCCCAAGCCCCTAGTCATCCACCCCCCACCCAAATAAAAAGTCCCCTACCTACCCCCCTCACCCTAAAAAACAAAATTACTAACCTGTAAAGTAAAATTAAACTTACCATTCGACGTCTTCTTTTTTCTAAAAATCTTAATTTATCAGCCCCAAAAAAGGCTAAATAAAAAAACCATCATACCCGTCGAACTTAAAATAAAATAAAAATCCAGAGCGCAAAAAAAAAACCCAGACGAAAAAAGAAAAAACCCGAGCACAAAAAAAATCCATCTTTACCCATGGAGGGCTCCGCGCAGACTGAGCTCCGCAGGGCGGAGGAAAGGCTTATAAAGTCTTGCCCCGCCCTGCAATTAGCTTAAGAACACTCTGATTGGTGGGTTTAAGCCAATCAGAGTGCTCTTTGTCATTCGCACAGCGTGGGAAAATTCCAAAGAACTTTCCCACGCTGTGTAAAATGACACAGCACTGTGATTGGATGGATTTCAAGCCATCCAATCACAGTGCTCTGTGTCATTTTACACAGCGTGGGAAAGTTCTTTTGAATCTTCAGGACAGAAAATAAGGAATAAAAAATAGGTAATGTGGGGGGCTTAGGGGCATTTGGGGGTGACTAGGGGGTCAATTAGAGATAGTGGAGGGGGGGGTTAAAAAACAAAACAAAACAGAATTCGGCATGACAGTGCCGCTTTAATGTCCATCTTTTCTAGGAGCTCCATATTGTTGGTGTGCCTAAGTGTATACTAGATTTATTTGCCCAATAACCTGTCTTTAAACTGCAATAAATGTGTTTAGAAATCAGTCTGTGTAAATGAGATACATTGTTCTTGCTCTAAATTACAGTTTAGTTGCATAAATTGTTATTAGTTAAAGGACCACTATAGTCCCAGGAAAACAAACTAGGTTTCCTGGCACTCTAGGGTCTGTAGGTCCCCCCCCCCCCAACCCTCAGGATCCCATTCCCGCCGGGCTGATGGGGGAGGAAGGGGTTAATCACCGGCGCTGTGGAAATCTCCCTCTTCCGACGTCAGTGCTTAATGCGCATGCGCGGCAAGAGCTGCGCGAGCAATTAATCAGTCCATAGGAAAGCATTTCCCAGTGCTTTCCTATGGACGTCAGCGTCTTCTCACTGTGATTTTTTTTTTTTAACAGTGAGAAGCCTGGAAGCACCTCTAACGGCTATCAATGAGACAGCCACTAGAGCAGGGGTAGGCAACCTACGGCACTAGTGCCATGCACGGCACTCAAGGTGTCTTTGCACGGCACTCAAGGCTGCTAGAGCCAAACAGGCACTGGCCTATCAGAAGTCCCAGTGAAACTTCAGATATCTGCTAATATGAAAAGATTGTTGAGGACAATCCTCAATTTATGCATTGCAGCACATAGAGTAAGTGATCTCAGATCACTTCCTCCCAGCACTTGTGAATGGGAATCCACACTGTAGTAGAGCAGCCTGCAGCTGCTGTTGCTGCTCATGTCCTTGACCTGTACCTGGCCAGCCTGATCCCCACTGGAACCCACCCACACTGCTAGATATACACAGAAATGCATAATAACCCTCCCTTCATACAAATAATATAAACAGCCCACACACAAACACAATCCACACAAATGCAACACCACTAACAATCCACATACATGCACACAACCCCACATGCAGCCTCTCACATGCAATACCCCAAACAGCCCCCACACATACACACACTACCAAACACACAATGTGACATATCCATCCACACAGACAATTCCACAAGCAGCCCCATACACAGCCCTCATTCATATGTATCATACATGATTCCACAAACTACTCCTGAACATATACAATATAATAGCTCGTATACACGCAATTAAAGTATAAATAACACAAGCAGAATACGGCAGCATACACACCTCAATTTAAAAAAATAGGACTGGCACGCTATGGGACATCACAATCCTATATCAGCACAGTGCTGCTAAAAGGTTGCCTACCCCTGCACTAGAGGCTGGATTAACCCTAATGTAAACATAGCAGTTTTTCTGAAACTATGTTTACAGCTGCAGGGTTAACCCTAGATGGACCTGGCACCCAGACCATTTTATTGAGCTGAAGTGGTCTGGGTGCCTATAGTGGTCCTTTAAGTCATCTACAATTTCTCAGATCAGTCCTGCGTCTGACTACACCCCTACTCGCACAACCAAAATAAACTGTCCCTCTTTGTCCATTTAAAATGTTGGGGTATGCTTCATTTTGAATTACTATATTCAATGTTAGACGCTTTTTTAAAGTAAACATGGTTTACAGCAATTTTACTGTAAGGTAAAGTAAAATGTATTTGTGTGCTCTACCTGTGCTAATCAAAACTTTTATGATTATTTTTTCCAGAATCTCAGGACCTTAATGATGCGGGATCAAATTCAGGCAGTACGGCACAGCCAGACAATATGGGGCATCCTGAATATGTTGCTTTTGTCCTTGTTCCTGTTTTCTTTGTCATGGGCCTTTTAGGGGTGCTAGTGTGCCATATTCTTAAGAAAAAAGGCTATCGCTGTACCACAGAGGCAGAGCCTGTAGAGGAAAAAGTCATTGGAGAAACAATTGGTATGTGATCTATTTTTAGCCATTACAGCCTTCCAGTAATCCATGTGATAATTTTGTAAATAAGGTCTTATGACACATCAAAGAGCTGGTCTCGAGACTTATCCTTGTGATAGTCTTTATTGATTACAAAGTCATTACATTTGGCTGAGTTTGTCTAATATAGAAATATTATTTGAAAGCCACTTTTTAAATAGGTATGTACAAAATTTCACGCACCCCATTTTTGACAACTTTTTTGCAAAGGTATACATAAGGAAACGTGGAGACTACTTTTACATTTGTAGAACCAGCAGATTGACAAAGGGTAGAGTTTTAGTCAAATTTGTTATTGGCATGTGTACAATCACCTACCTTTTTAGAACCTTTCAAATAACAATGCAGATAAAGAAGAGACCCCCAAATAACGCTCAGCGAGTTAAAATGTTGATTTGTGACTTGAGAAGGGCCAGAGGAAGGAATCCCACGGCTTGCATATGAGGGATCAATAACACAACAGAATCAATTTAAAGGACACTCTTAGCAAACCAACTACTTCTTAATCTCTTTTCTTTGGATAATATCACTTTAGGTCCTTAAAGGGACACTATAGGCATCTAGGCCACTTCATTTCATTGGAGTGCAGTTTCAAAGGACATCCAGCATCATGCAGTTTTCATGAGAACGACCACCAGCTTTAAAATCCCTATAGAAAAGTGGAAATGGGGAAGGCCTAATGCATGTGCGGCGCTCCCCCTCCCCCTGGCTGATTTTGAAAGAGGAGGAGCCTTACCCAGCGCAGCAGGACCTAGTTTCTGAATGATGACAGAAATGGTTCTTTACTCATGCATCCCATTGTAGCTGCAGAAATGTTTTTTTCCACTGCATTTTTAGTTTGTCTAATGAATTTACGTACCAAATCAATATGTCTAGCGAATCTGTCTGTCAGTCTATATGTCTTAACTATCCATCTAGCCAATCTTCTAGTCTGCCCATCTATCTATCTATCGAGTCTATCAGGGCTATTACACAAGAAAGGGTATTTTCATTAAAAAATGTGATGGAACTCACTTATTAATGCTATCAGCTTCTGAAAGATGAATAGCTGAGATGACTATACACTGAACTATTATTCCAGGAAGATAAGAGTTCCTAGTTAGATCTTGAGCTATTCAATAAAGTGAGAATGAAAAGTGAATTTCAAATTTAAGGTCAAAATAGTCAAATTGGAAAAGCCTGCTATGCAACCTGTTCAGCTACTTTGACTTTAATTTGAAATTCACTTTTCATTCTCACTTTATTGAATAGCTCAAGATCTAACTAGGAACTCTTATCTTCCTGGAATAATAGTTCAGTGTATAGTCATCTCGGCTATTCATCTTTCAGAAGCTGATAACATTAATAAGTGAGTTCCATCACATTTGTTAATGAAAATACCCTTCCTTGTGTAATACCCTATATTATCATTATATAATCAATAAGCAACTGAAAGTAGATCAGAAATAAGGATGGCAGATAATCCCATTTAAGGAGAATGTATTTTTTTTTCCAGCCCTGAAAGATAAAAAGTGCTACCCAACAGTGTGTTGAATGTTTAGTGGTTTATGAATGGAACCTCTGATCCAAAGTACTCCTTGATGACATTCTTTTTCTTCTTTTAAAGATTCTAAATTTAGGAACTGCCGTAATATTTGTAACATCACATCTTGGTCACAGCCTGTTATATTCTATAACATAGACAATTAATTCAGGCCCAGGTAGAAAAAAAAAACAAGATATCAAAACAGGAAATATCATGAATAAAACAAAAAAACCCCGATAATTTACCAAGATACGATGTTTAGTAAAAGTTAAAGGTAAATGATGCTATTCTTATTGTACAGATCTTGCAAAGGCCAGACAATCCGTTTTCAACCCCCTTCTCACATTTCTTGGATATTATTTTTAGTAGAGCTCTTGCGGTATTCTAGGTTTTACTTATAACTTGTATGAAGTCTGACACATATCCTCCTTGGTTTTCTTTTTTAGAAATGAGTGAAAACGCAGGTGATACTACCAACCATAATGACACTGTTGGACAAATTGTCAACTACATCATGAAAAATGAAGGTACGTAACCACCAAGGTACTTTGTTTGTAGTGCTGTAATTGATGTGAATATGCGTGAGAGCACTCAGATTATGAGTATGGTATGTGTAAAGTGATATAAGGAGCCTGCAACTGAGAAATTCTGATGAAAGATCTACAGCTTTTTAGCAGGAGTTATAAGCAATTCTCTTAGCTGATTGTGGGTGCATGTAGCCTCTGCGCTTTGCAAACATTCTATAGGACAGAAAAAGCTAAGTTGCAGACCGCAGCTCTGCTAATTGTTGAACATGTTTAGTGAACTGGGCTATGTGTAAACTAATTACAGCTGTGGAATGGCTGCTCTCAGTTAATAGAGAAGTTCCATTCATCCTTTTATGGGAATGGATAAGAAAAAAAGAAATAACAATACATAAGTAGTTTGGATAAATACTGTTACAAAAAGGTGTTTACAGCAGCTCTGTCATCCTCCGAAAAAGCAAGTATTTCATAAAGATAAGATCTTTATGAAATATTTACATTGACTGACTGTGTTGGGATTTCATAGAACCTCCGCACACGATGTCACCGTCTGGGGTCTTTCAATAATAGGTAAGGATCAGAGAAGGTGACAGAGCCACTTTAAGTGAGAGAATAAGCTAAAATGTTTATTTCATTTGTACATTTTTTTGTTCAAATTTAACATCTCACGTGCCATATTCTCATGTGCTACCTAGAATTCAGTCTTCCTGTCACTGCTGGAAAGCAATGCAGACAGAAAGTAAAAGGGATCATTTTGAGTGCATCTATGAGGATACAGCTTATCTTTAAATAATGATTGGTTTGTGTGGTAGGAAAACTGTAAAAGTAGTAGTTTTTTTATATATATATATATATATATATTAACCTCCACTACTCATTTGACATTGGGTTTTATTTAGACATGAGGTTATACTTGGCATTTTGTCTGTTTTCAGACCAATATGCGTTCCCATAGTTTTTTTTCCAATTGTGTGCTGCAAATGATTAAGAGAATAGATGCACTTCACACTGCTAAGCAGACTCTCATAGTTCCAAGGTGAGAGAGAATGCACACTCCCACATGTGTCTTTTAAAGGGACATTAGCTGTGAAGGTGAGATCAGGATTGGATCTTACCGAATCGAATAGCACTGGAGTTGGGATTTTTGTAGGAAAGATAGTTACTTAGGCCTGCTTTTTAAAAACTTTATTATTAATGCATGATGTTCTTACAAAATGCAACATTTTTTAATGTGTACAATGGAAATCACCCTCAGTTCAAGCAGTTTGCATTTATTTCAGTGTGTAATTGTTTATCCTTGTGTAAGAAAGTTGAGTAATTTCCTTTTCTTTTTTTAAAATCAATTTTCTGTGCAGCGAACGCCGATGTTCTGAAGGCCATGGTAGCAGATAACTCTGTGATTGGGGACAACAGTGTATTCAATCCTGAAAGGTGAGATTGTTTGTTTGTTTGTTTGTTTGTTTTTGCAGTGTGTGTGTTCAGTTGATTGCTCTTGTCCTGGAGATATGGACTCCTGCCCCAGAGACCCGGCATAAAATTCCTAATTAAGTTGCATGACAAAGGTACTACAGTACTGAAACGTTGCCAAGACCAGCTTTCATATCTTGGTTATAATAAAAATAACATCACTCCAGGGACCTTTAAGAAGTGAGTAACATTATCTATATTATTCAATTCTTTCTCAGACTAGTAAGGTAAATGCACTTTACATGTGTGCTACAAGAACTCATTCCAAATAATCAGCAAACGGGTTCATTAATGGGCTTATAGGAACATTATAGGAACACTCTAGTGTCAGGAATACAAACATGTATTCCTGACACCCTAGTGCTGGTTTGGCAGGTTAGGTCCCTGGCTCCCTTCTCAGTGGGGTAAAAATGTTTTTTTTTTTAGTTACCATTTCTTCCACTCTGCATCAGTCTCGCCGTAGCTGGCTCCATGGCTGAGATCATCAATCTTTATGATCCCTGCAAATCCATTTGTTTCTCATAGGAAAGCATTGAGTGGCTATTGCGCATGCACGGCAAAATGCTGGCCTGTGCCAATCAGCATCTTCTAATAGAGATGCATTGATTCCATGCATTTTTATGGGGATTGTTCAGCATCTCCATGTATGTCTGTGCAGCACTGACGCAATAATCACCTATAGTGGCCATCTGAGTGACTGCCATGAGAGCTGTTACTAGGCACCAATGTAAACACAATGTATACATTGGAAAGCCTGCAGGGACAAACTATACACACCAGAACCACTACATTAAGCTGTAGTTGTTCTGGTGACTATAGTGTCCCTTTAATGTAGGCGCAAACAAAACTTTACCTTTTTTTTTTTTTTACATTATTTACATGCACAGTGAAACGAGCACACTTTATTTAAAGAGGATATCTTATTCTCATTTTGATATGAACTCATATTACATATATGACATTATCTTGATGACCCATTCTACAATTATATGATTTACTCAGTGCTTCACAGTGCTTTATATTTTCCAAATAAAGAGTTCAAAAATATAGTTTAGTGACACAAGCTTCAATTGTGCTACAATTAATTAAGCAAAAATCCTCATCAAACTCACCCCAGTGTAAAGTTATACATTGCGCTGGGGAAGGAAGAACTGCTAAATTAAACAAGTTATTGTTACTTTAACAGACCTGATTAAAATATGCTTGTTCAAAAACAGATGGGACCCATTAAAATAGAATGGGGGCCAGTACTTGATCTGGCGAAGAACCCAGTGATACAAAAAAGATAGACTTATCATAGCTACTTATAGACACTTGCTTAATTGTCTCAGTTTGGTATATAGTCACGAATCGCCTGTTTAAACCTTGTTCTTGCCTTGTCTCATTGCTTGATTATCGACCCCTGGCTTGCTTTGCTATGTGAAATTTGGAGCCTCAGCTCCTTTGAACCCTAAAGTAACCTGTGCAGTTGCTCTATTCAGACCCAAGTTCTCTTCCCTGACTACTGTTGTGAATTGTCCTCTTCCTCCACTGTTGGCTCTTGACCCTTTCTCTCGTTTCTGACTACTCTCTGGGATCACCTCTCTATGCCTGCTGCTTCATTGGCTTCTGACCCCAGTTTCCATTGCCAGAGTACTCTCATGGAATGAGATACCTTGCTACAACTCTAGTAACTTCTAAGGCCACAATCATGTATCATCCTTTCAACCATTACCTCACTCAGTTGGCCTTTGTTCCCAAGTGCTCATTTCACGTTAAACCTGTTTGTTGCCTCATTACTGTTTATTCTGCTAAAGACTCCCATTTTGCCAAGCCTCTCTGCTGCCTCCACTGTCAGCATAGGACGAATTACACAGCACACTTCTCCTCTCTGGATCTTCCAAGCTTCTAAAGCCGCCCACACACGACCTATTCAGTGTTATACCACATAGGTCTATGGCGCCTCTAAGTAAAATAGCTACTTCTTGTCAAACCAACCTCTAATACTTTATCTTCTTTAACGATGTCTTATATGTAATATTATTCACTGTTCGTGTTCTGTTATTGCCTAAGTTAGTTCTAACAAAGCTAACTCCATTGTGTATTAGTCAAAGTATCCGAGTCTATGCCAATAGTAAAAAAATGTCAAGTCATTTTATTTTGCTGCCTAAACTACTGTGTCCCGTAATTGATGCACGGTATTATACCATCACTACCAGGAATCCTTTAGATGAATGTGTTATGCTGTGATGGTTTTAATTTAAATTTGAAATTCACTTTGAATTCTCGATTTAGTGAATGTAGCTGCGTGTCTGTAATAGTCTGTGTGCCAATTTAATTGCCAAAACTTATTTTAAGTACTATTTTCACTCTTTCCTCTGCTTTTTATTTGGTAGAACTGGTGATTGATAGATAATCATATTCTTTAAATACAAACATTTATTAAAGTATTTTCTAAACAATTAACTGTGCCGTTATAATGATAGTGGTATGTGGGTTTATAATGAAAGAACATTACTGCAGTATTTGTATTAGAAGGCTGGTCTCTGCATTAGGCATTGGAGAATGTGTTTGGCTATTTAGTGCCATGTGCTCTACAGTCCGCAAAGCCTCATTAGGATTTTCATTATTTTTTCCCTAAACTGCTTTTGTCTACAAGTATTTAAAACATCTCAAATAAAATGATATTTATATGGCATACCAAAGGTTTATCCAGAGAAATAATTAATTGTGGTGAAGCACGTATCTAAGGGTTCAGGAGTCAACTTAAAGGATCACTATAGGGTCAGGAATACAAACATGTATTCCTGACCCTATAGTGTTAACACCACCTAGCCCCCCTGGGCCTCTCATGCTTCCATAAATATAGTAACAATCTTACTGTATTCAAGCCTGAAGCTGTAACTCTGCATGCTGTTAGACTCAGAAAAACAAGCTGACACGTGGTTGCCTGATCCAATCACAGTGCTTCCCCATAGGATAGGACAGACAAAGAGGCAGATCAGGGGCAGAGCCAGCATGATTCAAACACAGCCCTGGCCAATCAGCATCTCCTCATAGAGCTGAATTGAATCAATGAATCTCTATGAGGAAAGTTCAGTGTCTGCATGCATAGGGAGGAGATACTGAATCACAGGATGCTGTGCACAGTGCTGCCCTGTGCTCTGCTGACAGCAGATCTTAGTGGATGGAGGCATATTGTGCCTTCATCAACTCCCAAGTCCCTCTGGTTCACTCTGAGTGACTGCAACTGGAGGTGTTCCTAGCTTTCAATGTAAACACTGTAGTTTCTCAGAAAATACAGTGCTTACATGAGAGAGGCTGCAGGGAGCTATAGTTCTCACCTGAACAACCTCATTAAGCTGAAGTTGTTCAAGTGACTATAGTGTCCCTTTAGAAAATTTTAAAATGTATTTATTAATTTTTTCCAGAACCCTGAGATTACATTGTTTTCCCAGTGTGTTTTTACAGTGTGCAGCACTGCTGTTAAGCTTCTCCACGCTCTGCATGGAGACACTGAATTTTTCTCATAGAGATGCATTGATTCATCTGATTGGCGTTTGGTCCCACCTCCTTGCCGATTTCAAACGATCCAATGCTTTCCCTATGGGATTGGTGGCGGGGCCAGCACCGGCAGACCCACGCAGAGCTGGAAATAAGGTAAGCTTATTACCTTTTAAGGGGGCTTAGAGGGGGGGCAAGCCACCCAAGTCAGGGTTTTAACACTATAGGGTCAGGAATGTTTGAGTTCCTGACCTTGTAGTGTTCCTTTAAGTAACAACAAAAAATAGTATATTTGCTAGTTTCCTCATATCAGTGTTGATATATGAATAAAGATGAATCACACTTTAATTTGCAGTTTTACATGAGGAACTTGTATGCATTGTTTTTTTTTTTTTAGTGCAGGTTATTGCAGGATTCTCAACTACTGAAGGTTAATATTGTTAAAACAGAATAAATGGAACGTGTGGTTGCATTTGTATATGAAAAAGCACAAACAAGAATGCTGCAATATTAAAACGTCTTCCTCTGTTTTGCATGTGAGTGAGAGAGCACAGCTGTATTTGTTCATTGAGCATCAGTCTGAGAACAGTATTTGGTGTTTAAACATGCCCATACGGCTGTATTTGTTTACACTTAAATGCATTTCTGCAGAATATGAGAAAATGAAGGCACTAAGGCTGTCTGTAGTATTAAGAACTGGAGTTGCTTTATTTCCATTTAGCCATGTAAGAGCAGGCAAGCTCTGTGATTTACTATCCAACCTGCAAACATGCATGGTTCACGGAATCATGGATATGGTGCCTTCCTGACCTTGCTGTGGAATAAGTGCTGGGCAGTTTGTGGAGATTTATCTATCTATGGATCAGTGCAGCCCATAAACATGAAAATATATTTTTGGTTCTCTGGCCGGTCCACTACAATTGTTCCCTGTGTCTGTCTCCACCCAGAGTGAAGAGCCCCCCAATATGACAGAACGACTCACCAAGCAGTATTCTGCAGCAGAACATACCAGACTTTTTTCAAGCCTGGATTTCTAATTATGCTTTTTTAATTTTGTTTTTTTGACATTCTTTATTTTAACGTTTTATCGTTAATACAAGATGGCAAACAATTGGGGATACAACAATATACAGATAACAATGTATAGTCCGGTTGTCGTAAAAGCGCCCACTGCATCCCACTATTCCAGCAGGGGAGCCCCTGGATGTCTAGGACCACCCCAGTTTGAGTCTCGGGATCGACCTAAACAAGGGGATCTACTTTTTGTGAGTATTCATCCTTGATGGGGGAGTGATAGCGAAGCGTTATAGCTAGTGGCTGGGACGAGAGGCTTATCACCCCTCTGTGAGTCGGGGGCGGGCATCAGCCCTCACCCTTTTGAGTAGCTGGGGATTAGTATGTCTCTCTGCCTCCCAACCTGGGTCAGCTCTTTGTAGGGCAGGGGACTTTGTCCATAGATAGCCGGTGTGTGTGTGTATTATAATCGTGCGGGGGCCGACTGGTCCCGCACACCCAGCGTCTCCATCAGTGGACGAAGGGCGGTGGTGGATGTATGCCTCTTGGTTTATGTACGCACCCCTCCTTGACTTTCGTCCTCTTGTCCGCGTCTATTACCTCCCCTCTAAGGGCCTGTCGAAGTTGTGGTCTGTGTGGATGTCTATGGTCAGGATGCTGTCCACGTGCGTGTATATCTGTCCGAGGCAGTGTCCACTGGGTCCATCAGTCAGTAGGTAGTCAGCAAGGTGGGGAAGGGACATGGGAAAAGGAAGGGAGGGTCTCGCCCCGCCACCGGCCAGAGCCCCATGGATTCCTACTCGGCCGCCTTTCCAGGTCCCGGCCGTGTCCGCCCCCGCCCGGCCACATGTGTAATCCAGGGCGCCCACAGCCGAGCGTTGCGTTCCTGTGTTCCACGTATCTCAGCCGTTAGAGTCTCCATCGCGAAGATCTCCTCCACCTTCGCCATCCATTGTGGCAAGGTCGGGACGTCTTTCGATTTCCACCTAGGAGGAATTAGGCTTTTGGCAGCGTTGAGTAGATGTCTCGTTATATTTTTCTTGTAATTGGCCAGCGGAGCCAGCATGTGGTTGAGGAGCATAGGGAGTGATTCAAAGGGAGAGTCGGAGTATAGTATTTCAGTGAGCTGGTTGTGGATCTGCTGCCAGAAGGCCGCGATCAGAGGGCACGACCACCAAATGTGGAGGTCGGTTCCCTCATCCCTCTAGGAGGTTGGGCAGTGTGACCTCAGGGTTGCGTATTAAAAAGAGCAAATCGTCGGCATATGCAGCTACCTTATGTTCTCTGCCGCCGAGGGTTATCCCCTCAATGCCCCCATCCCGTCTGACCGCCTCCAGAAATGGCTCTAGAGAGAGGGGGGACAGAGGGAACCCCTGTCGCATCCCGTTCCGGATGACATATGTCTGGGAGAGGACTCCATTTACGCGTAGTTGTGCCTTTAGGGCCGAGATCCATTTGAGGGTCTGGGCTCCGAATCCCATAGCCTGCAGGGTGGCTTGTAGGTAATGCCAATCCACCCGGTCAAACGCTTTTTCAGCATCTGTTGAGAGGAGGAGACACCCCCTTTTGGTGGTTTGAAGGCGGTGCATGATGTTAAGCGCCCTGATGGTGTTGTCTTTTGCCTCTCTCCCAGGGATGAATCCTGTTTGATCCGGGTGGACCAGGGTCGGAACCAGTCGGCCAATTCGCTGTGCCAGGATCTTAGTGAATAATTTGAGGTCGACGTTGAGCAGGGATATGGGTTGGTAACTAGAGCACGCCGTGGGGTCCTTTCCATCCTTGTGAGTTCAGGCCGTTCAGCAAATCCGGTAGCAGAATGTCTCCGAAGGTTTTGAGGTATCGTGCGGGGAGGCCGTCCAGTCCGGGGGCTTTGTGTAGGTGTGTGGTTTTCAGAGCCGCCGAGAGTTCCTCTAGCGTGATGGGGGCATCTAGCTCCTCCCTGTGCTCCTGTGTAATGGTCCGAGTCACATTCTGTTCCAGGTACTCCTGCGTCAATATGTGTCTCCGTCGTTGCGCAAGATCTGTCGCTGTAGCTGGTAAGTTGTAAAGCTTAGTGTAGAACTCCTTGAATCCTCCTATAATCTTGTCAGGGATCTGGGTGAGAGGGCCACCTTGCGTTTTGATCTTGGTGATTTGGCACCCCCTTCGCTTTTGTTGGAGCATCCTCGCCAGCATGCGGCTACACTTGTTGGAGTATTCATAGAAATGTCGGTTGGACTTTCGGAGCGCGTGTGCAAGTTTCTGCGATAATAATTGTTGTAGTTCCCTATGGGTCTCCATTAATTCTCGGGATGTGATCTCAGAAATGGAGGCCTTGTGTTCCGTTTCGAGTTGGGCAGCCCTCCCATGCAGCTCCACGATTCTCGCACTCTGAGCCTTCTTCCAAGCTGTGCAGACCTTAATAAAATGTCCCCGGACCACACACTTATGGGCTTCCCAGCGGGTCAGTTGTGGGGTCTCTCCTGCCCTGTTGTCTTCGAAGTAGTGCCGCAGGACCGTTCTAGTCTCCTCCAGGACCTGCCAGCTGTCCGCCAGACCTGCATCCCTGATCTCTGAGCGTGGGGCCAGTCGGACCCCGGAAATGAGTCTTTTGTAAAAATGCCACTGACGCCCTGGCCGTCCACAGAGACCGCAGCAGTTGTGTCCTCCGCTCTGGTGCGTTCAGGCCCCTGACGTTGTTGGACCAAAGGCGCAGCGGCGCGGGGGCAAACCCCCCGGGACCCCAGCTCGCCATGAGGGCCGGCTCTGCGGCATCGACGGGGGGGGGGGACGACACACACCAAGTGATCAAGGAAGGCGGGCGAGCGGGCGGGGGCGAGTGTTTCGTTCGTGTGTGTCGAGTCAGTGGGCGTTAGTTCCTCTGTCGTCGTCTCGTGTCAAAGGGAGGGGGAAAACTTACTATATACAATAACAGACTTGACTGTCTAGGGGCGTGAGTCCGAGGGAGAACCCTCTGGTCTATTAAATAGTCTCCTCTGTCTTCACCCTATCCTAGTATATCCCACGGTCCGTCTACGGGTGCGTGCGCAGCCCGAGGCACAGGTCAAGGCGGTGATTTGGTCCAGTTGTGTGTGCGCTCTCGGTAAGGTCTTACTGTAGTCTATACGTCACTACCGTTACCCCCCCAGCCACCAGGCAAGTTCTTCCTCTTACGCCTTAGGGCACTGCCAGGTCGCCCATGACCTCAACCCACCCCGAGGTCCCCAAGGTGTATGGGATGAGTAAATGGCCACAGATTCGGGGGCCGCGTGGATATGTTGCGAGTAGATCAGCCTGTCCCCCATATTCCCACAGGTACTATTACCACCCTGTTCGAGGTTTAGGTGGGAAGTCTCAACTCCTACCTCCCGCACACGTATACCCTCCCCCATCGGCCTGCACCCGACACCGCAGTTCTCACTCCGGCTCCCACCCAACCCGCCATCCACCCCGTGTGTGCATCCCCTCCACACGCCTCCACATCACCCACCCGCCCCAAGTCCCCCCAATGCTCCCCGTAGCAGGGCCACAGCAGTACAGCACTCCATCTCAATCATATTGTCCAGGGCTTCCGAATCCCATACCAACCCCGTGGGATCCCTATACTCTCCTTGTCCCTGTTTGCGGCTCGCCTGGGCCTCAGTCTCCAGTGCCTCCACACAGACCTCCACCGCCGACAGGTCGGTGCGCAAGGCCGCGATCTCCTCGCGGACAGCCGTCCGGAGGTCCTGCAGGAGGCTGGTGGTATAAGCCTTCTTCGGCATTTGCCCCGAGATTGCGGTCAGCTCCTGCCTGATCATTGCCAGTGTGTCCTCCTGTGTTTCGCCGGCTATGGCGCTTCCCGCACTTTCCCCTCTTGGGGAATCAGGCGCCATGTTTCCCATCAGCCAGAGGCTGCCGCGGGAGCCCGGGGTATGCATGTATTCATCCAGCGTGCCGGTGTGGGGAGCCTCCCATGGTGTTTGTCTTCTTATTGCGGACCATTTTGGAGGGCTCCGGGAGATAAGAGGTGCGTATTGATTGCTTATTAAGGGCCGGGAGGTGAGGAGCTCTATATTCAGGCGTCCTTCTCCATGCTCGGTCCGGCCACGCCTCTCTAATTATGCTTTTAACAATTTTACGTACATGTTCTCATTTTATTGCCACTGCCACCACTTTTCCCAGCAGAATCGGTGGATCCTTGCTGAACTCTGAAGATGTTAGCCATGTCACGTGATTTTGGTTTTATTTGGAAGTCTGAAATATGGAGATAAATACTCCAGCCATTCTCACCTTTAACCCCTGTCTCCTTTGTTATAAACTCATCTGCTGTCAGTTGAGATGAAGATCATCCGCAAGGTACAAGCCCACAATCTACCAAAGACACAGTGGGAAAGATAGAAAACATAATACTGGACGTTATTAACGCTTAGTATAGAAATCTGAAGTCACTGAACTAACTCGTAACACGTTTCAGGCCAGGAGAAGAACAGAAAACCATCGCGGATTATAAATGGAACAAGTATCAGCAATGGAACAGAGTCTGGTTCACTGAAGACAGTACAACGACAAACCAGTAGTCAGGAATGTAATCAGGTCTGGTACACAACAGGAAAAAGATGTACCCGAGTCAGGAACAGCAAATCAGGAACAGCCGTAAGATGCGCTTCATTTATATATAGACCCAAACCCTTGCATCATTGGTGCATGCACAGTTTCAGTATAGACACCAATAAGGATGTAAAATTCACGAAAGCAGCGGCTCGTGTCCATTGTTGGAGCCTGAATGACATAACCTAGAAAAAAATTATACTGCATCTAGACTGCTGTGATCAAATTAACTCTGGTGTGACAGTATTTGGGCTAAGTCGCTGAATTGAAACAGCAGCACCAAAATTTAAACGAGTACCCCAGCACTGCGGCTGAAATTATGTAGATGCGTTTGTAACAGTGACATTTCTGAATGCTGCTTACAATCCTTCCTCCCAGTGGTTTATTATCTTAATGTACTTGTGCTACTGCCAAATCCATACACGGTGTTTCATAGTTCACAGGATGTAGTTCAAGCTTCGTATTTGATAATTTTCGGATTGTTCAATCACTGAGGTAGACCAAAACAAACAGCCAGCCCATGTTTTGTTACGCTGATACGAGCATATAAAGAAATTGGGTGTTGGCTGTTTGATTCGTTTATTAAAACGCATGTGGACTGTTTAGAGTTAAAGTCCTATTTAGCTTTCATTTTGGGAATGCTATTAAATGTGAAATAGTGATTATCCAAACGTGAAGATATTTACTGTACACTATACAGAATTGGGAAGTGTTTTTTCCTGTAAAGAAGCTTTTTTTTTTTTTTTTATATCCGTATGAATTCCCCCAGTGTGCTACTTAAAAGTCCCTCTTACTTAAATATTTATTTAAAAATATATATATATTTGGTCATGACAAGCTCCATGCTTGTTGCATTGTACTTACACAAAGTTTTTTTGTTTTTAAAGGGAAACTATAGTGCAAGGAAAACAAAGCTGTTTTCCTGGCACTATAGCGCCCTATTGTGCCCACCTCCACTCAATGTTGCAGAAGGGGTAAGAGCCCCTTCTGTCACTTACCTGGGTCCAGCTTTGATGTCCCTCAGAGCTTGCTTGAGTCTGCCTTCGCTCCTCCCTCATCAGCTAGCGGGGGAGACCTAATGGTATTTCCCCATAGAAAAGCTTTATTCAATGCATAGCATGAGGATGTCCAGCATCAGGCGACCAAAAGTTGCCTAATGATCCGGATGTTCCTCTAGTGCTATTCTTTGCTTTGGTTGTTTTTTGGTTATTGTCTCACGTTTTGTTATTGTGCATACACCTGCTTTCTGTGCATTTTTAGGATTGTAAATATCATTTATTTAAATTATTTTGTCTATAAGTAAAAAAGAGTCTGGAGTCTGCTAGAGAGACAGAATTAATAATTTCAGCCAACTAAAAATACAGGATTTAAATGTATTCCTTTATTAGACTCCAGTTTAGAAACATAGACTATAAGGAGAGCAACGCTGTTGTTAACTATACCCAAATGAATGCTGGAGGGTGGGGAATTGTTGTCGTTTTTTTTTTTTCTTCGTTTAACACAGTTGTGTATTTTATTTCTATTACAGCCCTACCACACCTAATACTCCAACAAGCCCAACCACACCATATACTCCAGTAAGCCCTACCTCACCTACAGCTACTCCATCCAAACACACATGCCGGGGACAACATTTTCACACAGTTGGTGGTGTGGCTGAAAAGAATGTGTGCACCCGATGCAGCAATAAGCGATGGCAACTAATAAAGTCCCCCCCA
Source organism: Pelobates cultripes (assembly GCA_933207985.1). Lineage (NCBI taxonomy): Eukaryota > Metazoa > Chordata > Amphibia > Anura > Pelobatidae > Pelobates > Pelobates cultripes. Next base: position 65,234,814 of record OW240917.1, on the reverse strand, counting down.
AAACACAAAGAACTCAAGAAACCTCGCCAAGCAGTCACTGTACTATCAGTGGGAAGGTAAGATATCTCTTTTTAATACCCTTTTTGGGCAGCCTACGGACCTCCAGGAGTTACATATTTACAGCAGTGGACATACAGACTAGCCCAGACTTGTCCATGTAGAGGTAGTTTAGCTAGCCTGCAACCATCCTTGCGGAAGCTGAGTGGACCTCTCTCCCCACCTTCTCCACACCCCAGTTTCCTACTTATGGTTTTATTCCACAAGTCACTACTGATAAATCTAACATGAGACAAATCTGTATGACTTAACAGCACTGCTAGTTAAACTATAAGTCATTGAATGACACTGTAACTGTCATGCCTATGCAATCACTTTGCATTTTTTTTTTTTATAACCTGTGTATGAGCTAAGAGTTTTTGGTGACCTTTTTTACTCTTGTAATTAATTTAAAAATCTTCAATAAACACAAAAAAATTAAAAGAAGAGATAGTTTAGCTAGTTACAAGGAGTAAACACATTAACATATGTATTCTAAAAAGTTACACTGACAATGACCGAAACACAGCGCAATTAACATTCTATAACTTGGTAACACATATAACCATATATCTGTCGAAAATAAAATATCAGTCAAAAAAAACCTGACCAGCATCAGGACTGTCGTATACTATTGTGAATATTATGATTAAGGTTTTTCTCTTTTTTACAAAATCTCACATTAGAAGTATTTCTATAGGGTTTATTACATTTAATTGCAAAAAAAAAAAATAAAACACTATTCAAATATTGGTTCTAAAAATATATTTGTAGCTTGCTCTAAAAGTAATTTTTTTTTTTTTTTTAATGGTCAGTGACCAAACCATATTACATATGTAGGCCAAGTTTTTTTTTTTAGTAATATCTAGGTTATGTATGGTAAGGTCAGCTTTCTAACAAGACAGAAAGTATATAATTACTATTACATTGAGTTAGCCATCTTTCTAATAATTTTTATACAATCTCTACACTGTAAGCTGGTTTGAGCAGGGTCATCATCTTTCTTTTGTTCCTGAAGCATTTTGTAATTTTCTTATTTATTGTTACATTTCCCCCCTTATCAAATATCGTAAAGCACTGCGTAACAGGCTAATGCTATTGGCTATAAATGCCAATAATAATAATATATTGTTTTTACCATGTTACCAAGGTAATTCTTATTGTTGCAGTACTAGTGAACATGTCAACCTGTTTTTACCAGATTTAGAGTCACAAAAGTTGAACCAAAATCTAAGGAAAGAAAACGATTAATGTCTGATAGCACTGACGTAACAAATGGTGAAGTACCCACAACCCCAGTTAAAGTTAATACCAGGTCAAGAAGTGGCACAGAAACAGAGGTGAGTTAAAAAAAAATAAAAAAATTAGATCTCATTTTTATATAGCTATTTGTTGATTCATTAGCGGAGAAAAAAATATTAAGAATACCTGTAGATGAAGCAGTGTTAAACAGTGTGTGTATAAATGTATACAAAACAACTGTAATGCCTAACATTTCCAAACTGTTAATGTTACTATCAAAAATATCCTAGGAAGGCATTCCAACCGCCATCTGCAGTTCATTCTACAGTATGAACAGGAAGATATGTGCCGGGGAATACAATCAAAGCCCTTGATTTTTATTTGTGCTTCTCAATAAGCTGTAGTACAGAAGAGGGGAAGGCAGGCAAATGTTAGCAGAGCATGGCTGCTGCTTCCGTTAGCTCTGTGGAACTTACAGAAGACAACTTCTTTTGGATCAACAGCAAAAAACAAATGTGAGGAAGGCTGAACTTGATGGACGCAAGTCTCTTTTCAGCTATGTAACTATGTAACTTTTAAAATTGGGGGCTGAAACGCCTCCCTGACTGTTCCTCAGACAGCCAAGGAGGCGTATCTACCTCCAATTATAAAAGTGACAATTGTGTATTGAAATTGGCACTTTTATAGACTGTCACAAAAATTCCAGACCAAAAAAGCACTTCTCGCACACATGGCTTGGACATAAACTGAATGTTAGCTCTCTGGAAAAAAAATACGTCCATAGTCACCCGATATCATCGAACGTAATCAGTTTATGTTCGTAGTGCTGTGAGCATGTGCGATTAGCATGCTTCTGATAGAAAAATTTTAAATTCAGTGCTTCACTATCTGAAAAGGCTGATTTGCGGTTTGCATTGCTCACCGCACATGTGTTCAGGCCCAACATTGTTTCTCTATGAGAGGCATTTGATTGTACCTCGGAGCGGTATCAGTGATGCAGCTTGTTGACGGATAAGTAGGAGGAAAGATAGGGGAGATCTTGGATTGGAAGTAAGTTTTTAAGCTATTTTACGTTAAAAACCAAATAGATGAGATGAGCAATTGGCAACTACCCAATAGGGCATTATAAAAAAAACTAAAAAAAAAGCATACATTAAAAATGAGTTGGAGTAACCCTTTAATAGGTTAATCGCTTGCATTTGGAGTACAAGGAAAATTAAAGGATCTTAACACGTATAGCTTGGAGGAAAGAGGAGACAGGGGGAATATGATAGAAACATTTAAATACATAAAGGGAATCAACACCGTAAAGGAGGAGACTATATTTAAAAGAAGAAAAACTACCACAACAAGAGGAGTCTTAAATTAGAGGGGCAAAGGCTTAAAAATATCAGGAAATATTACTTTACAGAGAGGGTAGTGGATACATGGAATAGCCTTCCAGCTGAAGTGGTAGATGTTAACACAGTGAAGGAGTTTAAGCATGTGTGTGATAGGCATAAGGCTATCCTAGATATTAAGATAAGGCTAGGGACTAATGAAAATATTTAGAAAATTGGGCAGACTAGATGGCCCGAATGGTTCTTATCTGACGTCACATTCTATGTTTCTATTTTACAATTTAAAGAGACTTTCATTATGTGTACATATTTGCAGAATAATACTGGAATTAAGGCATTTTTTTGAACATTATGTAACTGTATGTATACTTTTATAAAATTTCTGCTGTGCAAAAGTGTATGTTTTCTCAACAGACACAAGTTCAATTAAATTGGATTAACCCCTTAAGACCGGAGGGCGTACTATTACGCCCTATTTTAGGCGGCTCAAAACGTCGCCGGGCGTAATAGTACGCCCTCCGGCCTTTCTTTACTTACCCGGTCGCCGGCGATCGCGGTTGGGGGTACTCCCAGGGAGCCCCCCGCGACACGTTCGACCCCCTGGCAGAACCCCCCCCCGGCCATGTGAGAGTGAGGTCCTTGCGAGGACCTCACAATCACATGGCCGGGATAGCTGCCTGCTGCATTGTCAGCAGGGGGGCTGCCTGTAATGACAGGTGGTCCCCCTGCTGGCTGGAAATAAAATAAATAAAATTTTAAAAAGTTAAAAAGTATAAAAAAAAATATATATACTTAGATTATATATATATATATATATATATATACACACACACAAACACACACATACACTGTCTAGGTGTATTTTACTATTAATATATATATAATTATATATATTATCAAATTACACAGACTGATATTGATTAAATATATATATAATTGTTATATATATTTATATATAATATGAAAAAATTAAATGTTAAAAAAATTATTAAAATATATAGATGTTATTTCGTTCTAACTGTATTGTGATATTAATATATATTTATATCAAAATACACATAGAACGAAATATATATATCTATATACATAAATATATAATATATACCTATATAGAAATAAAAAAATTATGTAATATTTTTACATAATTAGGTATCTTAATTAATTACAATTAGCGGGACCTGCCTGACAACCCATGCCGAAAGTAAAGGGAATTTAATTTGCTAGCACTATATTTGACCCTATAACTATCCAAGACACCATAAAACCTGTACATGGGGGGTATTGTTCTACTCGGGAGACTTTGCTCAACACAAATATTAGTGTTTCAAAACAGTAAAATGTATTACAACGATGATATCGCCAGTAAAAGTGAAGTCTTTTGAATTTTTCACGCAGAAACAGCACTTACACGGACGATATTATTTCTGCGATACTTTTTGCTGTTTTGAAACACAATTATTCGTGTTCAGCGAAGTCTCCCGAGTACAAGACCCTCATGTACAGGTTTTATGGTGTTTTCAAAAGTTACAGCGTCAAATATAAGGCTTGTGTTTCATTTTTTTCACATTAAAATTCTCCAGATTGGTTACGTTGCCTTTGAGACCCTATGGTAGCCCAAGAATGAAAATTACCCCTGTGATGGCATACCATTTGCAATAGTAGACAACCCAAGGTATTGCAAACAGGGTATGTCCAGTCTTTTTTAGTAGCCACTTAGTCACAAACACTGGCCAAAATTGGCGTTTTTGCATTTTTCACACACAAACAAATACTAACGCTAACTTTGGCCAGTGTTTGTGACCAAATGGCTACTAAAAAAGACTGGACATACCCCATTTGCAATACCTTGGGTTGTCTACTATTGCAAATGATATGCCATTATGGGTGTAAATTTCTTTCCTGGGCTACTATAAAGTCCCAAATGCAACGTAACCAATCTGGCGAATTTCAATTTCAAATGTAGCGTGCTATATTTGACCCTGTAACTTCCCAAAACGCCATAAAACCTGTACATAGGGGGTACTGTTTTACACGTGAGACTTTGCTGAATACAAATATGTGTATTTTATTGCAGTAAAAGCAAACAGTAGTATGACATTGACAGTTAAAGTGTCATATAGAACTAAAAAAATCATATTTTCTCCCATTTTTTTCATATTAAATTGTTTCACAGCTAAATATTTGTTATTAAATGAAAGCCATGTTTCCCCTGAATAAAATGATATTTAATAAGGGTGGGTGCATTTAATATGAAAGAGGTGTATTACGGTTGGACAGACATGTAGCGCAAATGCCAGGTTTTGTTTACATTTTGTTTTGTTCACAACGTGTACATTTGGCTCCGTCCATAAGGGGATAATGGGATTAATTTACCAAAAATGTAAATATTGAATGAATATGCAGCCTCGTGCTGCATAACTGATCCATAACCTTTGGACTAAAATGCATCTTAAACTGAAACATTAAGATACATTAAGATTTAGATTTTTCTTTTAAAAGCATTTTATTAAAAGAAATCTAATTTAAAGAAATCAAAAAATTATATACATAAATATTATTTTTTTTATTTACGCATTGTTTCTAAATATTTCTAACTTTTTGTAGACAATCGCCAGGGCTTGAATGTGAAGTAAATGATAGCGAAACAAAAATATAGCAAAAATTACAAAACAGTTTTTCTTTATGACCAAGCTTGCACTTGCAATTAAATTGACAGTCATACTGACTTTGTACAGTGTTCCCCTTACATGATTTTCATTCTTGTTTTGTTTCAGAATCAAAGCTCTGTAGAAACCTGAGATGTGAGGTATGTGATGCTTTAGTGCCAAGAATTTTAACGGGAGACGTGATCTTCAAAATAAATCTGATCTTGATGCTTTCTCTTCTCATGCTGGCTGTATTAAAAGTAAAAAGCAATACAAGGGCCTCTCGGTGGCTGCTTGATGTACTGAATGCAATCATCTTCTCTTTCAGTTTAAAGTTCTGTGTCAGCATTTGTTGATCTGTGAAATGCATGGGTCAGAGTCATAGGCAAGTCAGAACATTACATCAGTGTGCAATCAGAAAAAAATACCGTCTGCCGTTTACTAAAAATTAATAAAGTATAAAAAACACAATATGCAGAATTCAACATTTTGACGCTAGAGATATTGAGTATATACAGAGAAAACTTTGATTTATAAAGCTAATGCAAACTAAACAAAAGTGCCATAGAGAACTAGACTGGGGACAATTCAGAGTAAAATGTTTAATTCTACAGTAAGCATACTCACAAGCAGACACAGACATTCTCACTGACACACACTAGCTCATTGATACACAATCTCACTGATCTACATAAGCTCATTGACCTAAAAACACAAGCTCACTCACTAGCAGACACACACACACACACACACACACACACACACAGCTTAATGTAGTGGTTTTGGTGTCTATAGCCTGTCCCTGCAGGCTTTTCAATGTAAACACTGTTTTCAGAGAAGAGGCAGTGTTTACATTGCTTCCTAGTAAAACCTCTAGTGACAGTCACTCAGATGGTCACTAGATGTGCTTCCTGTGTCAGTGCTGCACAGTGTGCAGCACCTACATTCAGGGCCTCCACACTCTGGAGATGCTGAATGTTCCCCATAGAGATACATTGATTCAATGCATCTCTATGAGGATATGCTGATTGGTGTAGTGTTTTGCAGCCAATCCTATGGCAAAGCATTGCATTGGCTGAAATCATCAAGCTTGGTGATCTCATCTATAGAGGACAGAGCCAGTCGAGGGGAGACCAGCATGGCGTGGGGGATAAAAAAGGTGAGTAAAAACACTATTTTTAAACACACACAGACACACACATACACCATGACACAGATAGACACATTATTGATACCCGTGGGCGACCGCTGGGTGGTCGAACAGGGCAGACAGCTGGGTGTGCTGGCGGCCGCAGAGGGAGCTGTGATGGCGACCGCAGGGGGGAGCCGTCTGTGTGGTCTCTGGTCCCCAGCGCGCAGCTTAATGAGACTGGGACCCGGACACATTATTGCTACCTGTGGGCGACCGCTGGGTGGTCGTACAGGGCAGACAGCTGGGTGTGCTGGCGGCCGCAGGGGGGAGCAGTCTGTGCGGTCTCTGGTCCCCAGCGCGCAGCTTAATGAGACTTGGACCCGGACTCATTAAGTAGTGCGCAAGGGCGGGGTAACAGAGCAGAGACATCACAGCTCCCCCAGCGGCCGCCAGCACAGCTCACAGCTCCCCCTGCGGCCGCCAGCACAGCTCACAGCACCCCGCCCGGCCCCAGGTGCCGACGGCCCACCTGGAATTTTCCTGGTATCCCGGTGGGCCAGTCTAGCCCTGATTGACTCCATCTGGGACATTTTGAAATTAAACAGTTTATTAACAGTCAAACCCCTTAAAGTAAGATATTACACAGAATCTACAAGTACAATAACAACTTAGTTGAGATGCAGTTGTTATGGTGCACATAGTGCACTGAATACACAGTATTCAGTGATCTGAATACACAGAAACATCACATGTGTAGTTGTCAGTCAGCGGGCAGGTCTCCAAAGAAGGCTTAACACATTTCACACCTCAATGGCCACTTACTCACAAGCAGACATCAGCCCAGCTGAAGTAATTCTAAAAGAATGTCATGTTTTTGAGTAAATCAGTTATTCCATTGGTTCAGAATAATTAGACCAAGTAGCATAACGCTCACTATTTATGTATTGCAAAAAGTGAATCGGCTAACTATACCATCAACACTGATTTGTCTGTAGAGTGGCACAGGTATTCGTTTCCCTTTTGATCAGTGATTGCTAACCGTGCCCCTGCAGATATTTGTAAGCTTTATCATCCATGATGAGCAGTCAGCCTTCAGCCAACATGGGACATTTAATTCTCAAACATCTGCATTGCCAAGGTTAGTGTCACTGACACACATTATACGTCTTCACATTCTGGCAGCAAATTGCCCGAGTCTTCCCATCTGTGAAATGAAGTGGTGTGGGTTTATTCTGCTCTGTTTCATTTAACTTCTCCCTTAAGCCCCTGGGTACACGTCCTAACTACATGCAGTTAGATGTGTTATCTTGTTTATACAATAGTTCTCTCCAAACAAAAGACAACATTGTTTTCTCTGATTTTTACCTCCCTCTTCTCTTGCACATACAATCCCATTGGGAATACACTTGTTAAATGCATTACAAGTATTCTGAGTATTGTATGCCAAATGGTGTGAATAATAAATACAATCTGTGGGATGTTTGCAATAAAGCTGTGTCTACTTTCTTTGCAGGTATTCCAAAGAGAGGCCAATTTTTCGCATTCTGAGAAGATATTCAAGCCGCATTTTCTTTAGTGTTGAATTTGTGTATGTATGACAAGTGCTGCCTTTATCAAGCAGCTTATCCAAATAGTTTTAAAGCAATATTTCAATACCAAAAAAAAGACTAAACTAAGCCATTTGTACATTTTAGTAGTGTTTTTTTTTTCTTCCTATAGATAAAATGTTTTGTGACTTTTTTTTTTTTTTTTAAAGAATGTAACTACATTTTCTTGTGGTTCAGCTATGTATTACTTAATTTAAAGTCTAGTTTGATTTTTGTAATGACGATGATCAATATTTGTTTTTAAAATTTCTTACCTGGCTGCTGCCTTTTTGATAAAAAAACTGTGTTAATGTGAAATGACTGGAATGTACTCCACACTCTGTTATATTTGTCATTTCTCTGTAAATAAAGCAGTTTAGTTGAGCATATGCAATCGTTTGAGGTGAAGGAACTGATTGCAGAACTGATAACTAGTTTGCATCAGACACTTGTAAAACAGCCTTTCTTAGCCACACTCTAATAGCCCAGACGTCTAAAAAGTTTATTACACTTTGCTTTGATGACAATTTAAAACTGTCAGTTGTATGTGAACATTTCTTTTTTTTATTTATCATATTTTACTTTAATTGATGTAATATGAAAGTGCTCAGATCTACTTGTACACTAAACTTCACTTTAGTTGGTCACACTCTACCCATTCACTCTGCTTTGTCCAAAGCATTTACTTTCACAGATGAGATGGCTTTAATTACTTTGAGTTCTCTCTTTCTCTCGTATACCTCACATTCTATTCACCATTTTGTTGTCTGTCCAGAAGAAATGTTTACATCTATACTGCCCTCAAGCCAACCAGTCTTCCAACCTCTTTTGTTAGTTACTCATGGTTGTGAAAATCCTAGTAATCAAACTTGCTTCTCTGCAGAGCTTGCTCCTTTTCTGCCACTCGGTGCCTTGTAGATAAAGCAGACAGACCCAATTCTTGCCCTGAGAATACATAAAAGTGGGACAGTGATGGTGTCACTTCTCACTCTTAAGCTGCAGATGTATATTTTTCAATTTTACATTGTACAAATTTTAGTTGCCTTCGGGTTATTGATAATTCCTTAATCTTAATTAAACATTATCCATAATCAGTTTTTTTTTTATAATCATGTTTACATTTTGGTGAGTAATTTTCATTTGTTTGTAATGATCACATTCTTGGAAACATATGAGTAACTGGCTGTAAATCTTCATGTCACTGAGACACACATATAGCTAACATGTTTTAGTTCATCCTTTTTTTTTACATTTGTGTTTATTTTTTTGGATGGCTCATTCTGTATCAGTTTATAAATAACCCTTAATCTTACTTGTGTCAGTAATACAAACATGTTCCTGGCACTATAGTGCTGGAACACAATAATAGGTCCCTGGCTCCCCTCTCTCCGAAGATTAGAGGTGATTTTACTCGCCTTTTCTCCCATGCTGCGCTGGTCTCACAGAGGTTGGCCCCGCTCATAGTAAAGCATTGTGAGATAATGGTGCATGCGTGGCAAAACGCAGCTGCGCCAGTCAGCATGTCCTCATAAAGATGCATTTCTATGGGGAACTACGATGATCACCAGTACACAAGAAGCCCCTCTAGTGGCCCCTGCAGTGACTGCCACTAGAGTTGTACCTCGCCAGCAGTATAAACACTGCCTTTTCTGAAAAGGCAGTGTTTAAATGCTAAGGTTGCAGGGACATGCTGTAGACACCAGGACCATTACATTAAAGGGACACTATAGTCACCAGTGCAACTACATGTATTCCTGACCCTATAGTGTTAACACAACCATCAAGCCCCCCCTGGGCCCCTAATGCCTCCATAAATATAGTTAAAATCTAACTGTATTCAAGCCAGAAGCTGTAATCTGCATGCTGTTAGACATAGGAAAAACAAGCAGCCTGATCCAATCATAGTGCTTCCCCATAGGATTGGCTGACACTGACAAGGAGGCAGATCAGGGGCAGAGCCAGCATGATTCAAACACTGCCCTGGCCAATCAGCATCTCCTCATAGAGATGAATTAAATCAATGAATCTCTATGAGGAAAGTTCAGTGTCTGCATGCAGTGGGAGGAGATACTGAATTACAGGATGCTCGTGCACAGAAGATCTGAGTGGATGGAGGCATATTATGGAGGTGTTCCTAGCTTTTCTCAGAAAATACAGTGTTTAAATGAGGCTGCAGGGAGCTATAGTTCTCACCTGAACAACCTCATTAAGCTGAAGTTGTTCAGGTGACTATAGTGCTCCTTTAAGCCGCAGTGGTTCTGGTGACTATAGTGTCCCTTTAAGGTTTCTAATGTGTGTTATATTGGAGACAGAGACACAAGTATTACAAGCAAATTAGGTAAATGCTCCACCACTGTGTTTAGGATTAACCCCTTAATCCTGAGTGCTGCCGAAATGCCTCATCTCGAACACTAACAGGGGGTTATGTAGTAAAAGATAATATAACAAACTTAGTTGATATGTATGTTCCAGGAGCTGTTTCTCAAATTCCCTGGAATTGTTATATGTGAAGTATAATATTTGGTGTTTATTCCATTTATTCTGCCTATAGCAGATTTAAAGGCGTATACACCATACACCACTGTTGCATTTTTTTTTCTAGTCCCTCTTAGAAAATATTGGAGTTCATCTGAGTGAATTTCTATATTATCACGTTTTAAGGTGTATACTTATACATCTTTCAAATACATTTGGATCTATATAGAAGACATAACATCATTCAAAGCCATTTTAGGTGGACCAGCTCCTGGAACATATATATCAACTAAGGTTGTTATATTATCTTTTACTACATAATCTCTCAAGACAGGTTTTTGGTGAATTCCTGTGTTTATCCAGTTTTGAGCAATCCACCCAAGTCCGATTCCCTCATACCTGTGTGTTGCATCAGGCATACCAGTTACCGTATATACTCGAGTATAAGCCGACCCGAATATAAGCCGAGGCCCCTAATTTTACCCCAAAAAACTGGGAAAACGTATTGACTCGAGTATAAGACTAGGGTGGGAAATGCAGCAGCTACTGGTAAATTTCTAAATAAAATTAGATCCTAAAAAAAATTATATTAATTGAATATTTATTTACAGTTTGTGTATATGATGAATGCAGTGTGTGTGGATGAATGCGCAGTGTGTGTAGAAGTGCAGTGTGTGTAGATGAATGCGCAGTGTGAGTGCATAAGTGCAGTGTGAGTGCATAAATGCAGTGTGTATGAGTGCAGTGTGTGCATGAATGCAGTGTTTGTGTATGAGTGCAGTGTGTGTGCATAAATGCAGTGTGTATGAGTGCAGTGTGTGTGAGTGCAGTGTGTGTGTGTATGAATGCAGTGTGTGTGTGTGTGTGTGTGATGCAGTGTTTGTGTTGCAGAGCCTTGGTGGGGGGTGGGCATTTTTATAAAAAAAAAAAAAATTAATATTATTTTAATTTTTTTTGTTATATTATTATTTTTTTATTATTATTTTTATTATTTTTTTTTATATATTATTAATGTATTTATTTTGTTGTCCCCCCTCCCTGCTTGATACATGGCAGGGAGGAGGGCTCTCCTTCCCTGGTGGTCCAGTGGCATTGGCAGTTCAGTGGGGGGAGGAGGAGGGCCGGCAGGAAGCATTTACTTACCTCTCCTGCAGCTCCTGTCAGCTCTCTCCTCCTCCGCGCCGGTCCGTGCAGCTCCTCTGTCAGCTCCCAGTGTAAGTCCCGCGAGAGCCGCACTATGATCCCACGGCTCTCGCGAGACTTACACTGGGAGCTGACCGAGGTGCTGACCGGACCGGCGCGGAGGAGGAGGGAGCTGGCAGGAGCTGCAGGAGAGGTAAGTAACAGCTCTGCCAGCCCCCAGTCTGTATTATGGCAATGTAAATTAATGTAAATTGCCATAATACAGACACTGACTCGAGTATAAGCCGAGTTGGGGTTTTTCAGCACAAAAAATGTGCTGAAAAACTCGGCTTATACTCGAGTATATACGGTAACTCTATTTTACTAACAGGGGGTTATTTACTGAAGTGAGAATTCCAAATGAATTCCAAATTTAAGGGCAACGCAGCCGAAAGCAAAACAGAGCTGACTTAAAGACTTTTCTGTTTTGGCTATTTTGATCTTAATTTGGAAATTCACTTTGAATTCTCACTTTAGTGAATAACTAAAATGTTATAATTTCGGCAGCACTGTTCTTTCTTCTGCAACCACACGCATAATGAACTTGGAGCCAGTAGCAAGGGTAACTTGGATCTCATATTAATGTTTTGAAGCAAATATTAAAAAATGCAGTTCAGATTGCAATAGCACTGAATAAGCTTGACAGTGTTACACAACATATTTAGTGATATTTTTATGTTTCATGGTTTATTTCCTGAATATTGACAATTTTAAAATTATTTCCCACATTGTTAGGCTTGTTGTCAATGTTTCCATTTTGCATTGTAGCTGTGTGTTATATATCATATTCTGGTCTGTATTAAAACTATATCTACAGGAAAAGTAACTCGACATTCTATCAGATGTTTGGCAATACAAAGCATATGTTTATCTTCTGAACAAGACAGTGTGTAAGTTAGCATGCCTAACTAAAATATTAAAACTGAGACATTCTACAGCCTTATACATTGCCATCATATCATTATTACATAACAAGTGGTATTTACGTTAATTCAAAATGATAGGAACATGGTTTATTTCTGAATAAAGTTCAAGGTGATATAGATTAGCAATGCAATTTATTTTCGGAGTATAAATAGGAAACTCACACCATTCTGATCATTTATGGATGATTGGAGTTGCTGCTAAAAAATGCTTTAATGATAGTGTATTCGTAGCATAAACCAGTGCCTGCTATTCTCAGAAAATGTGTACTTTTTATCTAATGTAAATTGTATGAAATGTGTGTTTTGTTAAAAGAATTAATTGTGACAAAGGCCTATTTTTAAAAATTTGTTTTATATAGCGTTGAACAGCACCATTTAAGGACTTTATAGCAGTGTGTGAGTGTATGTATCGGATAACAAAAAATGTAGCTCAGCGTGAAGCCTTCTCATTGGAGTATTGCAATCTTGGTATGTGGACATTGAAGAACTGTAATTTTGGCCCACTCTTCTTTACAACATTGGTTCAGTTAATTGAGGTTTTCTGACATTTGTTTATGCACTGCTCTCTTAAGGTGCCTCCACAGCATTCCAATTGGGTTGTGGTCTGGACTTTGACTGGGTCATTGCAGTACCTTGGTTCTTTTATTTATTTTTCAGCCAGTCTGTTGTAGATTTGCTGGTGTGCTTGCTAGTTCATTATGGCCTAACATCTCTACTTTGGTCTCGTCCATCCAACGGACATTGTTCCAGACGTCTTGTGGTTTGCTCAGATGCAACTTTGCAAACCTATTTCGTGCTGCTGTGTTCTTTTTAGAGAGAATAGGCTTTCTCCTGGCAACCCTTCCAAAGAAACCATGCTTGTTCAGTGTTTTTCTAATTGTGCCATCATGAACATTTACATGTAACATGCTAACTGAGGCTTGCAGAGTCTGAGATGTAACTCTTGGGGTTTTTTTTCAATTTCTCTGAGCATTGCACGGTCTGACCTTGGAGTGAATTTGCTGGGACATCCACTTCTGGGAAGATTGGCAAATTTCTTGAATGTTTTCCACTTTTGAATAATCTTTCTCACTTTTAGAATGATGGACTTTAAATTGTCTGGAAATTACTCTATAACCCTTTCCATTAATTGCTTCTCTGAGATCATTGCTGTTTTCCTTCTCCTTGGCATTGTGTTAACACATACCTGAATGCTCCAGACCAGCAAACTGCTGAAACTTCAGCTTTTATAGATGTAGTCTCACTTGCTGATGATCAATTAACGGCATTTGATTAGCAGCACCTGTCTGCTACTTGGCCTCTTAATTCCTATGGAAGCGGTTACGGGGGTACTTAGTTTTTCCCAGATTGCTTCTCCATTTTGGCTTTATTTTTGTTAAATAAAAATGACACGGTGTAATAAGTCATATGCATACTCACACACATACACATTCATATACTCACACAAACATTTGATTTTTATTTGGTGCTGGGATCAGTTTGTGCACTGACTGCACAGCTTCCTGCATTTCTGTACTGATGCCAGGGGTGGGGTGATGTCACATGCCAGGTCTTGGCATAAGTACAGTGCTGCCAAGGAGCAGTTCAGTCAGAGAACAGACTTAACCCTGCAGCCCTCAAGGTCTGCTTACGAAATCTAAATCTTCACCAACAGTGTTTGAATTCCTAACGCTAAAGTGTTCCTTTAAATTTCACTTTGAACTCCCACCAATTCTCACTTCAGCAAATAAGCCTGTCAGTGTTAAAACCAAGAAACACCCATTATCCTTAGCATCATCAGGCTTGTTTGGTTAAGTCTAAAGGGTAATCAAGACACTCTTCAAAATGGTTTGACAAAAAACAGACTCCATACAAAGCCTTGTTGCACGACAAATACAATAGACTATATTGGATATGGGTGCAGTTCACTTCCTACAATGATTTTATGACTACAGTCCCCATAATGCACTAAGCTCACGATATTGCAGGTCACGTGATCCATTTACCCAAGCATATTAATTCCGTTTAAGCCATTGTTTTATAATCTAATCATTTTTGTTTTTTTAAATATATTCAAACATTTGTATGTCTATTTTAATTCACACTATATTACTAATTATTGTCCCATGATGACGTCACTTTGGCACCAAAATTCCAACTAGTTTATGTCTGAAAGCCTATAAATATATTTACTTGCCAGGTATACAGTTTACTGCCCACTTTCAAAAGCACTGCGTGGCGAAACACTCTGTGGACTATTTTACTTGTATTAAATAAAGGAATATATATATACCATTGTATCTTAGTTTAGTGTGTTATATATTTCCTTTAAAGTTTCTTTACAAAACCATTTATCCCGCTAACCTGGCGTCTAGAACATCTTCTGCAATCAGACTGGCTGAAAGTATCATTGGTGGGGATTATACCGACTACGCTTGAATCAAAGAGCGGTTTGACTGCTCCTCAGAACGTGAGCAATTTTTCTTCCCACTTCTGTTTTAATTTGAAATAGAGAGCACTATTGTTCTCTCTTCTTTTGTCTTTGAGCTATATTTGTCTTCACAATAAGCTGGCCTGGAACACCTACAACGTATATACTGTAACTGTGTCACTGCTTCCGGCTCGCTGCATCGCGCCCGACCAGCACCATCACACCGACAAGCTGAGCTTACTTGCTCACCGACGAGTCGGAAACCGCTCCTCCGGATCTTCTGGGCAGTTTGCCCAAAACAAAGATGGCGCCGACTATGCGGTCGCGGTCATCAATGACTCCGCCCCCCAGGGTTATACGACCGTGCGTGTGACGTCACGACACCAACGCACACACATGTTCTGGGGTCAGAGGTCACCCTCTGACCAATTGCAGTCTAGAGAGGGATATATAAATCCCTGAAACGTCCCAGTACCTTGCCTCGTCGTGGTTTCCTGTCCTGGTTCCCAAGAGTGCGTTTATCTTTGCTATTATTGTGATTTCCGGTATTTTGACCTTGGTTATTCCTGATTACGCTGATTTCTGGTTCCCCTGACTTGGCTTGTTTAACGGTATTTGTGTATTTCTGGCTACTTTGTGCTGCCGACTGGACCCTACAAAAGAATCCTAGGTGGGGATTGTGGGGATCTGCTCTTTAATTTGTGAGTAATATTCCACTTATTACTATTATCCAACCAGAAGCTTACAGAGAGCACTATTGTTTGTTTCCTATTTCTCTTTTGGGTTGGATGGTACAAAAGTAGCAAAGCTCACCAGAATTTCCTCACCACATATTTGGCTGACAAGATCCTGTTGTACAGTTACTTTTTAAAAGACTGTTGCTGCTTACCATTACCTCACCAGACGTACCGTTTTTTATTCCTATTATCAATTGTATATTTTAGTTTTTTATTTTTTATTTTTTTTATTCTCTGCTCTTTTTCAATGTCTTGTTTTTATTGAATTCTATACGTTAGATGTACATAGAGAACGAGAATGATGAGGGGTACAGAAAGGAAGAGGGAAGGGGGGTAACATTTACTTTGTAGTATTATAATGTCATACACATCTTTACAATCCTAACACATGAAAAATGAGAGTACAGCATATACTTGCGAAACAAAATACAAGAAGCGAGTGGTTTGGACGGCACCAGCGGGTATACCAGGATGGTGGGGGTCGCATGAGGTCGTGGCTGGTAGTACTAATAAGGTGTCTTACTTGGGGGGAGTGGGGGAATTGTACACCCTCTTCGAGGCCCGAGTAGGCACTTTTTATGTGAGAGAGTTACCAGCTTGAGCCTATAGATATTGTACGTGAAATAGTGAGATAGTGGTTGTGCGGTATAGGATGGCTGGTGGGTTATACTCTGTCCTCCCGAACTCCCCATATGGCGATTCGATCCCTCCTTAGTTTGGGGTAGGTGCCTAATGCCAGCTTTGCCATAGAAGTGTGTGTTTGGTCTCACGGTCTTTCAGTCTAAACGCTAGGCGTTCATATTCGTATGTCGAGTGGATCCTATTATGTACTTCCTGAATAGAAGGGGGGTCAGAGCTTTTCCATCTGCTCGCTATGCTGGTTTTGGCTGCCAGGAGGATATGGCACACGACCACTTTGTGAGGGGATGTCAGCATACCAGTGTGTATATGAAGGAGGCAGCATTCTGGGCGTGCGGGTAAGTCTACCTTTGTGATGGATTTGATCAAGTCTCTGACTTGTTGCCAGAATTGTGTCAGTATGGGGCAGCCCCAGAATATGTGTAGTAATGTGCCCACTCCGCTCCCGCATCTCCAGCAAGTCTGAGGCGTTGAGTGGTACATCTGGGCTAGACGCGTAGGCACTAAGTACCATCTCATAAGTAGTTTGCAGTAAGCCTCCCAGTGGGTTAGGTTATGGGATGCCGCTCGGGTAATTTGGATAAACTGTAGCCACATAGGGAAGGGGAACTGGGCTGCTAGGTCAATTTCCCACTGGAGCATATATGGGTGTTTTGTACATCTGTCCGCATTGTTTAGTGCATTGTAGCACAGAGAAAGGGGTTTATTAGTCTGATGTTTGGAGATGCAACTCCGGCCTGAAAGTCGACATTTGTTCCACCTCGCAGTTCTGTATCATCGCAGCAGTTATAGTGTGTTTGATGCGTACGCATGTGAATATTTTTATTCTCTGCTCTTAATACCACAAATATATTTATTTATTTATTTTACTAGTACATGCCAAATCATTTTATGAAGTGTCCAATTACATTAAAGGACCACTATAGGCACCCAGACCACTTCAGCTTAATGAAGTGGTCTGGGTGCCTGGTCCAGCTAAGGTTAACCCTTTTTTTTTTTTTTTAAACATAGCAGTTTCAGAGAATAGGTTAATCCAGCCTCTAAAGCCTCTAGTGGCTGTCTCATTGAGAGCCGTTAAAGATGTTTGCATGCTTCTCACTGTGAGAAGACGCCAGCGTCCATAGGAAAGCATTAAGAATGGTTTCCTATGTGACTGGCTGAATGCGTGCGCAGCTCCTGGGGCACCCTCAGGGCACTATAGTGCCAAGAAAACAAGTATGTTTTCCTGGCACTATAGTGGTCCTTTAAGGTGTTTTTATCTGGTTGTTTGCTTTGTTTTTCTTTGAGGAGCTATTGTCCAAAAATGCTAACAGGGTTTTTTGTTGAAAACTGTAGGGAATTCAAAGTGAATTTCAATATTATTTTTTTTTCCAGACAACTGTGCTAACAGCTCGGCTTTTTTGGTCCACAGCTATAGTCACTGTTTTGGCTATTTTCGTTAAAGAAACAATCTGGTAACCACAACAACTTAATCTCTATTAAGTTGTTTAGGTGCTTCGAAGTCTTTGCTGTCTTAGCTTAAGGGATTCCACTTTATATGAATGGTTTAACCCACAAAGTGGTCCAGATGGTTGCCATCTTTTATGTTCTTGTGTCGCGTCTGTGGCTTCATTGCGGAAACCTCAGACTTTGCACTGGTAATAGGCTAAGATTGCCACATGATGGTTTTTAACCTTATAACTGGCTTCCGATTGAGAACATAGGAATGAGAAAGGGACATACATTTTCTTTTAATTCCGTTTTGACACCCTCTCTTGATTTCAAACAATAGTTTAGTTTTTCTATAAAAAAAAAAACCTCTATATTTAACTTTTATCCAGTTAAATATAGTCATAGTAAATAGCCCTCCATCTCTTTTCTCCCAGTGTCCCTCATTTTCCTCTATAGAAGACCCCAACTCCTCCATTCTGTAAATTCTAATTTCTCTAGTCCTTGTATTTTTATCATACTTTAAACTAGAAAGTCAAGCATTAGCAGCAGCATAACACACGTATATTGGTGCATTAGAGGACAAGTAAAGTCGAAATATTTTGCAAAGTTTTTTTAAAATGAAATATTAGACAAACCCATTTTGAGTAATACAAATGGTAATATAAAATAAAGGATTAATGCACATTGTTGGAATATTAATATCTTATCTCAGACAATGCCATGGGTGCACAAACATAAATTGACTTAATCTTCCCAAGCCGTTACAAGTAAAACATTTTTTTTCAAAATAAATAAAAGACAGAATGAGTGAGGTTAATGGTGTAGGGGCAAACTATTACAATGATATGAGAGCGTGGTAATGAATGAGCTATGATTGGATGGTCAGATTGTATTGTCAAGCAATAAAATAAGATTAAATAAAGGGTGGGGGGTGGCTAAGGGCACAGGCAATAGGGGGAGCCAGTGTGTTGCAGTTGGTTGAGAGAGGCCACGGCATTCAGACGTCCACTTCACTCCCCACCCAAGTAGGCCGCAGTCTCAAAGGCTTCGGATTGTCCACAGAGGATCCAAACTTCCTGTTCTTGGATTCTGCAGCAGCACCAGCAGTCTTTGCACAATTAGCCTCAGTTTTTCTGGTGCAAGGCAAGAAAAATATCTATTGTTATCAGTGAAAAAGGCCAGAATTTTCAGGAGCCGCTGCTACATGTACAGCATGGCCTTCGCGCTCTGCCCTTCTGTTTTACAGTTTTATGCTCTGCTAACTACATTCACAATACTTTCTTCCTTGATCTCATTTCTTAGTGTCTCACTTTATCGATTTAGCTTACATATTCTATTGTCTTATTCCATTCCAGCATCCCCAAAGACCCTTTATAACATTCTAGCAGGAGATGCATGATACAAAAAGTAGGTAACATTGCTGGTATAAATATTCCAGAAGTAACATGTCAATAAGTATTACCATAGGATCAGAGAGGAGTATAGACCATGTTGGGTGAAGTTACCAGCTTTCAGGATTTAGACGTGCATATCTATCAAAGTACCATTTTTGTTTTATAAATTATAAACAATATTCCAATAAATTCCAGAGTCATAATGGGTGAGGTGCAAGAAGATATAATGGTGTATTATTTAGGACAGGGGTGCCCAAATGGCAGATCTCCAGATGCTGTAGAACTAGAACTCCCATGATGCTTTGCATGGCTTTAGAATTACAAAGTATCATGGAAGTTGTAGATTAAAACCATCTGGGCATTCCTGATTGAGACAGACATATACCACCATGCAGGTATACACAAACAACACAGAACACAGAGCATGACATACAGATTTCATTTTTATTAAGACAGGTGTGTCCGGGCGCCTTCTTATCTTAAGTGTTTGGCAGTAGTACTGTACGTACTAGTTCTCTCATTGATCGGTTGCCAGTGTCATGCAGCATACACTCCTACCCCCATAAATACTTAAATGAGCTTTAAGGACAATTGTCATAAAATTAAATTTTAAACTTTTATTTTATAATAGCTTACTACATTTAATAAAACGTAATGACATATTTTTAAAATAATGTATATTGATTTGTTAATTTTTTTCTATTTTCTATTGTTTTTTGACTTTTATAAGTACTTTTTATTCCCAGTCCGGCCCTGCTTGAATTAAACAACCGCTGAGTTAGCAGAGGGAATTTCTTTCACTATTGAAAGATTCAGTATTGAACAGATTAGTTTTAATGCAGTAGATAGTGGCACTGACTCTGGCAATAGATAATTTACTCTGATTATGTAGGAAGACACTGACCCCTACTGACAAAAAAAGAGAATTTTCTTAAAATTAATTTGTATGTACCTACTTTTTAATTATTGTTAATATCACTAGGTAGTGTTAGTGGAATTTGAAGACTTTTGTGGTCTTTTTTCCCCTTTTTTTTTAATTCTTTATTTATTCGTGCATAGATAGTACTTTACAAATTGGCTCACAATGTCACAATAGCAGTTGTCAGCGCTTTGGTAAACATAGTAAAACAGCTTGACATGGGTATCAGTGCACATTTTATAATAAATAGAGCATTAGTGAAGGTGATTATGATCAGCTACGTCGGCCTAGGGGTTTGATGCTTCACTAGAGTCACATAGGCTGTTATATGCGTGTTCCAAGATTCAACAAAAGAAAGATTTAACTGATGAAACATAAAGGAATAATAACTGTTTATTGGCTATACTGTAGGGAGGTGAGCTAGCCTAGGTATGGCAGTCACACCCTCTGATTGGAGAGATGAGAGGGGGTGTTTTCATTCCCCTTGCTAACCTAGGCTGTCATACTATGTTATGCCCTTGAATTACCATGAGGTGCAGAGGGGCGGGGGGGAGTAATGGTCAGTGGGTAGTCAGGTAGGTCTAAGCAAATGCCTGATGCCTATTCGTCACTGTTTGTGGTCTAATGTAATGATATTTAAAGAAAAGTCTCAACGTTTCGACGACACATAAAATAAACTTTCTGCAGTGGGAGAGCGTCCCTGCAAACTGTCTGTGTAATCCAGCCTTGGTTCAGGTCATGCCTGCGGCATATGAGTCTGCAGTTGCCCATCAAAGCATGAATTCTGGAGCGTTTACTGGGTCCCAGCTGGGGGAGCATATGGGCTTCGCTGATGGTATGGAACGACCAAGTGAGTCTGGAGGGAGGTCCAGCTGTCTCAGAACCTTTGCGGCCTCCTGCATGTCGTGTATAGCATGCATTGTATCTCCTTTGGTGACAAGCAGAGCGTGAGCTGGGCCCCAGCGGTACCGGATGTGTTGCGCTCGCAGGAGGGAGATAAATTGTCGCAGGGACCTTCTCCACGCCAATGTTTCCCTGGAGAGATCCACATAGAATGTCAGGGCCATATGTTGGCTGACCTCTGGTGGCTGCTAAGACTGCCGCTTTGTCTCTATTGCTCTGGAAGTCCCCAGTACTTCACCAAGTCCCCAGGAGCAGAAGGTAGCGCCTTGGCTGGTCACGGTACGCGGAATATTCTGCCCAGTGTGACCGATTTGGCCATTTTTGGGGTTAGCAATGCTGTGAGGAGCAGCCTGGTGAAGTGTGGCAGTTCAGCCTTTGGGATGCTCTCGGCGACCCCCCTGACTTTCAGTTTTTTCTGGCAGCGTTTGTCGTCTTGCATGGCAAATCTTTGTTCATTAATAAAATTCTGCTGCTGCTCTTGAACTGCTTGTTGTAGTTCTTTTATCTGGCGTGTGTGGGTGCTGGGTGTGTTTTCCACAACCCTGAGCTGGCCAATCAAGCCCCGCAGGTCTTCCCGTATCGTGGCCACATCGGCTGAGATTTTTTTGTGGTGGTCAGCCATGAGCTCACTAATGGCCTCCATAGTCACCGCTGTGTCTGGGCTGGTGGCGGCAGCGTCGGTGCAGGTAAGAATTCCCCCATCTGACATCCCGTCATAGAAGTCCGAGCAGCCACTGTGGAGGGACGCCATCTTGGGGCCAGAGGCGCCTTGGGCCTACTGCCATAACTCACCGATGTTCATGCCCAACTGGGGCTTATCAGGCTTTTGCTTTTTTTCTTTCGACCCATGGTGCCCGGGTGAGTCTTGGGGTCTCCCTGGGATGTATTTGGCTCGTGTTCGTGTTTAATGTGTTTATTTCATATAAATGTTTATTGAGTTTTCTCCCCTTTTACTTCTTTTTTTAAACTTTTTTTTTTCTTTAAATGTATAGTTTTGGCTCATGATGAAAAATAATAAGAAAGTTGAATAACAAAAATATTGCAATGCCAAACCAAAACATGTATCCAAACCATGGTGAAATAGAAAACTGCCATGAAAAGTACTGATGGAGACTGACTTTTTTTATTTATGTATTTTTATTTACATATGTGAACGGAATTAGTAAAACAGGAAACACAGTTTAAGGGAATTATCCAGGCACCATAACCACTACTGTTTGAGTTAATTTGTGTAGTACTTTTATTTCTCTTATCTAAACGAGAATTTTTGTCCAGAGTCACTCTTTAGGACATTTTGTAATGCAATATTCTTTTTTTTTTTCTTCAAAAAAAGCTTTATTGAAGTATATTGATGCAGGTACATGATAAAAATATGTCTTCTCGAATACATCATGGATAGAAACAAGGTTAGATCAACAGAGCATAAATAAATACATAGAAATAGTGTCCAGCGTGGAGAAATACACAATAATACAAAGTTAACAGTTAGAGGTACACTCCATTCGTGTATGTGTGTTCTGTCTTGGTACAATCAAAATGGAGTTACTCGTACGCCAGACCCAGATACAACAAAGTGTATAGTGGACGTATTATCTGTGTAACAGGGTGAGAAAGCTTAATCATATGCGAGTTAGCTCTTTCGCTTGTCTCAAATGAGGGTGTTATGAAATATAAAAGTAAAATATACTAAAACCTCTAGGGAGTATAACAGAATACGAATCTTAATAACAAGGCACTACACGTGCCCAGTCAGGTCATGAACAGAAAGACAATACTTCCTACCGCTCCCATTTCTCCCTAGCCCATCTCCCATGGGACATGACGTTTCTCTGGCCCTCTGCTATCTCCCAAGGTTATGGGGGATCATGCTATGTGGGGTAAAGGCGGAGTACGAGTGAGAGGTACATAGGAGTGGAGCAAGGTGAGAAGAAAAAAGTGTGTGTGTAGGGTAGGGGGTGGGGGAGAGGGGGCACTAGGACTTGGCTCCTCTCTGCAAGAATTCTAGACACGGGTCCCAAATCCTCATGTATTTAGTATTTGTGAGAGGTGGAGAATCTCAGTTCTTCCATTACTTTGTAAATCCATTCCCGGACAGTGGGCTGATGTCAGGAAGTGCACAAGCAACATTGACATGTGTTTAGGTAGCGGTATGTGGAATAGGTAGAATATTATGGGTTTTGGGTCAAGTGGGATACGGACTGCAGTTATGGTGTGGATCCGTTTTGTAATGTGTTCCCAGAATTTTTCAAAGTTTGTACACGTCCACCATATATGGGTGTAATGCAATATTCTATATAAATATTAAAGTGCTTTATACCAGTAGTTGCTCATAAATTACTTCTTCTGTTTGATGTTGCATTGCTTGTCTTATTTTGCTTATTTGTTATGTACTGCTGCGTAATATGAATGATTTGGTTTAAATTAGCACACTTGCAGTATAGAGCATGCACACATTCAATGTTTTGCTAGTTCAAACCTTCCCTTTCCTGCAGGATACAACTTAGAAATTCGCATAACCTCCAGGAATTATGAGTACATGTTGTGAAAGGCAAGTAACATGGAGTTTGAGCCAATTTTTCATTTGATTGTAATTATCATTTTTCCAGACACCCACATTGAATTAAATGGACTCACACTCATCAGTTTGCAGACAGTAGAGGAGAAATAGCTACAATGATGCGGAAAAATGCAGAACGGAAAGAAATGTGGAGGTCAGGAACTGAGTTATGACGAGCCAATGGCAGTATTTTTAACTAGGCAGTTGTGGACTTTTTGGTGATCAGTGAAAGAGGGGGCTGAGTTGTCCCAATAGATTTGCTGTAGTGAGGGGCAAGGCTTTGTGGGGATATCTTACTTTAGTAAAAAATATTTTGGAATTATTATTACGGTCTACAATAGCCTATAAAACAATTGAAAAAAATTTTTTTTTTGAGAAAACAAGTTGTTTTCTCGGCATAACAGGTCAGAAAAATATTAAAAATATATGGTCTCTATGGGCTTTCGTAGTATTATTTACGGTACTCTGACCTTGAATTTTCATGTTTGAAGTTCTGTGTCAAAGTCTGTCATAGTTACAAAGGGCAGGGTTGCAAAGAATTAAATGGTTGGTTGAATAATAAAGTGATATTGTACAGATCACATTCATGAGCCTTAAAATCCTGCTATGTAGGATACCATTGTTTCTTACTTTTGTACTACTTTTTTTTTTGGAGATTGCCATCTTTCATATTTGTGCACCTCTTAAAAGAAAATTGAAAATAAACATAGAATTGTATTTGTTTCCCTCAAATATATTTTTCATTACTTTACACTTTTATACCCATTTTATTTGGGCCATAAGGCTCACCCTGGCATGTGATGCAAATTACTGTTGTCCCATGATGCTGTTGCAAACACAATATCATGAGATACATTCTGGCTAATATATATATAATTCATGCTTGCATACCCACTGTCCATCTTGGATAGTTGGAGGTGGTAGTACCCAGTATTACTGTGGAGTAATACTACCCCAGGAAATGCTTTAGTAATATTTAAATAAATGAAAACTGAAATTCCAACAGCAGCAGCTGTTCTGTAATATTTCCTGACATTTTCCTCTTCATGTAAAAAGTAATAGATGTGAACTCAGCCTAAACTTATGACCGGCTCTTTTGTTACTCCTTTGGTCTTCTTTGTCTGTCCAATGGCCTCCTTAGTTTACAGTGGCTCATGTAAATTTAAAGCAGCAAGATAAATCCAGGTAGATTAGTCCATAATATTTTTGAGTTAATCATTAAAGGAACACTATAGTCACCTAAATCACTTTAGCTAAATAAAGCAGTTTTAGTGTATAGATCATTCCCCTGCAATTTCACTTCTCAATTCACTGTCATTTAGGAGTTAAATCACTTTGTTTCTGTTTATGCAGCCCTAGCCACACTTCCCCTGGCTATGACTGACAGAGCTTGCATGAAAAAAAACAACTGGTTTCACTTTCAAACAGATGTAATTTACCTTATATAATTGTATCTCAATCTCTAAATTGAACTTTAATCACATACAGGAGGCTCTTGCAGTGTCTAGCAAGCTATTAACATAGCAGGGGATAAGAAAATCTTAATTAAACAGAACTTGCAATAAAGAAAGCGTAAATAGGGCTCTCTTTACAGGAAGTGTTTATGGAAGGCTGTGCAAGTCACATGCAGGGAGGTGTGACTAGGGTTCATAAACAAATGGATTTAACTCCTAAATGGCAGAGGTTTGAGCAGTGAGGCTGCAGGGCCATGTTCTATACACCAAAACTGCTAAAATTAAAATCCACAATAAATGTTCCAGAGTAAGCAGACAAGTCAGAAAGGATTAAATTAGTCCACGGGTAGTCAATCTGGTCCCTACAGCCCACTAGTGGGTGGTTTGGGATTTTAGGTGGGCAGTGGTGGGTTCTGTAGAAAACGCCCAGTGGGCCTCGACGGAACAAGGCTGGCAGGGGAGATCCTTTCATCTCCCCTGCTGGTCCATGCAGAGCCAGCCATGCTGGAAGCCCTCTTGGGCAGGTGAGGAGATCAAAGATCTCACTCACCGGCCCGCTGGCACTTAGTTCTAGCAAAGCTGTAGCTCGCAGGAGGACAGAAGAGTCAGCCTGCAGCCGGAGGAGCTGCTGGCTAAAGTGAACATGCCACAACTGGACCACAAGGGCTTGCAGCATTATGTCCCTCCTCCCTGGTAAAAGGTAAGAAGAAGGGAGGGGAGGACAGTAAGATAGATTTTCACATCTCATGCACCCTACACACACACACACACACACACTCACTCACACTACACCCCTCACACAAACACACAAACACACACACACTGCACCCTCACATACACTGTCCCACTTACACACACACACCACACACTGCCCCCGCACACACTCCACACACACACTCCACCCCTCACACACACAGACTGCCCCCTCACACACACAAAGACAAACACACAGACTGCCCCTCACACATATTGTACCTGTCACACACACTGGACCCCTCACACACACTGCACCCCTCACACATACTGCAACTCACACACACACACACACACTACACACAAACACATACAAAGCAGCCTTCGCACACACAGCAGCTCGCAGACACACATATAAAAAAGTAGGATAGAAAAAAAAGAAACAGAGATACATTTTAGTACATATTTTTAAATAAGCAAAAACCCTCCTTTCTAATTTCTTTTTTACCATTAACAAAGATATAAAAGTTGGCGGTAGGTATACAAAGGTTGACTACCCCTAATTTAGCCTAACTATCACAATGTCGTCTCCGTTAAGGCAAGGATTGTCGGGGTTATAAAAGAGGTGAGAATTCAAAGTGAATTTCAAAATGTAGGCCAGAGTAGCTGAAATGAAAGCATAGCTGGCTTAGAGAACGCTTCCAACCCAACTGTTTTGGCCCTAATTTTGAAATTCACTTAGGTTATTCACTAAAGTGTGAGTTCTTACATTTGCTACATACATTATTACATACCTCCCAAGCGTCCCTATTTAAGAGGAGCATTTCCTATTTTGGACCCAAATCCCTCTCTCTCTCTTTTCTATCCTAATGTTCTTCCTTTCTAGGAGCTCCATATTCTTAGTTTGTTTGAGTGGACAACAGAGCTCCACAGCAATAATACCACAAGTAATGTGTCTTCAAAATACAATACATGTGTTTAGAAATCACTCTGTATAAATAAGATACATTGTTCTTATTCTAAATTACATTGTAGTTGTATAAATTGTTATTAGTAATCACCTATAATTTCTGAGAACAGTCCCACCACTGGCCATATCCTCACTCATGCTCTAAAATAAGTGTCTCTCTTTGTCCATTTGCAATGTTGAGAGGCATATATTTATATTTGGCACACATTTGCCTATAACAAATTTTAGTTGTGTCGTGCCATAGACTGGCGCCAATATTCATTTTCCCTTTAGATCAGTGATTGCTAACCGTGCCCCTGCAGATATTTGTAAGCTTTATCATCCATGATGAGCAGTCAGCCTTCAGCCAACATGGGACATTTAATTCTCAAACATCTGCATTGCCAAGGTTAGTGTCACTGACACACATTATGCGTCTTCACATTCTGGCAGCAATTGCCCGAGTCTTCCCATCTGTGAAATGAAGTGGTGTGGGTTTATTCTGCTCTGTTTCATCTAACTTCTCCTTTAAGCCCCTGGGTGCACGGCCTAACTACATGCAGTTAGATGTGCTATCTTGTTTATACAATGGATTTCTCAAATAAACAGTTGTCTGCCCTAATTTGTCTCGTTTCCTCTCTCTGCTCTCACACATGCATCAATTAGTATCTGTGCAAATCCTCATGAAAATACAAATATATATTACTTATTTTAATGTATTACAGGCATACTGGGTATTGTATAACAATTGGTGTGAAGAATAAAAGCCCAGGGATGAGTTCAGTAAAGATGAAGGAGAGGGTAATTTATCTTGATTTTAAGAAGATCGGGAAGACATATATGTAATTCAGTAAACTGCACAGGGCCACTCGAAATTCCAAATCCAGATCTTGTTTCCTTTATTTAACAATAAATGGATTTTGCAGAGCAGTTTCCAAATGTATGGATTTCTGCTGGACCGAACGCTGTTTGTTAAAATCCAAGCATTTGTCTCCTGAAGGCGCTAGCAGCCAGGAGGCATATGGCTAAAAACCTCCAGTGGTTTGTGGGTTATCCGATGCTTGCTAGCAAGTCACCACATTAAAATGTAAGAAAAAAAGAAAAAGATCAATATGACCCCCATATTATGGCAAAGTAGATTTTAAGCCTCCTTTATGCCTTAAGCTGCCAATGCGCATGCGTGGACATATTTACTGAATGGTGAGCACCTCCTCACCCTGATAATAGTGAGCCAATAAAACTAATACCTTTAAAAAAAAATTTTACTGACCATCGGATGTTTTAATTTCTTTAAAATCTTCTTTTCTTTTACCCCCAAAATGCCAGAAAATACATATCACAACGCTACTAATAAAAAAATTATGAAAATGTTAGAATTGTAAAAACTTGTGATAAAAAAAAAAAAGCAACGCAATAAAAAAACAAAACCTCAATGTAAGCCCCAAAAGCGATCCACGCAGAATGAGGTTCAAGGTGAGAAAAGTATCTTTAAAGACATTTCCGTATTTTGATATCTCAGAAGAGCACTCGATTGGTTGGCCTGTAAGTCAACTTGCGAGACAAGTTTTGAGAGCTCAACTGAGATTTGAAAGTGTGGATAAGTCTTTAGGTCTTTCCCTCCTTGAAATCTCTTTCTGAATTTAGCCCTCGAGGGGTTTATTTGGATCTATTTTTGTTGTTTTACTTTTTTTATTTTTGAGGGAATTTTGTGAATCGGGTCGTTTTTTTTTCTTTTGTATTTTTAATAGTATAATCGGTATGTAATGGCATTTTTTTGAGCTGAAGAAAAGCGTTTGGTAGAAAGATTGCATCTGAGTACTTTTTTTTCCTACAGGCTATCAGATTTATTGTCCTCCTCTCAATATTATTAGGGTAAGGGTAAGCAGATGTTTATTTTTATTGCTGGTGGGTATGGGCTTGGGCAAGAGGATGGGGGAAGGTCAAATTCCAAAATGGGGTTGCGGTGGCAAACAGCAAGTGCATAATAATTTGCAAGTGTGCATCCTGCTGGATGAGTTCGGCCCCGATTTCTTTATTTAAATTTTTTTTTTTTGTGTGATTTGTACGTATTCCGAATCCTATATTTTGTGTAGGGTTTGAATGCAAAAATCACTGATTTTAAACCGGACACATCAGGTTGATGTGTTGGTGCAGATTCGGTCAGAATGGACACATTCTGACCTGAAATAAAAATGAGAACTGCATTTGAATTCGGAATATGCCCATTTTCACCAAATATTGTTTTAAAAGGTGTTGAATATGTGTATATCAAATATTAAATACTAAAAACTTACATATATAAGGTTTTAATACATATATATATATATATATATATATATAAGGTGTTAGTATTTAATATTTAATATATATATATATATATATATATATATTTGTAAACTGAAAGCAAAATTTATGTAAATACAGGATTGTGTCGCATAGTGATACATTTAAATACTTTATTACTAAAAGGGTAATTAGATATCTGTTGTAGGTGAACATTTTCATTCTAATATTTTGCTCATTTCATTTTTCATTTTTTTCTAATTTCAATATGGATTTATTGTTATGATATTTATAGAGCGTCGTCAAACTCCCCAGCGCTTTACAATGGGTGGACGAACAGACATGTAGTTGTAACCAGACAAGTTGGACACACAGGAACAGAGGGGTTGAGGGCCCTGCTCAATGAGCTGACATGCTAGAGGGAGTGGGGTGAAATGACACAAAAAGGTAAGGATAGTATTAGACTAGTGACAGTTGCAGAAGAGGAATCAGTCAGGAGCTATTAACAGTTTAATTGATACACTTTTATGAAGCAGTGGGTTTTTAATGATTTTTTGAAGGAGTGGGGACTGGGTGAGCATCTAACGGAGGAGGGAAGCGAGTTCCACAGGAACGGTGCAGCCTTGAGAAATCTTGAAGGCGAGCATCAGAGGTGGGAGTACGGACAGAAGATAGACGTAAGTCTTCAGCAGATCGTAAGGGCCTAGACGGAACATACTTCTGTATAAGGGAGGATAGATATGTGGGAGCAGCATTATGTAGAGATTTGAAAGCAAAAACCAAAATTTTAAATTGAGCTCTATATTTTATAGGAAGCCAATGTAGGGACTGACAGAAGGCAGACAGGAAGATGAGCCTCGCCGCCGCATTCATTATGGACTGTAACGGCGCAAGTTGGGAGCACGTAAGACCACTGAGAAGCAGTAGTCAGGGTGAGAAAGGACAGTGGAATGGACCAACACCTTAGTCGCATCTGGCGTTAAGTAGGGGCGGATGCGCGCAATGTTTTTTAGATGGAAATGACCAGATTTGGCGATAGATTGAACATGAGGCTTGAAGGAGAGG
Organism: Pelobates cultripes; assembly: GCA_933207985.1. Lineage (NCBI taxonomy): Eukaryota > Metazoa > Chordata > Amphibia > Anura > Pelobatidae > Pelobates > Pelobates cultripes. Next base: position 65,204,816 of record OW240917.1, on the reverse strand, counting down.
TCGGAGTCAAAGAGAACACCTAGGCAGCGAGCCTGCGTGGTGGAGCTGATGGTAGCACCATAGACTTGGAGGGAGACAGACACAGGAGTAACAAGGTGAACAGCGCTAAAAATCAGAAAATGTACATACGTTTTGTAGAAATACTGGCCAGCAGAGTAACTTAAAAAAAAAAAAGAGAAACAAAAATACAAATAATGGTACAGTATGTATGAACGATATAATTCCACAAGAACAAAGGTGTTATATTCACACTCACACTTTGAGGAGCTATATCAGCTCGATGTTAAGAGCCTGGACGGAATAATCCCCGTCTATGGATTTCTTGAGGTTCAAGACCGTTGGTGAATTTATAGGTGTAAATATTCGTTACATGAAAAACAAGAGTAAAATACACCACATGGTATAGTACGTAAATATAAAATATTGTGAAAAAAAAAGTGGATGATCCTATTTACATATACTAGAGCAACGACCTGCTCTAGTTTGGAGAATTTCAGGTGGAATAATCCCCACCTTGGGATATAGTGGACCCAGGTATAGCAGCAAAGCAGTATTGGATAGGAAGGAGGACAAAAGGAATGACTGGATAGTTTAAAATATATATATACTTTAATACAATAAGTGAAAAGTGAATAATAAACTATAAAACCAGTCTTGTATAAAAGTCCAAAATTCTTCCTCACTTGACGCGTTTCACCAAAGCTTTCTCAAAAGTGAATGCTTGCTGCTTGGGGTCCTTGAGATTATATACCTTCTCTGATGATGAAAATTGATTCTGCTGTGCATATTTCCTCATTTCCTGTTTTCAGCAAGATAGCATAGACAGGAAGTTCTCCGGACACCATCTTGGATGTGGGCAATTTGTGGGAAAGTTCAAAAATAGGAATCAAAGGTATACAATAACATAATAACATCAGATAAATTATTATGTTATTGTATACCTTTGATTCCTATTTTTGAACTTTCCCACAAATTGCCCACATCCAAGATGGTGTCCGGAGAACTTCCTGTCTATGCTATCTTGCTGAAAACAGGAAATGAGGAAATATGCACAGCAGAATCGATTTTCATCATCAGAGAAGGTATATAATCTCAAGGACCCCAAGCAGCAAGCATTCACTTTTGAGAAAGCTTCGGCGAAACGCGTCAAGTGAGGAAGAATTTTGGACTTTTATACAGGACTGGTTTTATAGTTTATTATTCACTTTTTACTTATTGTATTAAAGTATATATATTTTTTAAACTATCCAGTCATTCCTTTTGTCCTCCTTCCTATCCAATACTGCTTTGCTGCTATACCTGGGTCCACTATATCCCAAGGTGGGGATTATTCCACCTGAAATTCTCCAAACTAGAGCAGGTCGTTGCTCTAGTATATGTAAGTAGGATCATCCACTTTTTTTTTCACAATATTTTATATTTACGTACTATACCATGTGGTGTATTTTACTCTTGTTTTTCATGTAACGAATATTTACACCTATAAATTCACCAACGGTCTTGAACCTCAAGAAATCCATAGACGGGGATTATTCCGTCCAGGCTCTTAACACCGAGCTGATATAGCTCCTCAAAGTGTGAGTGTGAATATAACACCTTTGTTCTTGTGGAATTATATCGTTCATACATACTGTACCATTATTTGTATTTTTGTTTCTCTTTTTTTTTTTAAGTTACTCTGCTGGCCAGTATTTCTACAAAACGTATGTACATTTTCTGATTTTTAGCGCTGTTCACCTTTCTATTTTATCTGTCTATTTATCACAAGGTAGAGGAACACCTTGTTGGTGAACTGCTGCTCACCCCTGAGAAGAGAGCGCTTATTATTCTTTTGCACAGGAGTAACAACACTTGAGGGAGGAAAGACCAGAATTTCAGTTTTGGTCAAGTTTAGTTTAAGGAAGTGGGCAGCCATCCAGTTAGAAACAGCAGAGAGGCAGTCAGAGACACTAGTCAAGAGGGACGGGGAGAGATCAGGAGGGAACAGGTAGATTTGCGTGTCATCTGCATAGAAATGATATTGGAAGCCAAAGGAGCTAATGAGTTTACCAAGGGAGGTAGTATAGATGGAGAACAGTAGGGGACCAAGGACTGAACCTTGGGGCACACCAACAGAGAGGAGTTGGGATTTACATTAATAGACTGCAACTTTATTTATGGTGTGTCTTCAAATTTCTAGATTCTTGAGAACTTAATACAGATTTGTTATGTGCACAATTTTAATCCACGTGTGTACCGAAACGTGTGTATTATTGTCTGGATCTGTTTGCACACCAAATCCTGTGGTAGACAGCTACTAGAGGTGGAGTTAACCCTGAAATGTAATTATTGCAGTTCATCAATAACTACAATTGCAGTGTTAAGGGGACAGGGACTCTGCACCCAGACCACTTCAATGAGGTGAAGTGGTCTGGGTGCTTATAGTATCCCTTTAATCCCAATTTCAGCCATTCCTCTTCTGAGATGGTCCTCTTTAATTCCACAGTCAAACAACATTTTACCACATGGGATTTGTATTCCCACGTCCTTTTTACACTCACACGGTACAACATTTGCAAACCTATCCATAAGTATTGTGTGCATCTTCCCAGACCTCCAGTCAGTGCTGTAAATCATCCTGTTGGCCATGTGAGGTTTTCAGAAATGTCAGCTAAAATACATGGACACCGTTGCATAATTTACTATTTTCTCATTTCTCAGTGCCCTATAGATGAAATAGGAAGGTCCAACATACTTATATTCATATATAACTTATTCCTGAGCCATGAATACATTAGGAAAGACCAATATCTCTAAAATTAAATAGTCATTTGCGTCTCATCTCACTCTCTTTTTATAAGACTGCAGCTGCCCTTGGATACGTAATCCAGCCACTTTAACAGACTGTTTTTAAATCAGTGAGAAAATGCATAATTAAAAGTATTTTCAATTATACGTCTACTAAACACTAATCTATATTTGGGCAGCCTCAGTGGTGTGTCCCTACACATTTTGAGGATTAGTGACAGCCATTAAATATTATCAACAAGGTTGAAGACCAGTTGCTAAATAGTTAAAATTTATAAATTGGACTTGGAAAATTATTCCAGTTTAATTATTTTGGGTTTCAAGGGACACTCCACTGCCCAGATACAAAATCAATCAAAATCACTGTTTAATAGATACACTCCAAATGGAAACTTGCATGCATTTAATTATGCATATTTTATTATCATTGGGTGTAAATATAAAAACAGCTTTTAAAATCTGAAGTTCTCTCGTCTGATTCTTTTGCAAGCCCTCCTCTTCTAATCTAAGACTTTCTGTGGCCGTCCAATCACAGACTTCCCAATGCAGCCCTATGAGAACTGTTTGCAAGGCAGGTGCTCTGAGCAATTGCCGCCTCTTGAGTTTAGCTCCACTGAACTAACCAAACCAGGCGGTAACAGGACTGGTTGTCTGCTTGAAAGCCAACCAGGTGTAACCAGGCTAATTTATAATAGTGTCAATTTCTATTGAAATTTACACTTTTTGTAAAATAAAAAAAAGAGGACACAGGTCACACAGAAAGCGTTTTAGCAAGCTAAAGTTCTTTAGGGGTGTGGGGTGTCCATTTAAAATTTAGACAACTCTGAATTCCCTGCAATTCTTGTTTTAGTGAATAACCCTGTAAATGTTACAGTTTCGGTTTCAATTCAATCATGTTTTAGTGTTTAGTGAAAAAAAACCTGTGTCAATCAATCAAATAAAATCAGCAATCCCCTTTCTAGCATAAATCAGCATTTGCTATCCCCAGAAAACATCTAAATACAATTTGTTACAAGAATCCAGGATAATAAAGCTTATTTTTATTAGTTTTTATGTAGCATTTAACAGTGCAATCTAAGGACTTTATTGCTGCTGTGTGAGAATACGTATGCAAATAAAACTCAGTTTGGCCTGAAGCCTTCTGGTTGGTATATTGCTGTCTTGGGGTATCTTGGCATCTACTTACAGCATGACAGTTTATCTAGGCAGTGTTTGATCTGAGCACTCGTAAAAGCAATGAATTCACTAATGTTTGTTTCCTCTTGTTTTTATTTTCCATGGTGTTAACCTTTATTATCAACGGTGTTTAGCTTCTAACGAAATGAGCTTGATGAAAGTAATGTTTTTACGTACGGTATTACTCATCACACAACTGCTTAAACTGGATCTACCACCTACACAATTTTCGGAATCCTTATACGTCCTAAATACACACAGTACTAAACACATCCTGCCTGTAGCTCGATTTTAATCACTATAATTGTTTTACAAACATTTGGTTTAATGTTCGGTATAAACCATGAACTGTCAAGTACTTAATCAATGCCTAACTCGATGAACTCTGGTTGGTTGCCGTAACCACAGGCATGTATATCATTTTGCATTAAGGTGTGTGCTATTATTGTTATAATTATTACTATTATTATTGAAAATGAATATTTATTTTAAATACAGATGATAAAAATTAAAGAAAATAAAGAAAACAGTAGCAATGGTATGCATTGGTGCTGTAAAGTGATACATTATAATGTCCAACGATTTAACCTCAGTACAAAGACTAATAGTTTACCACTTAAAAGGAACCTTTACCACGGGTGCAATTGTCTCTGTAAAACCGTAACAATCAAGTCTTTCTGTATTTGGACATCAGAGACGTCAGAGGATGTCCCTTCTTGGATTGGTATGATCTTCCAGTATAGGGAGACCTATTCACTATACTGGGAACATTGGGAAAGAGTTTTGACCAAAATTACCCAAATCAGTAATTTTTCAATTCATTTTATTTTTGGCCTAAGGTTTAAAATTCTCTGGTCAATCAATAACAATTACAGATTTACTGAAAAAACATGAGTGCATGTGGGGTGTCAATGGGAGCTCTACAATGTATTTTATTGACCTCTTCAAGGTATAGTATAAAACCACCTAATTTTTATTGGGTTAGTGTACTGGTCAAATTATGAGCCCTTTCCCTGATATACGGTATGCTGTTTTTTGTTTAAACTGTACGGAAGGATTTGTCATCATTTAATATTTTTAAAGGACTGCTCCACACTAAACATTATTAAAAAACATAAAATCACTCTTATAATAGATATACTTTAATAAATGCATGTATGGTTTCTTTTTGCTGCATATAGTTATTGGGAATATATCTAAAGAAAAGCAGCATTTTCAAGTCCCTCCTTTTCCCCCAGCAAAGTCTGAATCACAAGCACACGTGCAGTGAGGAGGGTGTGGGGTGTAGGAAAGACGATGGAACCTTGGAGCAAGCAAGCTTTATGCATTTGTACAGTGGAATGTCACTTTAATTTCCACTAGAAGGTGCCGGTTTCAACAGGTTACTCTATTGTCTTTTTCACTTGCTACGGGTGAATTGTGATTAACGTTTTTAAATAATTCCAGTTTTTTTAATCTAAATCATAACCTTGCTATTGATAACTTTTTTTTTTACATTCTTTCTTTCCTGATTTTAAATTGGAACAAGACATAAAAATATACAGAAATTGAACCTGATGAGCACAATTCTGAGAAATTAGTTAGCCAGGCTATTAAAATTTGCGCTAGGCAAGGTGTATACATCTTAGATCAAAACATGAACTTTGGTGCATATTAACTCTGTGTGTCTGATTGCGCTTGTCTGGTAAGCTATAAATTAAAAATAAAAATTTCCTAAGCAAACAAAATGTGGTTGTTCCATTTAAGAACTTTTCACGATTTGTCAAATTATTCTGAAATGTGTCTTTTATTTTTGATCTCTAATCTGTTTTACATTTTCTAAAATGATCCTAAAAGTTTTGGCTTTCCTCTGCTTTAATAGCGTTATGTTTTGACGAAATATTAATTTCAGAAAAGATCACCAAATTTATAGTTGTGTAAAAAAAAAAAAAACCAGTGGAAGAGAACACACATCTGTCAGAAAAAGTGGAGGAAGATTGTTAGCTCATCATTCGACGCCTTTTCGGTTCTTGTTAGCACACAGACACCATTAGCTAGTTAACACCAAGCTGATCTAATGTAGTTTTGTAGCTCATTGTCTCCTCTAATGTTCCACCTTTAAAAACAAATCCCATAGAAATACCCATTCAGGGTTATGGACTCTTATGACTCTTCCAGGGCTATTCTCTAAAGGGAGAATTCAAAGTCAGCTATGCGTTCAGATCAGCTACTCTGGATTTAAATTCATGATTCACTTTGGATTCTCAATTTTGTTTTGGTGATTTGATGGACAAGAGTTCTGGATTCTTCTATGACTGACTCTGGTGTGATACATTAATTTATATGAACAATTTGACTTTAACTGTGCATGACTTGTGTCTATTAAATGACTTCCTAACTCACTTTATTGCATCCCATAACAAACCATGAGTCCTATAACTTCCTATAAATGAATCACTCAGTATGACATATTGCTGCTAACGCCATGCAATATTTTATCTTCATAACTTTACACCTTTCATGTTTAAAAGTTTTCTTTGCTACTAAAATGATTGCCATAAGTAGGATATCATCTATATTGCAATGTTTATTTATTTTTTATTATCACATTTCCAGGGATGATCACTCACATGAGTCTTAACAAGGGATTAGCAGGATCTTGTATTTTAATTTTCCTGTCATCGTGTTATCCTAGCCTCACAGCTAAGGATGGGGCATGCTATCTTAAAAAGAAATTGTCCCCTTGGTTGCTGTGATGATGTTGGACTACAAGTAACTATTTTATTCCCATGTCTCTACTTGTTTATTAACCTTTGAATTCTTAATCCATCATCACAGAGAAATCAGTCAGTCCCACATACTTGCTGCATATGCACTGATCAGCCACAACATTAAAACCATAGGTGAAGTGAATCACATTGATTATATTGTTAGAGAGTGACACTTGTCAAAGGGTGGGATATATTAGGCAGCAAGTGAACGATCAGTTACTGAATTTGATGTGTTGGAAGCAGGAAAATGGACAAGCGAAAAGCAACAAGGGCCAAATAGTGATGGCTAGACGACTGGGTCAGAGAATCTTCAAATCGGCAAGTCTTGTGGGGTGTTGTCGTTATGTAGTGGTTAGTACCTAGAAAAAATGTTGCAAGGAAGGACAACCGGTAAACGGGTGTCAGGGTCAGGAGCGCCATAGGCTTCCTTGAGATATGCCGGTGATGCATAACAGTAATTTCTCTATTTCACAGTGGACTATAATCTGAATGGGGACAACTCAGGAGCAAAATAACCAGTAATCAAGTATTTGGACCCATGATTTTGGTCTTATAGCACCATTATCACTAGAATGTCAATTAGTGGTTATGGAGAGCAAAAAACGGGTCAGAGTATTCTGAGAATGGACAGCAGCTGAAATAGCCTGCCCTTCGGTGGGTCCCCACTCAGAACTCAAGCTGGTTTTAGCTCATCTTGTGCCATTACAGAGAGAACATATCTGAAGCATATCAGACTGGTTCCACCCATACGGGCAGTCCAGATCCGAAATGCCAGCAAGCTCTCTCTGCACGAGAGATACAGCAACCCCAGACGATCGTTTCAGCCTTGTTAGGCATTATCAGTGAGGCATAGATGATATCTCTCTAGGCACTGTGAGCAAGGGGTCCACATCTGGATTACCCTTTAAATTTATGGAGAGCAAAAAACGGGTCACAAGAGTATTCTGAGAACGGACAGCAGCTGAAATAGCCTGGTTATGGTACTTAACCTGCCTCTTAATAACACACATACATTACCATACTTTTATTTTTCTGTATATATGAAAAAATATAAAAAAAACAAACATTTTGAAAATTAATCATGTAGAATTAAAAATAAGTACCATGCTTGGTGCCAGCAGTTCAAAGTTTAATTGAGATAGTAAGCAATTTGCAAGAGAGGACCTCATTGGGCTGTTGCAACGAAGTTGCAAACAGGTAGATATTGACAGAGAATTGTGCTAAGGGTGAAGTATTACACCTAATTAACTTGATTTCTGATAAACTCTGCCTATCACAGAATTTATGGCATAACTGTGCATACAAAAACTTATATTACATTACATGTTATTAAAGGCAATATTAAAATCTAACATTTTAGTATGACTCAGAGGCGTAACTAGAAATCACTGGGTCCCGGTGTGAAAATTGCCCTGGGACCCCCACCCCATGCATTTCATTCCCTCCTCATAGCCCCTCTATGCATCTCATTCCTCCCTAGCCCCTCTATGCATCTCATTCCTCCCTAGCCCCTCTATGCGTCTCATTCCTCCCTAGCTTTGCCATGCGTCTCATTCTCCCTAGTCCCTCTATGTGTCTCATTTCCCCCCCGGCCCTTCCATGCGTGTCATGCCCAACCCCCCAGGGCCTCCATGCGTGTCATTCCCACCCAGCCTCCATGTGTGTCATTCCCAAGCCCGCCAGCCCCTCCATGTGTGTCATTCCAACCCCTCACCCAGACCCTCCATTCATGTCATTCGAAACCCCCCCAGACCCTCCATACATGTAATTCCCAACCACCCCATGTGTATGTGTGTCATTCCCAACCCACCCTCCATGTTTGTCATTCCAAGCCCCCCCAGCTCCTCCAAGTGTGTCATTCCAACAGGGCCGGCGCTTCCTATAGGCCAACTAGGCAGCCACCTAGGGCACTGCTTAAGTGGGGGTGCTGGGCCTTACTTTATGATCAAGTTTGCGCCGGCGCTTCTGCCCCTCTATTTTTTTGAGTGTGCCGCCGGCCATGTTATCGGGCGCTAGGGAGCACTCACATTGCTGCTCACTACCCCCCGGTAGAACACCAATCCGGCGGTATCCACGTGAGCCCTAAGAGCTAAGGCCCCCCTCCCAGGCATCCAATGCTGTAGCAGCTCGAGGACGTTTCAGTTGCTTGCTCCTGCACCTTTCCCTGTACGTGGGGACAAGTGGGCGGGTGGATAGCAGAGGCAGGGCTGAGACAGGAAGTGATGGACAGCCAGGTGCATGCAAGATGAGCATAGGAACCGGAATGGAGGTAAGATGTCAGAGAATGTGTGTTAATCTGCTTCAGTCAGTATGCTTGTGTATGTCAGTCTGTATTGGTCATTGTGTGTCTGTATGGGTCAGTGTGTGTCTGTTTCAGTCAGTGTGTGTCTGTATGGGTCAGTGTGCATCTGCATGGGTCATTGTGTGTCTGCATGGTTTAGTATGTGTCTGCATGGGTCATTGTGTGTCTGCATGAGTCAGTGTTTGTCTGCATGGGTCAGTGTGTGTCTGTATGGGTCAGTGTGTGTCTGCATGCGTCATTGTGTGTCTGCATGGGTCAGTGTGTGTGTCTATTGGTCAGTGTGTGTGTCTATTGATCAGTGTGTTTATGGGTAAGACAGTGTCTGTGTGTGTCTGTATGGGTCAGTGTGTGCCTGTATGTGAATGTCTGCATGGGTCAGTGTATGTCTGTATATGTGTCTCTGAGTGAGTCAGAGTGTGTATATGGGTCGGTGCGTGTGCGTTAGTTTGCATGGATCAGTGTGTGTTTATACTTGAGTGTGTTAGTCTGCATGAATGGGGGCGGCAAAATTTCCAACCCTCTCCAGCCGCTGCATTTGTGTCATTGTCAACCCCCACATCGCCTCCATGTGTGTCATTGTGTCATTTACAAGCCCCCTCCCCGCACCTCCATGTGTGTCATTCCAACCCTCCACCCCAGAAGGTATGCAGGCGCAGCGGCCAATGGTTGCAGGGGTCACGGCTGGGTCCCCTGGAGTGACATAAAATATTTATAAATCTGGGGTAGGAAGACATAGAAACATAGAATGTGATGGCCCATCTAGCCTGCCCAATTTTCTAAATACTTTCATTAGTCCCTGGCCTTATCTTATAGTTAGGATAGACTTATGCCTATCCCATGCATGCTTAAACTCCTTTACTGTGTTAACCTCTACCACTTCAGCTGGAAGGCTATTCCCGGCATCTACTACCCTCTCAGTAAAGTAATACTTCCTGATATTATTTTTAAACCTTTGCCCCTCTAATTTAAGACTATGTCCCCTTGTTGTGGTAGTTTTTCTTCTTTTAAATATAGTCTCCTCCTTTATTGTGTTGATTCCCTTTATGTATTTAAATGTTTCTATCATATCTCCCCTGTCTCGTCTTTCCTCCAAGCTATACATGTTAAGATCCTTTAACCTTTCCTGGTAAGTTTTATCCTGCAATCCATGAACCAGTTTAGTAGCCCTTCTCTGAACTCTCTCTAAAGTATCAATATCTTTCTGGAGATACGGTCTCCAGTACTGCATACAATACTCCAAGTGAGGTCTCACCAGTGTTCTGTACAATGGCATGAGCACTTTCCTCTTTCTACTGCTAATACCTCTCCCTATACAACCAAGCATTCTGCTAGCATTTCCTGCTGCTCTATTACATTGTCTGCCTGCCTCTAAGTCATCAGAAATAATCACCCCTAAATCCTTTTCTTCAGATGTTGAAGTTAGGACTCTATCAAATATTCTGTACTCTGTACATAGCCATATTTTAAAGGGACACTATAGTCACCTGAACAACTTTAGCTTAATGAAGCAGTTTTGGTGTGTAGAACATGCCCCTGCAGCCTCACTGCTCAATCCTCTGCCATTTAGGAGTTAAATCCCTTTGTTTATGAACCCTAGTCACACCTCCCTGCATGTGACTTGCACAGCCTTCCATAAACACCTCCCTGCATGTGACATGCACAGCTTTCTTTATTGCAAGTTCTGTTTAATTAAGATTTTCTTATCCCCTGCTATGTTAATAGCATGCTAGACCCTGCAAGAGCCCCCTGTATGTGATTAAAGTTCAATTTAGAGATTGAGATACAATTATTTAAGGTAAATTACATCTGTTTGAAAGTGAAACCAGTTTTTGTTTCATGCAGGCTCTGTCAATCATAGCCAGGGGAGGTGTGGCTAGGCCTGCATAAACAGAAACAAAGTGATTTAACTCCTAAATGACAGTGAATTGAGCAGTGAAATTGTAGGGGAATGATCTATACAGTAAAACTGCTTTATTTAGCTAAAGTAATTTAGGTGACTATACTGTTCCTTTAAGTGTTATAAAGTTATATTATATTTTCATCGAAGTGAATATATAAATATATGGACTTTTATTAATGGTATGTTCCTTTTTGAATTCAACATATTGATCCATGCAGGGTAAAAGATTTTATTATACAATAATCACACTCACATGCAGGCACATACAATCTCACTGGCACAAGCACACGTGATCACTGATATACAGACTCACAGACACAAGATCACTGACACATGCAGACAAGTTTACTGGTACACAAACACAAACTTAGTATAGAAAACCTCTCTGACACACACACAAGCTTACTACAAACAAACTGTTATACACACAGAAGCTTACTACAGACAAGCTCACTGACATACATGCTCACTACAGACAAGCTCACACTGTCACACACACATGCTCAATACAACCAAGGTCACTGACACACAAACACATGCTCACTAGACACAAACTCACTGACACATATACACATGCTCACTACATACAAGTTCACTGACACACACATGATCACTACAGAGAAACTCACTGTCACACAAACTTATGTTCACTACAGATCACTACAGACAAGCTTACTGTCACATATACACATACTTACTACAGACAAGCTCATTGACACACATGCTCATTACAGACAAGCTCACTGACACACACACGCTCACTACAGACAAACACACAGACACACATGCTCACTACAAACAAGCTCACTGATACACACACATGCTCACTACAGACAAGCTCACTGACACACATGCTCACTACAGACAAGTTCACTAACACACACATGTACACTACAGACAAGCTCTCCGACACACATGCTCACTACAGACAAGCTCACTGACACAGATGCTCACTAGAGACAAGCTCACTAACACACACATGCTCACTACAGACAAGCTCACTAACACACACATGCACACTACAGACAAGCTCTCTGACACACATGCTCACGACAGACAAGCTCACTGACACACATACTCACTAGAGACAAGTTCACTGACACAAACACACATGTTCACTACAGACAAGCTCACTGACACACACTTACATGCTCACTACAGACAAGCTCACTGATACTGCACACACATACTCACTTCAGACAAGCTCACCGACACACGGCATATGCAGCTTCCAGACTGTGCCGCACGGCAGCCACGAAGTCTCCGGTCCCACGCCGTCCCGGCCACATTGAACACCGTGCGGCATTCGGTTGCTCATCTTACAGAGCAACCCCTATGCGCTCTGGCAAGGCTTCTGGATCAATATGGCAGCCTTGCGCCACCTACAAGTGTCCTTGGAAATTACAGTACACTATAGGTGTAGGTTTTTTTTTATAGCATTAAGATAAAAGGTCACATTATTGGGACACATCATCTGCCCTTCACATAATACACCCCTTTGAGTAATTTGGTGCAGGATGATGATGCTGTCCAATAAGATTTTTATTCTCCCTATTTAAACTTCCCTCTTTCATTGCCCTGTTGTAGTTTATTCTGCCAGAGAGTGCATACTGAGTAGTTGTTATTTGCTTTCTTATTTTTGTTCTCCTTATTTAACCCCTTAAGGACCAAACTTCTGGAATAAAAAGGAATCATGACATGTCACACATGTCACGTGTCCTTAATGGGTTAAACTTCCCTCTTTCATTGCCCTGTTATAGTTTATTCTGCCAGAGAGTACATAGTGAGTAGTTGTTATTGGTTTTCTTGTTTCTGACCGAGCTTTGTATTTGATTTTTCTGTATTTCTCATTCCCTGACTTCAGCTTGTTATTTTGTTTTTGAGTATCTCTGGTGTCCTAGACTTTGGTTTTCTATTTTGACTCTGTATTTTCGCCTATCTAGGGCACACCTCAACCCAGCCACTCCAAGGTCCGGTATACATACCTTCTCTCTTTTTATCCTTCATTATGGTTACTGTTTCCCCATACACTGTGTGTGGGGGTCACCCTATCTTGACACACGCATACACATGCTCATTACAGACAAGCTCACTGACACATACACACACACATCCTCATTGACACACATGCTCACTACTGACAAGCTCACTGACAGAAACAATTGTTCACTACAGACAAGCTCACTGACACACACACATGCTCACTTCAGACAAGCTCACTGACACACACACACACATCCTCATTAACACACATGCTCACTACAGACAAGTTCACTGACCCACACACATGCTGACAACAGACAGGCTCACTGACACACACATGCTCATTACAGACAAGCTCAATGACACACATGCTCACTATAGACAAGCTCACTGGCACCTATGCTCACTAGAGACAAGCTCACTGATGCACACACATGCTCACTACAGACAAGCTCACTTGCACACACATACTCACTACAGACAAACTCACTGACACACACATGCTCACTACAGACAAGCTCACTGTCATACACACATATGCTCACTACAGATCACTATAGACAAGCTCACTGACACACACACATGCTCACTACAGACAAGCATACTGACACACACATGCTCAGTAGAGACCAGCTCACTGACACAAATACATACAAGCTCACTCATTAGCAGACACACACACATAAGATCACTCTGTCATGGTCTGCTGAGTATTTGAAGCCTACCTAGCTCTAAAGGCTGTGGGAGCACTGTGAGGTAAAGTCACAATTTTCCAGTCTCTTCCTGCTGGCAAGGTCAGCTGCTGGGGGCTGGGCTTGAGTGCAGAGGCAGATCTTGAGATCAGGGGTAGGCTTGAGTTTGGGGTGAAGCAGAAGAGTCACAGAAAAGCTCCCTCCCTATAGTGCTATATCCAGCTACTGGCAGCCTTAATGTGCCCTCCTTATTCCCTTAGACTCTCACAGTCCGAGGGGAAAACTTATTTAAATGACATTAAGGCTGCCTGTCTGGCCCAAGGTGCTGGTATCCCGGTGGGCCAGTCCGGCCCTGATTGTGCATGCTTGGATTCTATCAATGTTATGCACTAAAGTGAGAATTCAAAGTAAAGGTAAAAAAAAGCCAAACTGGACAATTTCACTGTCAGCTTTGCTTACAGTTTGGTCACTCTGCCTTAAATTTGAAATTCTAAATCGATATGCTTTATAACTGTAAGGGGGAGACTATTTTAATTATGCACCCAGATATCTGAGGTTATAGACTGTACTTAATGAGTTTATGTCTGGAGTAATTTCTCAGCTAAGATTTCAGGATTTAGAGAACCATTTAGTGAAATGACTTCTTTGCATAATGTTAAGGGATTGGTGTTTGTTTGTGGGTTGTTAATTAATTTAATTAAAATTGCATTATATTATGTTTAACAATTTCGAATATGGTATAGAAAGGTCGAGGTATATTCTTCATATTTCTCCTTGTTTTGGAATATATTCTTCTGTAGATACATTAATAGGGAGGATTTGTTTGCCTATGTAAAAGGTTGGCTTTATTGTCCTATGTCTGATTGCAGCTGTACACTCTGTGTCCATCCTGTTTGTGACTGTTATCCACGTGTTCTCTTTTTTGCCCACCCTGCTTGATTAGGTGTCTAACTGCACATCCTATGAATTGTCAGGAACCAAGGACTCGCAAATATTAGGTCAAAATTGGAACATTTCTTCTTCCTTAGACTCAGTTATTTGGCCTAAAATTCCCAATTCCCTTTAAATCTCTGACAGTTAACACACTAGTGAACGGCTCTTACTGGGTTATTCACTAAAATGAGAATTGCCAGTTATTCTAATTGTATTTAAAAATTTAGGCCAAACTAACCACTTTAGAAAAATTCTCTAAGTAAGTTCTTCACTTTGGCTATTTTGGTCTCAAATTTGAAATTCACTTTTAATTTACTTTAAATTCTAGGCAATTGTCACCTTCAACGTCAAGCTGAGGACCGTTACTGGGAACCCAGGGTCTGCCGACTAATTGCTAGATTGTTTTGTGATTATTGTGATGATTCTCGTGAGACATTCTTTGTAATGTGCGTTGCTACGTGGTTAGTCTATTGCCAACAATTACAGTTTGTCTTGATTCATGTTAACGATTCTCCAGGATAGGTTTACAACTTCCCAGAAATTTGAATAAGTAAATTGATCTGATTTTGTCCTGAAAGGAACAAGCAATTGTACAGATGATTGCTGTGACAAAGAGTGCATGGTGCCTTATTCTAAACATGACCTAGCTTGACTATCATTTCATGTAGGGGAAACAATATTGGATTTCACCAAATGTTGGAATCTTTGAAGCATAAATTAGAATGAAAAAACAATATTTTTTTTGGGTGTAATCTATGTAATTGAAGGGATGCTGCAAGTATCTGGCAAAGTATCTGGCAAACGCTGATACATGAAATATTATAACTCATGGTGAAATACCTTATCTGGACTAATCTCTATGCTCATATGTTTTCTGGTTTCTAACTGCCTAAAGATGAATCCAGCACACAGATTGCTGTTCTCGATCTCATGTGTTGCAGCATACAGGGCATATAAAGGTCTGCATTGTTTGTTAACCCGAACAAGTGCTTCCGAACAAGTTAACCTCTATTCCTAACACTATAGTGTCTTTGTCCCTAGTTTCTGTGTCCCTCCCTCGCTTTTTCTAGAAACAAATAATGGTCATATTCCGGCCCCGGTCTCATTAAGCAGTGCGCTGGGGAGGGGGAGCAGAGACAGAACAGCCAGCTCCCCCTGCGGCCGCCATCAGAGCTCCCCATGCCAGCACACAGGTAGAAATTATGTGTCAGTGTGAGTGTGTGTGTGTTTGTGTCATTTGTGTGTGTGTGTCTGTCATGGTGTGTGTGTCTGTGTCATGGTGTGTGTGTCTGTGTCATTGTCAGGGCCGGACTGGGGATTCCAAAGCAGCCCTGGAAAAAAATCTATGCCAGCCCCATAAGTCATTGCGCCATATATTATCGCATGTAATATGTAAGGCCGTGTCTTGCCACCCTAGATGAATATATATATATCTATATATATATATCTATATACAAATGTATAAATTAGCTTGCACTCACGGACTTGAAGTTTGAAAAAATCGCTTTATTCAAAGCATGTTATAGAATCATCACACCGACGTTTCAGCCCACATCCGGGGCTTTCCTCAAGGTGAATTAACAATAAAAACATTAAATCCAAGTGTGAAATATATACCCATAAAAAGAATAAACTAACTCACCACAGGTGATGTCTTGCAGTATACCGGCGTCCTACTAACCCAGTGCGCATGCGTTATCAAACACAACCCGGAAGTAGTGGATCCGTGCGTAACCCGGTTACCATAGTAACATACCCACGCCATGAACTGCCGAAATAGGAGATACACTAAAATACAAACACCAAGTGCCCTACGAGAACCGCTTGATACAATTGTAACATACAAGCTCAAATAGAAAAAGGGAGCACACACGGTTATGGACTTATCACTGTTACAAGTTCATTGAAAAAACAACAAACTATTAGGTTATAAAGAAAAAAGTTATCAAATATAATTACATAATAGATACATATACAATGCATTAATCGGGATAGCTATCATTATTCCTACACCATAAGTGCAATATTTAGCTCCTCAATAGGTATCCAATAAATAACAGACGGTCCAAAAACGTGTGTACTCCACCTGAATCAAAAACAGTACCAAAACACTTTGTTAAGACGAATTCATATATAAGAGCAGATTAAAGTTAAATAAAAGGATGAAAAGATAATAACTCATTCAGTCCATTAGGTGACACAGTATTAAGTTCATAAATCCAGTATGTTTCTTTCTGTAGCAAAAGTCTACTCCGATCTGTTTGGGATGCGTGACGTGTGGCCATATGGTCCCGTCGCGCACCTTTAATCATCCACATAACAATAAACGATATAATATAATGCATACTATTACCTGCAAAACCTCTTTTGTAATTTATAAAATTTCTTGCCCTTGCGGTTTAATTTATATTGGCAAAACGGACACACCTCTTTGTGAACGTATTCGGGGACATCGGTCCAATATTAGGACAGCTTACAGAGACGGCCACTCTGATAAACCGGTGGCCAAACATTTTTTGGAAAAGAGACATTCCTTGGCTACCCTCAAATTTACTGCCATTGACCATATACCCCAACCCCTTAGGGGAGGAGATCGGAGTAGACTTTTGCTACAGAAAGAAACATACTGGATTTATGAACTTAATACTGTGTCACCTAATGGACTGAATGAGTTATTATCTTTTCATCCTTTTATTTAACTTTAATCTGCTCTTATATATGAATTCGTCTTAACAAAGTGTTTTGGTACTGTTTTTGATTCATGTGGAGTACACACTTTTTTGGACCGTCTGTTATTTATTGGATACCTATTGAGGAGCTAAATATTGCACTTATGGTGTAGGAATAATGATAGCTATCCCGATTAATGCATTGTACATGTATCTATTATGTAATTATATTTGATAACTTTTTTCTTTATAACCTAATAGTTTGTTGTTTTTTCAATGAACTTGTAACAGTGATAAGTCCATAACCGTGTGTGCTCCCTTTTTCTATTTGAGCTTGTATGTTACAATTGTATCAAGCGGTTCTCGTAGGGCACTT
The DNA here is from genome assembly GCA_933207985.1 of Pelobates cultripes. Lineage (NCBI taxonomy): Eukaryota > Metazoa > Chordata > Amphibia > Anura > Pelobatidae > Pelobates > Pelobates cultripes. The sequence goes on along the minus strand of OW240917.1, from coordinate 65,187,248 downwards.
GGTGTTTGTATTTTAGTGTATCTCCTATTTCGGCAGTTCACGGCGTGGGTATGTTACTATGGTAACCGGGTTACGCACGGATCCACTACTTCCGGGTTGTGTTTGATAACGCATGCGCACTGGGTTAGTAGGACGCCGGTATACTGCAAGACATCACCTGTGGTGAGTTAGTTTATTCTTTTTATGGGTATATATTTCACACTTGGATTTAATGTTTTTATTGTTAATTCACCTTGAGGAAAGCCCCGGACGTGGGCTGAAACGTCGGTGTGATGATTCTATAACATGCTTTGAATAAAGCGATTTTTTCAAACTTCAAGTCCGTGAGTGCAAGCTAATTTATACATTTGTCTATGATTTGGCTTTGGCTTATAGCACCCGGCCCTTATATATTATATACAGCCTGAGTGCAAGGATATCTACTTTTTTATATATCTATATATATATATATATCTTTTTCAAATATAAAATATTGGTCCTTTCAGAGTAAAATTTTTAATTATACAGTAAGCATATTCACATGCAGACACAGGCAATCTCACTGACACAAGCTGATTGATACACAGCCTCATAGACAAACAATCTCACTGATATACATAAGGTCATTGACATAAAAACACAAGCTCACTCAGTAGCAGGCACACACACACAGCAAGCCCACTCACTAGCAGGCGCGCACACACACACAGCTTAATGTAGTGGCTCTGGTGTCTATAGCCTGTCCCTGCAGGCTTTTCAATGTAAACACTGACTTTTTAGAGAAAAGGCAGTGTTTACATTGCTTCCTAGTGACAGACACTCAGACGGTCACTAGAGGTGCTTCCTGTGTCAGTGCGGATTGGCTGAGATCATCAAGCTTGATGATCTCAGCCGTAGAGGCAGGACCAGTCGAGGGGAGACCAGCACGATGTGGAGGAAAAAAAGGTGAGTAAAAACACACATACACACCCTGACAGACACACACCATGCCACAAACAGACCGTGACACAGACACACACACAGTGACAGACACACACACCATGACAGAGACACACACACACCATGACAGACACACACACACACCATGAAAGACACACGCATGCACCATGACATACACACACATACCATGACAGACACACACCTTAAAAAAGACACACACACACCTTGACACACATACACCTTGACACACACACACACACCATAACACACAGAGACTGTGACACAGACACACATTACATGACACAGACACACACACCATGACACACAGACACACACACCACAACACAGAGAGACCGTGACACAGACACACATTACATGACAGACACACAATGACACAGACACACATTGCATGACACAGACAGACGCACACACACCATGACACAGACAGACACACACCGCATGGCACAGACACACACCGCATGACACGGACACACACCGCATGACACAGACAGACACACACACACACCATGACACAGACAGAGACACACACACACACCAGACACATTATGGCTTTTCTACAGGTTCCAGTAGCAGCTTGCAGTGTTCTCCGAGATCCCAGTGCCTGGTGTTAACCAGACAACTGTAGCTTCTGATTACTCACTAACATACAGTTATAGTGTTTGTATCATGCATTAGCTTGTTGCTGTTTTGTCTCTCTTATATTTGTAAAACTAAAAGCAGATTCTTTGAAATAGTTATCTGCAGGTGATAAACTTGGATAAAGATTTAGGTTATTTTTTCAAAATATAAAAAAAAGTTATATTTAAAAATATTAAAATATTTTTCAAAATATTAAATAATTTTACTTTTAACATTATTTCTAATAATTCAAAAACATTAAATAGTTTGAAAAGGTTAATCAAAATATTAAACCATGGCAATTAATTTTTAATATCTATGGCATTGTATAAAAACGGCATGAATGAGTTAAAAAAAAATAATACATGATTTATGCTCAGTTTTAATCCAACTGTCATCCATTTCACATAAGGAAGTCAGAGGCTGATCTGGAACCAGCACACACAATGAAAAGTTTTGATTCAACGATCTTTCTTTTTTTGCCTGTGAATGCACATTTGCTTTAGAAATAAACATACAATACAGTGTTAATCCTTACATTATTGGACTATTGATCTTTCTGTTGATCTTTCTCTCCATTTTATGCATGGCTTAGTGACCCGTTTAGCTTTCACAATGTGTTATTTTATTATAAACTAATACTAATAATTGATTCTCTGTATTCACTAGCAAACATGTCAACCCACAGGTTTATTTGGACAGTAAATAAACCCAGGTCACTTGTACCAAACATAGAATGACTCTCTTAGCATTGTGTACATTATGATATAATGCGTGATGTGAATAAGACTAGGTCATAGGACATGAAAAATATAAAAACAATTTGACTCTATTTTTAAACCTAAGATAACAGCACCATATGTTCCCAAGTGGAATATCTATTAGGTACAATAAGCCACAATGTAGTATCTGTACTTGGCAATTTCCACACACACATTTCTATATGCATTGTTTGTATATAATTTGGAAATGGAAGCTGGAAAAATCGCTTTGATATTTTTTATGTTTAGGGTTTCAGTGGAACAAAGAAGAGAACGTCTGGTAGTGGCCAATTTCCTATCATTACATTTTTAAAATAATTAGCTATAAAATAAATATTATATACAGTTGCAAGAAAAAGTATGAACCCTTTTGAATGATATGGATTTCTGCATAAATTGGTCATAAACTGTGATCTGATCATCATCTAAGTCACAACAATAGACAATCACAGTCTGCTTAAACTAATAACACACAAAGAATGAAATATTGCCATGTTTCTATTGAACACACCATGTAAACATTCACAGTGCAGGTGGGAAAAGTATGTGCACCCCTAGACTAATGACATCTCCAAGAGCTAATTGGAGTGAGATGTCAGCCAACTGGAGTCCAATCAATGAGATGAGATTGGAGGTGTTGGTTACAGCTGCCCTGCCCTATAAAAAACACACACCAGTTCTGGGTTTGCTTTTCACAAGAAGCATTGCCTGATGTGAATGATGCCTCGCACAAAAGAGCTCTCAGAAAGACCTACGATTAAGAATTGTTGACTTGCATAAAGCTGGAAAGGGTTATAAAAGTATCTCCAAAAGCCTTGCTGTTCATCAGTCCACGGTAAGACAAATTGTCTATAATTGGAGAAAGTTCAGCACTGCTGCTACTCTCCCTAGGAGTGGCCGTCCTGTAAAGATGACTGCAAGAGCACAGCGCAGACTGCTCAGTGAGGTGAAGAAGAATCCTAGAGTGTCAGCTAAAGACTTACAAAAGTCACTGGCAAATGCTAACATCCCTGTTAGCGAATCTACAATACGTAAAACACTAAACAAGAATGGATTTCATGGGAGGATACCACAGAGGAAGCCACTGCTGTCCAAACAAAACATTGCTGCACGTTTACAGTTTGCACAAGAGCACCTGGATGTTCCACAGCAGTACTGGCAAAATATTCTGTGGACAGATGAAACCAAAGTTGAGTTGTTTGGAAGAAACACACAACACTATGTGTGGTGAAAAAAAGGCACAGCACACCAACATCAAAACCTCATCCCAACTGTGAAGTGTGGTGGTGGGGGCATCATGGTTTGGGGCTGCTTTGCTGCATCAGGGCCTGGACGGATTGCTATCATCGAAGGAAAAATGAATTCCCAAGTTTATCAAGACATTTTGCAGGAGAACTTAAGGCCATCTGTCTACCAGCTGAAGCTCAACAGAAGATGGGTGTTGCAACAGGACAATGACCCAAAGCATAGAAGTAAATCAACAACAGAATGGCTTAAACAGAAGAAAATACACCTTCTGAAGTGGCCCAGTCAGAGTCCTGACCTCAACCCGATTGAGATGCTGTGGCATGACCTCAAGAAAGCGATTCATACCAGACATCCCAAGAATATTGCTGAACTGAAACAGTTCTCTAAAGAGGAATGGTCAAGAATTACTCCTGACTGGTGTGCACGTCTGATATGCAACTACAGGAAACATTTGGTTAAAGTTATTATTGCTGCCAAAGGAGGTTCGACCGGTTATTAAATCCAAAGGTTCACATACTTTTTCCATCTGCACTGTGGATGTTTACATGGTGTGTTCAATAAAAACATGGCAACATTTCATTCTTTGTGTGTTATTAGTTTAAGCAGACTGTGATTGTCTATTGTTGTAACTTGTTGATCACATTTTATGACCAATTTGTGCAGAAATCCATATCGTTCCAAAGGGTTCACATACTTTTTCTTGCAACTATATATAAAAAAACTGCATAATTAGATATAGTGTGCTGAAAGTTGATAGAGAGATAGCTCAGTACATTACAATAACACTCCAAGCACCATAACCACTACTGCTCAATAAGAAGTCAAACTGTTCTAAAATGGCTTGGGGGGAGCAAAGGCACTTCTGGTACCATAACCACTCTGTAGTGGTTATGTTGTTTGAAGTGTTCCTTTAATGTAAAAAAATAAAGCCCATTGAAACATCAAAGTTGAAGATCATTTTCCCGGCAGGATAAATGCAACCTTCTAGCATTGATAAAACAAGTGCCACTAAGTTTGCAACTTTTGGGATTTTCTGGCTTCCTGTGTCAGGGTAATACAAACTCATACTCGTTAGTTCCCATGAGGAGAAATACATCACGTAATTAGATTAGTACATTGAATTCAACATCAGGTGCTCTCCTTGGTCAAATTGATCTCCTGGTCAATCATGTTCAGATAAGGGTGAAACTATGGTGAAAAGGACGAGTTTCTTCTGTTTACTGAAATTCTGTCTCTTTGATGCAGAACTAGGTATCCACACTCTGGGTGCTCTAAGAAATCTGACTTGATTTCTTAGGGAAACATGGGTTAAAATGAAGCATTTAAAACAAGTTATGTTATGATCCCGTTCGTAATAAAAAATAATATAAAAGTAGATGGGCAAACATACAAGACGGGTGACGACATTACAGCATAACACATGGAAAATGTTCTTAAATCAATAGTCCACGGGGCATGTATTCTCTTAATAGTTTACCTACTTCCTTGTTGCAGTAAAACATTATATTGTAATTCGATGTAACTTGTTAATCAAACAAGTTGGGGAATTATATTTGTGGCCAAGAAATTCCTGGTTATTAATCATATAGGAATTAATTATAGAGGAATTCACTGTACCTACCTTCCTTGAAATCAGCATTGCAGTTAAAAAAAAATGAAAGGCTACAGTATTTTAAATGGATTTAACCCCTCAGAGACCAGTTACAGTTGCAGTCTTTATACTTATACTATCATGTAATTTCCAGTTCGTTGAACATTTACAGCTGTATAAATTCCTCCTGGCTGCTGACATGAGTGGGGCACTTGAAGCCCAAAAAGTGTATTTTTCTTTATCTTTGTTATTTTCTAACAACTGCGCCAAATATATGGTGGTCTAACGAAATATTAGTTACCGTTGATCATTTTTAAGTATGAAAAAATGTATAAAAATCTATACTGGCAAAGAAGTAAAATGTGATAACATTTTAGTAATCACATCTAGGTTGAGGGTAGCCAGTCTCCCCTGCATCCATATAATTGATTGAATTTTAATTAATTATTTCTTAAGAAAACCTTCCCCCTCCCATTCCATCCATCCAATCCCATCCATCCCATGATCTCAATTTAACATTATTGGATAAACTTTCCAAATAACTTCAAATTTTATTGGATAAACTTTTAAAATGATTTTAAAAAATATTAAAATATCCAAAATATATCATATACAAAAAAGTAAATGTATAAAAAATTTACAAAATATTACAACATTTTAATATTTTTCTTAATGTTCATTTTAAATGTTAACTTTTAATAATGCAAAGATAAAAAGAGAGTAAATGTAATCGAAAAGGAAAGTAGAAAGGAGTGCTCTGTGACCCGGTGGTGGGTAGTACTAAATATGTGTTACTGCCAGATGGTCCAGAGATTAAGTTGGCTGAACGTGTAATGTATCTCCAAATCTACACAGAAACACATAGCGAAAAATATATACAACCAAATTCATAAGAAGATAGTATACAGATGGCCTGTTCTGAAGTTTTCAGGCTGCCTCTGTGATGTCTATTGCAACAAAACACAGTTGCAATTGTAGACACAGTATAAATAGCTGTTGATGTGTACTCCTTGAGGCACAATGTGACCAGCTATTGGGTAATTAGCTAGTTGACAAAACGGTGATACAGATATCGCTAGTGCCCCACATAAACGTGAAAATCTGTTCCTAGAACCCTCAGATAGCCCAGGGTAGGTATGGCTGCTAGTATCCGATCATAGGTATCTGATACCATAAACAGTGAAAGCCATATTTCGTTAGATAAACCCCTTGGGAAGGAGAGGAACCTCTGGTTTCGATGAACCTATCATGTTCATTCGAAGGTGAGTATGGCCAATAGAGAAACAGCCATAGTTAACCCTTTAGGGTGAAGATACCCACATTAGACATGTAGGTCGGCATAGACCATAGCCGATCAGCATGTACAGAGTATTATAATATTAATGAATGTGGAGTAAAAGTTCACTTCACTTTTACTCCGCATTCATTAATATTATAATAGGTTCATCGAAACCAGCGGTCTTTTTTGAACCCTCCAATCAGCTCTATTCTTCACCTGTAAATAAGCTGACACTCACCACACATCGGCTCCCCTCTGATGAGGTGTGGCGAAACGCGCGCGTCAGGGGACTCGGAGGATTCACTGCTATAGCACAGAGTGCGGTATTGTGATCATTTGCACCGCACTTTCCACATGAATCCCGAGCGTTTTTTCTGTTTCTACCTCAGTAGTTATCTTTTTTCCTCTCCTTCCCAAGGGGTTTATCTAACGAAATATGGCTTTCACTGTTTATGGTATCAGATACCTATGATCGGATACTAGCAGCCATACCTACCCTGGGCTATCTGAGGGTTCTAGGAACAGATTTTCACGTTTATGTGGGGCACTAGCGATATCTGTATCACCGTTTTGTCAACTAGCTAATTACCCAATAGCTGGTCACATTGTGCCTCAAGGAGTACACATCAACAGCTATTTATACTGTGTCTACAATTGCAACTGTGTTTTGTTGCAATAGACATCACAGAGGCAGCCTGAAAACTTCAGAACAGGCCCTCTGTATACTATCTTCTTATGAATTTGGTTGTATATATTTTTCGCTATGTGTTTCTGTGTAGATTTGGAGATACATTACACGTTCAGCCAACTTAATCTCTGGACCATCTGGCAGTAACACATATTTAGTACTACCCACCACCGGGTCACAGAGCACTCCTTTCTACTTTCCTTTTCGATTACATTTACTCTCTTTTTATCTTTGCATTATTAAAAGTTAATTTTTATATGTATCCGGGGCACTCAGCCTGTCCTCCCCTTTTTTGTTACTACTCTGGTAGTTTATTGTGGGTTACCCCCACGTATTTGAGTGCTTCCCTATGCTTCCGTTTTCCTTTCTTCTCATTTTAAATGTTGATCCAAAAATATTATCTTAAATTCTTTGTGCTAAACTATGTATAATGCTACCATATTTATGAGAATGCTGTAAAAACACAGGCAGAATTTGAAGGTAAATAATTTACTAAAGTAGCACCATTAACAGATCCTTAGCCAGGGGCGGACTGACAGGTCGGGCAGATCGGTCATGGACCGAGGGCCCGAAGCAGTCAGGGGCCCGGCTGGCTGCACTAACGTGCTCTGGCTGGGGAGATCAGATCACAGATCTCTCCAGCCAGAATCGTACATATTCCAGCGATAGGAATTCCATTGCTCCTGCAACCTATCTCTCTCTGCCTCCCCTCCACCCCCACCTTCTGAGACCTGGCAGTGATCCTGCGGCTCCTGCTGCTCCTGCCAGGTCTCCTCCAAGTAATGACTGCGGAGCCCCGTGTGAGGGGAAGAGGCGGGGCCGAAAGAGGGGAAGTTACATCACTTCCTGTCCTGCAGAATCTGCTGAATCCTGGCCGACAGCAGGTAAGTAAATATTATTTTTAAGCTAATATCCCCCCATACCCACCCCAGCCCTGTGCCCCTTTCACCCATCCCAGCCCTGTGCCCCCCTTTCACCCATCCCAGCCCCTGTACCCCTTTCACCCATCTCAGCCTTGTGCCCCCTTCACCCATCTCAGCCTTGTGCCCCCTTCACCCATCTCAGCCTTGTGCCACCTTCACCCATCTCAGCTCCAGTGCCCCCCTTCATCCATCCCAGCCCCTGTGTCCCTTCACTCATCCTAGCCCCTGTGCCCCCCTTTTCATTTCCCAGCCTCTGGACCCCCCTTTTCATTTCCCAACCACTGAGCCCCCCTTTTCATTTCCCAGCCTCTGGGCCCCCTTTTCCTATCCCAGCCTCTGGGCCCCCATGTTCCCATCCCAGCCCCTGTGCCCCTTTACCCATCCCAGCCCCTGTGCCCCCCTTCACCCATCCCAGTACCTGTGCCCGCTTTATCCGTCCCAGTCCCTGTACTTCTTTATCCATCCTAGCCCCTGTGCCCACCTTTTCCTATCCCAGCCCCTGTGCCCACCTTTTCCTATCCCAGACCCTGTGCCCCCATTTTCCTATCCCAGCCCCTGGGCCCCCTTTACCCATCCAAGCCCCTGTGCCCCTTTACCAATCCCAGGCCCTGTGCCCCCTTCACCCATAACACCACCTGTGCCCCCTTCACCTATCCCAGTCACTATGCCCCTTTATCCATCTGAGCCCCCTTTCACAGCCCTTCTGCCCTCTTTATCCATCTGAGCCACTATGCCCCTTGACCCACCACAGCCCCTATGCCCCTTTACCATCCCAGATCCCACTCCCCTTTCACCCACTACAGCCCTATCGCTCTCATTCCTATCCTTCCCTGTACCCATCACAGCCTCTGTGCCTTCTTGTACACTCCTCAGCCTCTCTCTCCCTGTACCCACCTCACCCCATGCCTTCCTGCACCCACTACAGTCATTATAACTCTCATCCCTATCCCTCCCTGCACTCACTACAGCCCCTATCCCTCACTGCTTCCACTGCAGCCGCTATCCCCCCACCGTCCGTATGCCCCCCTGCACCTACTATAGCCCATATCCCCCCTCATGCACTATCCACACACATACTGCAGCCTCTGTATCTCCCCCACACAGTAGAGCCTCTAGTATCATACAAACATACAGTACAGTCCCAGTATCCCCCAGCTGCCTACTATAGCCCTTATCCCCCACACACACAACAGCCCCTATCCACACACTCTCTGCAACACAACCAGCCCTCTCCACTAACATACGACACTGCAAACAGCTCCATACACACACACAAACCCACAACTAACCTCACTGTATGCACGTAATCCCACAAACAGCATCCCCACACATTCAATACCACATGCAGCCTCCCTACACAAATATCACAAGAGGCATCCTCAGCATGGCAATACTGTATACAGCCTCCTAATACACACACACACACACATCACAAGAGGCATCCCCAGCATGGCAATACTGCATACATCCTCCTTATACACACACACACACACACACATCACAAGAGGCATCCCCAGCATTGCAATACTGCATACAGCCTCCTTATACATACACACATCACAAGAGGCATCCCCAGCATTGCAATACTGCATACAGCCTCCTTATACACACACACATCACAAGAGGCATCCCCAGCATTGCAATACTGCATACAGCCTCCTTATATACACACACACATCACAAGAGGCATCCCCAGCATTGCAATACTGCATACAGCCTCCTTATACACACACACATCACAAGAGGCATCCCCAGCATTGCAATACTGCATACAGCCTCCTTATACATACAAACGCAATTATTACAATTACTTATATAGCACCAACATATTCTGCAGCGCAGTACAATAGGTAAAACAAGTCAAACAATTAATTCTAATTCAACATGTTGACATTCAGGAACACAAGCAGCATCCCACACATGCAACCACACAAGTAGCCTCCAAACACGTGTTTGGAGGCTGCTTGTATGGTTGAACATGTGGGGGATGCTGCTTGTGATGTCACCAACAAACACAGAGGAAGTGTTTAATTAAATTTGCTTTATGTCTTTATTTTAATGGGGGGAGGGGTGGGGAGGGGACCGTAAGGTAAGCTATTAAGGGGTACTCCACTCAAAAACAATGTTTTATTAAAACACTGTTTTTGGTTGGATTAACCCTTTAAAGTATATCTGGCCCTGTTTGGGGGACAGCCATGCTGGGTAGCGCGCACATATTTGTATGAGAGCTGCACAAAGACCTTGCACCGGGCGGGGGGCCCTTGATCTACTATTGACCGAGGGCCCTATAAGTTGTCAGTCCGCCCCTGTCCTTAGCTTCAGTTGATCAATTCCAGAATTATTAAACAGCAAACCATGACATTTAACCCCTTAAGGACCAAACATCTTGAATAAAAGGGAATCATGGCATGTGTCGTTAAGGGGTTAAAAAACGGTTTGTTACACAATAGTTTCCTGATCAAAGTTAAAGAAATGAATTGAGTATAAAAACTGTTTTACTTGTATCATAAACACCAAATATCACATTAAAAAGAAAAAACACTGTGAAAAATTCCAGATTTCAGATTTTACATAGTACAACATTGAAAGGCTATTTATTAAATGCCCCTTTTTCATGCACCTTAATCACACTTATTATAACATTATTATAACAGATCGTATCACACTTAGAGGGACTTTTGGTCTTTACGTAGAAATTAACAAAAATATTATCGACACATTCTTGTTAGTATGTTTTATTTTTCTCAATTTGCAAAAGTCAGTGCAGATTGCTGTAGTGGCTATCAATAAGCAAACTATTTTTATTGTAACATTAAGTACATACCGGAGTACATAATGTTCTTAGTTTGCAGGTTATGACATGTTCATCGTCCTATGAGGCATTAGAGGCAATGGCACTGGTCAAGTGAGGGTGAATTTGTATGAATGTATATTATTAGCCTAAAACTGGGTGGTAGGTAACTGGTAACTATTTATGATGAGGATAGAGGTACAGTTGGTTTTGTTAAAGGCTTCCTCTCACATGTAGAACAACAGAGCTATTCTTTCAAGCACGCAAATCAATTGTCATATTCATATCTCTCTTACTTATAGGGTGATACGACTCAAAGAGCCTCACCCACAAACAATTTGGATTAAGGATATATAACTAAACCGTGAGAATTGACAAATTCTATTTTTATAGTATTATGCTAAGATTCTACTGCACTCTAATGCACTGATGCTTTCAGATGGTCGCTTGGTATCATCCCATTTCTACCAAGCTCAGCTGAAAGTAGAATATTATAACAGAGGGTATTCCCAACAAAACTCATATGGCTTTGGACCCAGACAATTAAAGAAGAAAGACCGCACAGACTACTTCTCTGGAATTTGAGTAGAGAACTGCTGATTTTTCATTATTAAAAAAAAATAGTACAAGTTCAGATTGAGTCAGATTTACATAACAGGTATCCAGAAACACAAATACATCTAGATAATTTCCCCTTATTTAGTGAGGAACTCATTTATTATGTATAGGAATGTAACATGGAATTTAAAGTGTTTATATATGATTAATATTAAAAATACCTTTTATTCAGCCAGTCATACATTTAACCACCTCTCTATTTGTCCACAGCCAGATACACCATCACAAATTGTTAATAACAAGATACATAGGTTACATTTTCTTATAAATACTTATTGGATATTTGGAAAGATATATTTAAAATTTCTTTACAACATTCCCCTTTTAAGCAAACCAGTTTCTGAATTTGGTGATGACCAAAGGTAACAAAACAAAACTCACTTGGATATTAATTTAAACTTCATTGTGTCATTATTAACAAAACCACTTACATAAATAGAAATATTAGTAAAAAGAAATTAAATTAAAACAAAGCAACTATGGTTTGTACCAACCAGTGGTATACATCATGCAACATTAAGAAATTACATTCTTTGTCTAAGAAATTTGTTGGTTTTTTTCATGTTGAAACCATCTATTAGCAAGGTTTTAGAAAATTTCCAAAACATGTTATCAATGTTTAAATATTTATATGTGTTTGCTTAACCTCCAAATGGATCTTCTTCAAACTCTTCACCTGCTATTGCAGCAGCTAAAGCAGCTAAAGCCTCAGCTACATCTGGATCCATGTCATCGTCTTCTGCTTGTGATCCATCCCTTATGTGTTTGTTTGTTGACCCTCTCTTCATACACCTTATGGAATGTTTTATAATCAATTGAGCTACTATGGAAGAGTCATCTGACCTTACACTGGGTTCTCGAAATAGATGATTGCTGAGATAGTCATCGGAATTCAGTATATGTCCTTGATCATCACTAGCAGGTGCCACTGAGATAAAGTCCATCATGTCGTCACCATGTTTAATTGAAACATTGTGGATAGCACTTTCAGTAAGTGAATTGTTTTCACTGGTACAGTCATAAAACTCATCTTGAGCAGATTCAAGCTCTTCAGAATTTCTTTTAAAATTGCTATCCTGGTCAAACCCAGAAGAATTGTTAGACAGTAATGTTGAATCGGATTCTGTTTTGCTGTTCTGTTCTATAATTTCTTCTCCTATGGGATACAAATTTAAAGTGAGATATGTAGAGGCTGGAGTAGAAGATAATTTAGAAACAGTGTCATCTGTTATGTCTGTTTTAGTTTTTTCAGTTGTATTGTACACATCTTGTGAATCAGTCTGGCTCTCCTGTTCAGTTATACGGAAGTCTTCATTTTTGAGTTCACTGATTTTTACAGTTTGGGATATAGACTGGTCATGCTCTGTGTAGCTATGTGCTTCGTTGACATATCCATTTGATTGTGTTCCTTCTGATTCAAGCATGCGTCTGAACAAAACAAAAATATAATTTTGTTTTAATATTAGTTTTAAAAAACAGGAAACGTATGTAAAGAATGCAACACACTAAATATTAACAGTCAATTTAACTGAAGTAGAAAATATTCAAACATTCCAATTTTGTATAACTATGGGATTTACTATTGCAAATAGAGATAGTTCAAGTGTCACAGAAATAGCTTATCCATAAATACAATGAATATGACACACAATGATAGACACTTACATTAACAAATGATACATTCACACTGAAGTTAGATATCATGTGTGATGCCACATTTAAGGAACACTCCAAGCAACATATTCTCCAAGTTTAACTTCTGCCTTATCTGAATTCCAATGGAGATCCAGAAGCTCCAAATCAGGGGCCTCTAATAACTATCCATAGCTAAGCTCTGCAGTGCAGGGCTAGCTCATTATCTAAGAGTGGCAGATGACCATTCTCAGCCAATTATCTAAGCCCTGCTCTCTGTTGGAAGTAGTGAAGGTGGGGAGTGGTACCCAGTGGACCCTAGGTAAGATATCAAATCATTCTAAAATGGTTTAACTACTTACAATGAGGAGAGAGGGCAGTGTACTGCTAGAAATATAACCACTACAGTGTGCTGTAGTAGTTATGGTGCTTGGGGTGTTCCTTTAAACAAAACAACGTTTTTACATATATCACTTGGCAAAGTTTTAGGTTTTGCCCATTGTCAGTGTTCTCATTGATTCTGCTTTTTTTCTTCTTCATCAATGCAATTGCTTACGGTAATCGAGACGTGGACCCCGTGCTTACTTTGCCTAGGAGTGTATCAGCTACATCTCATTGACAAAGTCCAAACAATGTTAAACTAATTTTCTGGGATTACTGTATCTCCTGTGCAGATGCAGCCAACCTAGGATACTCATATATACAATTACTTATGCACACAGTATCTGTAAACATAACATAAAACTCTCATACTCTACCTTTGTAGCATCCTACAGCAAATGCTACCCATCTGGATTCAGTCATTTAATACCTAGTGAGAAAAACATTAAAATAACTTTTTTTCCCCTTTGTTACAGGTGTTAAATGACATGGGAAAACATAAAAACGATTTAGAAAAGGTATTGCATGTTTTACTACCACCAGTATCCTTTTACCACACACAAACACGGGGTTATTGAGTAAACTGTACATTTTTGTGACTTATTTCTGAATGGCAAAACTGAGAAAATAGCCAAGCTGTGATGATTGAGTTGAGTTGATTTTGAGAATTTTTCCAGATCAGCTATTTTTGCCTCAGTTTTGCCATTTGCAATTAATTTGCGACAATTATCAATATAGTGAATAAAAATAAGTGAATAAGCAGCCCTTTGATGCTCACTACAGCCTCCCGTTTACACACCACCACACAACAAGCCATTGAAAGAAATGTAGATTATTATAATATATATTATGATAGCGCTCCAACCACTTGAGTTGTTGAATGCTAGAAGTGTAAACAGCTCCTTTGAACTGCCTTATTTCTATAATTTTTATTTAACTATCGATGTGCATTGCAATCACATATGCAAAGGTTTTCAGAGTTATTCACTAAAATGAGAATTCAAGGTGAATTCAAAGAGAATTTCAAATTTAAGGTTAAAATTGTCGAAAAAGTTTCTATGTCAGCTATGCTTTCAGTTCAGCTACTTTCACTAAATTTAAAATTCACTATGAATTCAATCTGAACTCTCGCATTAGAAAATTGCTGTTAGATCCCAAAGTTAATATTCGATGCACAATAGTAAAGTATTGTAGTGTCTAATAAAAAAGGAAATCGCAATACTTCACTATTTTGCATCTGCATTATATGACTATTACAGCAACTCAAATATCATGAACGTTAAAATTAAAATGGCATTTCCAGCTGGGATCTCTTGGCCACAACCCTTAAATTCTTTGTTTTTTTTGGGGATTGATTTTTAAAGCTATAATGGTCCTATACTCTAACTCATCAGGAAAAATAATAAGTTATGGATTTTCTACAAATTGGTTTACCCTCTCAAATGGTACCAGGCAAGGTTGCCCACTGTCACCACTTCTCTACATGTTGACAATTGAATTATTAGCTATAGATATTAGAAACAACAATAAAATAAAAGGGATGTAGAGATCCAAATAAAACTATATGTGGATGACATACTTATAACTCTAGAAGACCCTGTAAACTCTGTCAAAGAATTAATGAAGGTCATTGAAAATTATAGTCAATTCTAAAATTACAATTTAAAAACATTGAAATCAATTGCTCTGCCTTTACATATGAATCAAATGATAGTAGATATTGCCGCGAGATTTGATTTTCTTTGGGCTAAAAAATGTTTCTCCTATTTAGGTATAAAGATCTCTATGAATCCACAAAATTGGTTTGAGATAAACTTCTACCTTTAATAAAATAGATCAACAGCAACCTTAAATGCTAGAAAGAAACGGAGATATCCTGGTGGGACAGGATCAACACCGTTAAATCATATGTTTTACCTAAAAGCACTTACTTTTTGAGCCATTGCAAATCCACAATAGCTGGATTATGTTAATACAGACTATGTTTTCAAAATTTATCTGGCTTAAGAAAAGACCTAGAATAAACTTTAAATTATTTTAAAAAATATTGAGAAGGGAGGACTAGGATTTCCCTCCCTGAATAGACTTAACCAGGCTTCTTTATTATGATGCTGACCTGTCCCAGTGGGTATCTAATGGCATTTTACTGACTTCAGATCTATTGAATAATGGTAAAATCAAATCTTTTCAGGATAACAAACAAATAATTCCGGTTTATGGGATAAATGTATAAAAAAGTTATAATCTCTGTAAAATAATTTTCTTATATAGGGAGAGTGTCCCGGGCGCGTTCCTTTCTTTTCCCCAGAGAGTGTGATTTTCTGTTTTATTTTTTTTTGACTGTTTGTGTTTTTTTCGGTTTTTTTTTGTCTTTTTAGTTTTGTTGTTGTTTCTGTTGTTTTAAATTTGATATGTACCTATGTTTTATATTGTTAAAACTCTAATAAAGATGAATTAATTTTTTATTTTATTAAAATGGCGTTTTCATTATTTTCACTAAAGAGCAAATTGTGGGAAATTTACAAGGGAATTGCAAATTTTAGGGCAAAATAAGAAAATATTAAATTATCCAGTTCAGCAATTTTTCCAGTTCAACATTTTGGCCTAAACATTGCAATTTCCTACTTAATATTTCACAATTTCTGGTTTAGCTATTAAGCAACTAGATTCTGGGGATCTTCAGGTCTATCACAGGGATAACTAGGTGCTATTTTTTATAACTGGGTGTGGCTAGAATGAAGCCACAGTTCTAAAATTACTGCCTGGTAGTGTCAAATTTTACTCTAAGTACACATAAATAACAATGGAGGGAAATATAACATCATAATGAAATATAACATTCATTATAACTAGTGATGTCCCGAACGGTTCGCCGAACGGTTCGCGAACGGTTCGCCACAAACGGTTCGCGCGGACTCATCATTGAGTAAACTTTGACCCTGTACCTCACAGTCAGCAGACACATTCCAGCCAATCAGCAGCAGACCCTCCCTCCCAGGCCCTCCCACCTCCTGGACAGCATCCATTTTACATTCATTGTGAAGCTGCATTCTTAGTGAGCTGTCAGCAGACACCTCCTGCACAGCTCACTAATTATAACTAATCTTTAATGACCTAGGGGTGAAAAACAATGAAATATACAATAATAATACACAGTATACAGTAATAATATAACAGTAATAGTTATGAAACAATCATTAAAAATTATATAGCTCAATATCCATTGTTTGAACTACTAGGAATCCTGAGTTACGCAACTGATTTTAAGTAAGTTTCCTAGACCCTGTTGGAGGTGGAGCCTTCGCTGAAGATATTCTCCAATTCTGTAACTTGGTGTATATACTAGTGGGCCTGACAAATTTTCAATTGGACACTTTAATTTTACAGATGTAAGCTGGGGTGTGGCCAGGGGTTGGGCTGTTGTAAGAAATTTTAGGTGACTTACTAATAACAGTTTATGTAATGAAAATATAATTTAACCTTTAACCTTTTCTGGTGAAATACTTTCTTATTATTATTTCATTTACACAGACTGATTTCTCTAAGCTCATTTATTGTAGTTTAAAGATACATCACTGTGAGTATTATTGTTGTTGAGCTCTGTTATACACTCAGACACAACAACACTATGGATCTCATAGATAAAAAGGATATTAGTATAGAAACGAGGGACAGAGGACTTTTGGCCCAAAATAAAGACTGCCCCTCCTACACTTTTGTGCTCTTTGAGATAAATGTCAAACTGTGTCTTAGGCACAATACTTTGTTTTAATAAGTGGTGCAAAGACGTAAAGGCAGAGGTCTCACCAATGGAATCTACCTGCTGGTTCCAGTGGTTTCCATGGTGACTGCCCCACTTTGGTACGTTGTACCATTTTTCAGAACCTGACAGCTTGGTAAATCTCCTCCATTGTGTCAACAGTGTTTAGGCCTGCCGAGGAACCGACAAGCCAATTAAAAAAGTTTGTCCCAAATGCATCTGCCTCTCTTCCTACCCATGTAGTCACACCACAGCATTTTTAAATGGTTATTTTTGATTTGGTTTTATATTGTAAAGTACGGGTTTACTACATACCTAAGACATTTCTTTATCACAATGAACTCTGCTTATACTTTGTGTTATTATGTGATCAAACTAAAACGTATCACAGCTAATGTAGCTCTCCTGTGGCATGGAAGGACTGAAAATAAAATTATAATATGAAGTAAAATACAAAGGGTCTTTATTATTGTGTGCTAAATAAATATATAGTTCTAAAACACATTTAGTAGCTTATTGTCCTTCTGCTGAAATAGAACAAAATCTTTGAAAAGATGTAAAAACTGAAAGGTGATTGTAAATTGTTTGATAACCTTGTATAATAGCTTGTATTCTGCAGGGTCTTTAATATTTCTACAGGTGTAAAATTGATAAGAAAATGGAAACGTATGCAGCATATACATTATAATAATGAGATAAAGCGCTGTACCTGAAAGGTATTCCATTAAAGCTTAACAGTAGGAAGCCGAGACTGTACCGCACTGCTCCTGAAATATAAGACTTGTTACAGCATGTGGAGAATGTTATGAAATATTACACAGTGTATATACATTTTTGTTAAAGTGGAATGTAAGCAATCCTAGCTTTCAAGCAATTTACATCTTCATTTAAAGGGAAAGAGGAAAGTTATTATTAAAATTGCCTAATCTTAAAATTGTAAATTATTTAGGAATTGCCATGGAACACACACTTATATTATTCCTGTAGTTATCTATTTCTTTCTTTATTTCTTTAAAGGGACATTGTAAGCACCATAACTACTACTACTACCTGTTGTAATGTTTACAGTACCATTATCCCCAGGTGCCATCCATGGTAAGAAGTTAAACTGTTTTCAAATGGTTTGAAACCTATCTTGGAACTGGCAGTACATCTGCCATATGATTAACGCATACGTTCCCATTCCATTTTAGCGATATCAGCTTTGTCCTTATTAGGATTAGTGTGGATCAGGTGATATTCTCAGTCAGTGAAAGATGCCCAAAGGACCAATTTGCTAAAGTGTAATAGGAATAGGAATGTCTGTTTTAGTAATATCAGAGAATATTTTAAAGAATATGGAGACCTGAATGACCCACTGAAGTGTCACACATTTGTTAAATATAGAGGAAAAATGTAATATAATATTAAACTTCTTGGCAAGCGACAGTTCATTGTAAAAGGGGTACTGTAGGCACCATAACCATTTAATTTAATTGGATATAGAGTCTGGAGTCCCTGTCACAGTGGGATAGCTAGGGGGTGGGGTGGAGGTGGTGGTTCATCCGGGTGGCACTTTCAGTTACAGTACCTACAGTGTCTGTTTAAATGTCTGCTGTCAAATGCAAAAAGCTTCATGAACATAACTGGATAGAATGAGTTATTGCAAAGTGAGGACCTGTGCTACTACTATTAGAATATGGCAAAGCAGGAGAAACACACCATGCATTTTGGAATGTTGCCATTAGCATTATGGGATAATTACTATTGACATATTGCACCACCAGCACATAATTCTAAAATGCACCGCAAAACTCTAAATGGCATTTTCCATAAAGATTTCTTAGTAACATTTTTAAAACAATGTATAGATAAAGGTGTATCTGCAAAATATCATAATGCTGTATTTGCATGACAGGTGTACTTGCATGACCTTTTAGTTCTTTTAAAGAAAACATTTTTTTTTTTGAAAAACGAACAAAATAAATCTAATGTATGAAATACTAATTGATATTTAGACTCTGAATTAACCAGTTAATACAATTACACAAACACACTTTATATGGTGCAAATTATATCTGAACTCCCTGCTCCCCCAGTGGCCCTGACTGGGATTGCAGTGGGCTGAGTGCACTCCTTCCCAATATTTAAGATTTTGACAAGAGGCCTGAATTTAGCACACCCACCACTTTGGCAAGTAGTCCAGGACACGTATCACTTATACAAATTAATGGACAACATATGGAAAGTATTTTCCTATATGTAAAAGTCAAATTATGCAAGTAGTAAATCAGGTGATAACGATGTCAAAAACCTTGAAGCACATAAATTGTACATAGTACAGGACAGCATTTTCATGTGCTGCTAATCAACATAATGAATTTCTGTGTGAGAGGCTGAGTGTAAATTAGCACCTTCCCTATATGTACATCAACCTGTTCTTCAATGTGATATATAGTTTATAACGAAACTTACAAAAGATATGTATTTAGTTATGAAGAAAGGGTAACAAATTTAAATCTGTTTAGAAGAATGGTGCTACACATATATACTTGGGGCCAATACAAACCATTGTCTGGAAATCTATTCATAAACAGGACTATACACCGGACACAATATCACGCATTTAGACTGGAAGAAAGGAGATTTAGTTTAAGGAAAATTAAAGTTTTTTTTTTCACAGTAAGAACAATAAGGATGTGGAATTCTCAACCTGTAGTAGTGGTTTTATCAGAGCAAAAACAGATGTGAGAAAGGTTGAACTTGATGTATGCATGACTCTTCAGCATATGTAACTATGTAACTGTATATATGATAGATTGTAGGGTGTATAGGGTGTATAGACATTTTGTGAATCTTCATTCCCAAACATAACAGCAGATTCCTTAAAAAAGTTTTTTAATGCTCTTTAAAATGAATGTTTTTATTATATTATTCCGTGCCAATTAATGAAAACCTGTGAAAATGACTGCGATATGAGTGTATCATTTCTAATGGTTATGCCACAAGGTTTCTACATAGAACAAACCACAAAAAAATGTATATTTACCAGAATTACATTTTCTATGACCATGAACCACAATTTATAAAAAAAAAAAAATATACAGAGAAACACATGTTCTGGAATGCCCATATATTCTTTTTTTATGCAGCTTTTATCTGTATATTTAATTTGTATATCTTTATAGTAAACTCTGTATAGTTTATATAACATATATTACCTTCTAAGGGCCAGCGCTACTATAAGGTGACACAGTTGGCAGCCTTAGGGCTCAAATTTCCTCTCCTGCCAGTCACTTCATGTATTGTGGCCGAGCGCCTTTACCTCAGCTGCCCGGAGTGAGGAAATTCCGATCTATATCAGCATTGCCTGTACAGATCCCTTGCGTACCCTGTAGAGGTCCTGGGAGCCAGAATGTAACGTCACTCCAGCACAGGCACCACTGCAGGGAGTGCATGGGAGCTATACAGGCAATGCTGATATAGATTGGAGCTCCCTCAGAATTACGTGATTGTGTCTAAACCGCACTCCGCCACAATACTGCCCCTGCCCCCCACACTACTGCCCTTACCCCCACAATACTGTTCCATTACCCCACCCTAAAGTTTATCTCCCACAATACTGTTCCTACCCCCCCTATAATACTGCTACTACTCACCACTAAAGTCCCAATTCACCCGACTAAAGTCACAATACTGTTCCTATCCCGTCACTAATGCCTCAATCCCCCACCATACTGCCCCTATGCACCACAATACTGGCCCTAACCCACCACACTAATGCCCCAATACCCCCACAATACTGCCCCTATCCCCCCACACTAGAGAATCAATCCCCCACATTATGACTCTTCTCCCCATTGCAATTAAGCACCAATTCCCCCACGATACTCCCCCTATTCCTCCACTCTAAAGCCCCTATGCCCCCACAATACTGCCTCAATTTTCCAATACTGCCCATATCTCTCCCCCACTAAAGCCCCTGTACCACACAATACTGCCTCTATACCCCCCCCACGAAAGCCCTATTGTACAGCACTACATATTTTTTGTCACTTTATAAATAATAATAAAGTACGTAAGAAATTCAAAAGAGGGGTTACGAGACACACATCAAGATGCATTTTGTTGGGAAGGGGTGGCAAAATGCATCTTGCACCAGCCCTGTACCTTCTTTAATGATATTGGAAACCTAAAAATATGTAATATATGTATCTGCACTATTGTCTTCTCCCCATTAACACTGTATTTATCTATTTCTTTGAATATTTACCAAGTCTACAGAGCACCCTTGAGAATGTAGAGGACAAACCCAAGCTTGAAGTCATATCAGAAAATAATGATTGAAGACAATACTTTGTCTATGAGGTTCTCTGCTGTAACTTGATAGTAAACATTCCACCTTGAGTACACATTACATCACAAATGTAAATGGCACAATATGGACAGTTCGCCAGCAGAAGGGCCTTTAGCAAAACTACAATGCCAAGTTTTGTAGTTTTTTTTAGAAGCTATTTACATATTGCTTGACTGAAACGCATGGACTATTGATGTTCCTACAGACACACACCCTTCTTTGTTTCCTTTGGCTATAACTGCTGTGGGTTAGTTCCTTAATACGACAAAGAAAAGTATGTTTTAGATGTCGTTAAAACATTTTTTTTATATTAATGATGTTGTACTATCTGTATGTTCCAAGGAAACGAAAAACAATACAATGCTAGTAAAGTAAATTGTATTTGTACATGAGTAGATGATATTTAAACTCTGACGTTTTTTGCGTTTTATCTATTATCTCTACTTTACTCCCTCTCTTCCAAACCAACATTATTTTTTATTAAAGAGTAACCTATAAACCCAGAGAATTTTTGAGCTCTGTTCTCACCACACATCATGTTTCTCGTTTCCTTTAAAGAGTTACTCCAACCCATCCTGATTGAATGTTGAATTACTTTAAAATGTCCTAGTGGGTATTGCTAAATAGGTCCCCCCATTATAAATCACTATAATAATAAACTTGTCTTAGATCATTTTACCAGTTCAGAGTGCAAGCATATGCTCTGAGCAAGGGAGGGGAAAAGGGAGAGTATTTAAAAAAAAGAAAGAAAGAAAAACTACACAATGAACAGCAATTGAGGGAGGTGGAAAGGAGCGCATGGTAGGAGAGAGGAGAAAGCAAGGGATTAGATGATTACACTTGTCACCATCACACTGCGCATGCTGATGACAGATGTAATTTTTACACAGAATTGATATTAAGCTGTTCCAGGCTGCCTATGTCACATGTGTTGGGGGTGCAAGTTAATTTATCTCTATATGTGCAGCATTTCAAGCAAAAAATATGCACATACAATTTCCTACCAATATGACCACTTCTAAAAGCAGTAATAGTCATGGGGGTTGGTGTAACCCTTTAAACTTATAGAATTTCCATCCAATTCCACCATCTAGTACCATTTCCATCCAAAGTTTTCTTGTTACTGAGCCTTTTTCCACCTTGCCTAGCTTTCCTGGCTATTTAAAGGGCACCTGTCATGACAAATGCAACTTAATCTTTAATAATAGAGTTTCAAAGTTCATCTACACATTATGCTAGCAGAATTACTAGAAAATGTCTAAATTTCTCTAAAATCAGAGGTTAAATAACAGTCCTTGCCCCCTGTCAGTCAGTTTTGTTTGTGCTGAGAAGCACAGAGTTAAGAAGACTTTGCTCTGCATGTCTGTTGTAAGGGAAACCGCACTTTGGGCATCTCTCTTGCTTGAATTCAGACTGAGGGAATGCAATGCCTGCAAGGGAAATTATGGAGGAATGGCAATCTCAGTGTGAGAGCAGCACTAGCAAATGCACGAAGAGAGGAGAGAAGCAGTCAGAATGATTTATTGCAGCAGCGTTGGGCAGGAAATCTTAGAATGGAGAGAGAGAACAGCTATGTTTTATTTACACAAGGCCAACATAAAGTGTTGGCAACTATTAACTTGTAATAGGAAGCAAATCGGTGCTTCCCAAACAGGGCTATGCAGGTGTGTCTTACAGCAAGTGTAACATCCACTGAAAACATGCTTGGTACTCTCAGCAGGAGACTGGGAATATTGAAATAAACTAAAAAATATAAGATTTTAATAGTGTTAAGGAAAGATACGCTGAACATATGCCAAGGCAGATGGTTAGGTAACTGCAGATCTATATCTATAATGACAAGTTCACTTTAAGAGGGAAGGCATAACTTATAATTTAGAGCAGAAAGCAGAGATCTGCCCTGTTTTAGAGCAGATCTGACCACTGTGATACCCCAACATACTACTGACTACTTATGCAGGACGACAAGGGAAATTAGAGAGCGCTGTGCACAGAAGACCATTAAAGTAAGATATAGAATTAATGCAAAGGGTGACGCACTTCTCCCAACAGTCGTGCTTTTGGTAATTTCAGGTTCCTGTCTGGCAGTCCCACTTCGGTTTCCTGAATAATTCCAGAACAGAAGCCATCATTTGACATACTTGCACAGTGCAGTGGCTTCAGCACTCCCTTCATGTTCCTCAGCTGGCCAAAGTAACTGTCAGTAGTTGCCCCCCCTTTTGCATGTGTCCACCATCTACGCACGTCCCTAGTGACATGTGTGGTGAAACTTGCAATGTCCCTTTATTGCTCTGCTCACCCATCCTGATTCTCCCCAAAGAAATGATAGAAGGTATGCAAGCACCTGAAAACATGAAGTTACACGTTGCAGAATACATTAACACACAAGTATATTTAATATCTTCATAATTCAAGAACCAGAAGTTCCACTGTTTTCAAGGACAGAAGATTAGCTGAGATATAATGATATGAAATTGAGGAGTTAATAGATTTCCAATCAAATACACCAACATTACACATTATGCCTAACATTTCAATGTTTTTCAGTAATAACTTATTTATTATGGAAGTAGACATTCCAAAACAACAGCCTTGATGATTAGTTTAATCAAGTTATGGTTAAGGTGTGTATGCATTTATTTAAAAACTTTGATCAGAAGAATCATTTTATTTAGATCTTTAGCAGGGCTACCATCAGAGATTTTGGGGCCAATTACAAATCAGGTCTGGATCCCTGGGGCTCCCGTGTCCACCCACAAGGATGCAGTGTGTGCAGAGTGGATGTAGATTGTGTGTAGTGGATGCAGAGTGTGTATAGTAGATTCAATGTGTATACAGTGGATGCAATGTGTGTGTAGTGGATGCAGAGTGTGTATAGTGGATGCAATGTGCGTGTAGTGGATGCGGAGTGTGTATAGTAGATTCAATGTGTATACAGTGGATACAATGTGTGTTTTAGTGACGAGGGGACCCAGCAAATGCTATCTTCAGTCTCTGGCCGTAGGGTTGCCCTGGTAACCCGCATAAAAACTCTGACAGACAGGTCCGTGAGAGTTGGAGAGGATCTGCCGGAGGGGGCAAATAGCGTTTGCCAGCTGCTGTGTAGTGAATAGGGGGCCCAACAAACTGCACAATCCTTGTCTTATATACATGTAGCCAGTGGACTCCAATGAGCTGAAGTGGTCTTGGTGCCTATAGTGTTTCATTAAGCTTTAGAATGCCTACTTTGTATAAGAGAGGATATAGACATTGGCTAATATCTTTCTGTACAGGTGGGTAAAAGAATTCATTAAAAAAACCTTTCTTTTGTTTGTCACAGAACTTTTGTTTTGTCACATGGAACACAGACAAACTGCATCCTTTACAAATGACAAGTTGGTCAACGTCATCTATACTGTAGCGTGCCAACAGCCCATCATAAGGAGGTACAATGGAAACTACTGATTGGAATAACAGCTTTTCATTGTGTTAATGCATAATCAATATTCCTTTATTTGTGCTATTCAATAATATCTCTTCCTTCTTTTATTTACGAGAGTTGAAAATTGCTTTATTGTCGTTTTGTGCGGAACAATTCTTTTTCTGTCTAGTATTTTGACATTGTTTGCTGTTAATGTTTAGCCAGCTGGCTGTATCCTTTTTTATACTCTGTTTTAGTTTCGTAGTCCAGGCAGTCTATGCTGGGTTGGTGAAGATAGTGGGGTGAAGTTGTTAAAAATGCTTTTGAAGACAAAGCCAGACATTGGCAACAAAACTGCATACTGAGAGAGATTAGATATTTGAACGCCATTCTCATTATCTAAAATTTATGGAAAGTCCTTTCCTATGCCTTGCATTATGTCATTTATCAAAAATTCAGTGCAATGTATACAATGTTTTCATGGAGAGGACTGTATACCATCTAGCGCTGCAGAGACAACAGTATTAATTAAACAAATACCATGGGATAGAATGGACCTCTCCCTTTACTGCAGGATACAGATTGTACATTAAAATGTACAAAAATAAATTTTTTAATAGATTAGAGGATTTCTGTCATATAATTTTTACTTCTTGTTTTTAACATTTTATTTTAGTTATGACACTTTTTGAAAAAAATTATGTATATTGATTTTTTTGAGCAAATTAAACATTTTTTTTTTGTATCTGGCTGAGCAGCCATTTTGGGTCAGTTTATACTATTATCCGACAAACTGCTGCTCAGCCTAAACTGCCTACTTCTGTGATTGCGCAGTTTGATCCTGCAGCAGAAGGCAAGTTCGGTTGGGCAGATATTGTGCAAAGAATAGTATAAACTGACCCAACATGGGTGCTCAGACAGATATAAAAATCAATATACATAGTTTAAAAAAATCATTGTTTCATTATATGTAATATACTTTAAAAAAATGTGAAGTTAGAATTTGTTGATAGCAGTGCTTTTTTTGTTTTTTTAATTCTTTATTTTTGAAGCGCATTGTGAGATACATGTTGGAGGTAAGACATATAACTGATTACTAGTGATGTCCCGAATGGTTCGCGAACGGTTCGCCACGAACGGTTCGCCACGGACTCATCATTGAGTAAACTTTGACCCTGTACCTCAGTCAGCAGACACATTCCAGCCAATCAGCAGCAGACCCTCCCTCCCAGACCCTCCCACCTTCTGGACAGCATCCATTTTGAAGCTGCATTCTTAGTGAGCTGTCCAAGAGGTGGGAGAGTCTGGGAGGGAGGGTCTGATGCTGATTGGCTGGAATGTGTCTGCTGACTGTGAGGTACAGGGTCAAAGTTTACTCAATGATGAGTCCGTGGCGAATCGTTCGTGGCGAACCGTTCGCGAACCGTTCGGTACATCACTACTGATTACATGAGGTGGTTCAGTGACATTTTGTTAAAGAGAAATTGTTGCGGTCTCTTTTTTTTTAAACATAAGATAATTCAGCACTTTTCTCATCATATATAAACAGTATGGAGAGTAAGTCAGTACTTTGAGAGAAAAAGGAAATAGCAATAGACAAAAACAAAACAGGGTATTTCTATGAACAGTTGCACAATTTTTGTAACATATCATGGTTAAACAATAGCTGTGTGCCTGGCGTGTATGGTAATGGGATTCAATGGAGAAGCTGCGTGTGGTTACTCAATCAGCGATTTGGCTGTGTGTTCTCTGACCTGCCAGTGGTGGAGGTGTAGATTCTGGTCCTGGTGTAAGTCCCGAAAACTATGTGTGCGTCCTAGGACCTGAGGAGTTGGGGGAGAGGCCCTGCATGAGCCGTTGGTTGGGGGTCAACTGTGTAGTGGTGTGTCTAAGGTGTGGGGGAGGGCGGTATGGTTTCTGGGGTCTGGGAGCCCGTGCATCGGATCATCAATATAAGGCCAGTTATCCCCTATCTCGTGAGAGCGCTGCACTTGATGTGTAAATAGTGACCCTCTGTTGGCGGGGTAGTTTGCATGGAGAGCACCCGGGGGGTCCATGTGACCCAAACTCTATGCCCGCATCCCCTGCCCTATCCCTTTCATGGTGGTGGCCATACAGATGAGCGGTCTAGTGGTGAGGCACAGGATACAGGTGTGTACATGGTAGCTGAGCAAATGATTTTAAACTGAAATAATATGGTATCTACTTTCAGGGAGTATAGAACTACGTACGGTGAGACTTCAGCTCGAACTAGGTAATGGTGGGTGTAGAGTGAACAGTCTAGTGCTTTAGACCTGCAGTGGTAGTTCCTGTGGTGTCTGACGCCGCATCCGATTTAGGCTCAGTAGGCGCTGGGGGCGATATCTGTGCCCATGGTGCAGGTAGGTGAAATTCTTGCTTTTTGGTCTTTCGACCCATGGCTGTTAGTGATGGTTGGGGATCCAGAGGGGACTGATATTTTGGGGGCAAATGCTTGATTTCTAATAATTTGAGGCCGTGTGATCAGAGCTCGAGGGATATGCGACCGTTCTGTTCAATTGCCTGGCTCCGCCACCCCGATCGCAGTCCCATGGCTGTTAGTGCTGGTTGGGGATCCAGAGGGGACTGATATTTTGGGGGCAAATGCTTGATTTCTAATCATTTGAGGCCGTGTGATCGGAGCTCGAGGGATATGCGACCGTTCTGTTCAATTGCCTGGCTCCGCCACCCTGATCGCAGTCCATTAAAACAAAAAGATACTCACCTTCAAAGTTTGTATTGCTTCAGGTGGCTCCTTCACTCTTGGAAGTGGCCCCACACATTTTGGTCTTTTTTATTTTATTTTCTGTGAACACCTGGGTATAGTTATCCACACACAGTTCAATTTATCATACAGGGTGGGTGGCACTGTTCGCTAAGCTAATGGAAGCCACACTGCCACTGCTATCAGTTTATTCGCATTTTTGTGATCGGGATGGTATGAAGAAATCTGTCAGCAGAGCTTCAGGGAAAAGGAAAGAGGTCTTTTCAAGTTGTGACCACCTTGAAATTTGTAACCAGACATAATTTGTAACCAAATGTCTCTTCAATAAAGACAAACAGGAAGACAACCGGTTGGGAAACTCCTTGTAAAATATGAACATTTAAAATCTATGAGAGTCAAAGACACTACAAAACATTCTATGTATTTAAACGTAACCTTTTCTTTTCCCCCAATACATTATCAAGCCCTTGTTCCTTAGTTGGTTTACACGTTTGTTTCCAGAGGGCAGGTATTAGAGTTTTAGCGGCATTGAGGAAGTGTCTTAAAATAGTTTTTTTTTTATAGATAGATATTGGCATTGATGTCATTTGTAGAAGTACTAAGTCTGCATTAAAAGGTGGGACTTAACCCAAAATATCAGAAATTGTGTTTTTTACCATAATTCAAACCGAAATTATTTTTGGACAGTTACACCAAATATGCATCACAGTACCCTCTCCTTTCTGACATCTGCAGCATGTAGATGGTATATTTGGGAATATCCTATTAAGTAATTTGGAAGTAAAATACCACATTGAAAGAAGTTTGTAATTCATTTCCTGAAATTTAGATTTTAGAAATGAAGATATTTATGTTGTAAGATAAAAACCTTTTCCCATTGGGCATTTGTAAAAGTGTGTCCTATTTGTTCCTCCCATTTTTTCTTAAATGTTATTTTTTCACCCAATATCGCCTACTCTATGTAGTTGTGTAAAGTCAACCTTTTCTTATGTAAAGTACACTGTTAAGAATGTCCATGTACATATTTGTCAAAAGTAGTTAAATTACCTCCAGCATGTGTATAGCTACAAATTCAAAAATGTTAAAGAACTGGATTTCTCTAACTTTTGACCGGTAGTTTTTGCTTAACTACCAACAATCCTGTATTTAGTAAGATAGTGTCCACTTACATCACTTGTACTTTGGTGTCCCCCGTAGAGTTACCCCACATACAGGTCTCCAATAGAGCAGCACAAGTACACAACTAGACACACTGGACAAACTAAACTCAGAACTTTGAGTCTACGCAAGAGCCCTTCAACAAACATACCAGGAGGACTTTCATGTGAACCTGCCTGTTATTATTTCACTAGTACACTCTCTGGGGGTAGATATACCAGACATGATTCATATGGATAGTGACCCTGCACAACCATGTTCCCTGTAATCAATAAGGTTCTATCAGTACCCATTCAACACTGGACCTTCAAATTACAGGGGTGCCCTGTGATCACCTATAGTGCTGTACTAATTATTTTTAATTAACATCAACTTCTGTTTCAAATATCTGTTTACACCCTCTCCCCTACCAAGCGCTCAGACAAACTCTAGTGTGTTAGTTTCCTAAGAAGTTTTTTTTACTTAGAGCTAAAACTTTGGGAAGGATTCTGGATCTGCAATTAAATGTGCGGAATTTCTGAAAAGAGTGTTTGAATTAGAAAAGGAATATGCGATGGATTTAGTGCTGGAGGAATGTGAGTTTAGTACTGCAGGTAGCACAACAAACAAGGATATTCAATAAAGTGGGAATTGTCAGAAATTAAATGTGGGCCAAATTAAATGTGATGGATCTAGAGCCGGAGGAATTTGAGTTTAGTACTGCATGTAGCACAACAAACAAGGATATCCAATAAAGTGGGAATTGTCAGAAATTAAATGTGAATTCCATGTAAACAGCCAAATTAAATGTGATGGATCTAGAGCCGGAGGAATTTGAGTTTAGTACTGCATGTAGCACAACAAACAAGGATATCCAATAAAGTGGGAATTGTCAGAAATTAAATGTGAATTCCATGTAAACAGCCAAATTAAATAAATAGGTGCCTTGGAGATTGTTTTTTCCATATTGGGTATTTTGGCCTGAAATGTGAATTATACTTTGAATTTACTTTGAGTTCTTGACAATGCAGACTTTAGTGAAAAGCTCTGTAAGATTTTGATGTCGTTTTTCAGGAACATCTCTTTAGAACCATTTTAAATAACTCTTTGTTATTCCGCCTGATGTTTCATTAAACATTGCAATTGACACTAAACAAAAAACTACAACAGAAAAAAATAAATAAAATAATAATAATCTAAAATTACTTAATATTTTGCAGACAGAAATAGGAGCTGAACAACAGCAAAATTCAGGGTGAAAGCAACTTCACATCTTTTGTGGAGCATTTGCTTCACTGAGCTATTTCTGAACACTTTCTGTTTCTGTTAGTTGCCTGCATTATTAATAAAACATACCTGTCACCTTCTTCCTACTAGTTCAGGCATGTGGCCATGAGACTTTTATCAGCCAATTTTAAGATCGTTACAGTATCTCTGGTCTGCTGTGCTTGGAAACGGCATGAGAGAAATGGGATTCATCCGTCCTTTTACAGGCTGTTTAACGCACTGGAACTTTTCCTTCTGCAAGGTTGAAGTTGAACAATATCCCTTTGTGTTCTTTTTATTTAAATTTTTTTTTTTTTATGTTTAGACTTTTAGATGATAGGACGACTTTCTGTATTATTATTATTAGTTTATTATTTTTGGCATTTATATAGGGCCAGATAATTCTGCAGCACTTTACAATATTATAAAAGGGGTGAATTTAAAAATAATCAAGACAAATCCAAAATGCTGCAGGAACAATAGTTTGATGAGGACCCTGCTCAAATGAGTTTACTGTCTAGCGATAGTAAATATAGTGTCATTTACAGCCTGTATATACTATATTTTATTACACAGGGAAATAGACAGAGAGACAGACAATTTTATTTATTGAAATTAATGACTAGTATTTTCTTCTTTGGGGTGTACATTTTGTCTTTTTGTCTTTATATCAAATTATTAGCAGAATATTAAATGATGCATTATTACTGCACAGTGTTTATACTTTGATAGTACATTTATTGTCACAGCTTGGCTATTTTAGCTATTGTTTTTTCATTTACAATTTTATCAGTTTTGTAATGGACAATAATAAATAACAATTATAGGTTTATTTAAGAATAGCAAAGTCAGAGAGGAGAAGTAAGGACGAGCATGGCATGTGCCAGTTCAGTGTGCGTTTGTGCATGGTGGGAATTTTTGAATGGCAAGAGCGAGAGAAAAAAGTTAAATCCCTGAAGGGACAGTCTTAGTGAGTTTTGGAAATCGCTACAGTTAGAAGAAACTTAGAGATACAGTGATAAAATATCTCCTTATCCCATAATCCATAATCTATGCAGTGAGCAAAGGATGTTATTGTACTTAGAATATCCCCTTAAGTGGACAAATACCCACAGTAATATTTGTATTCGAATGTATAAATAAAAACAAAGAATATGAGAACTTTGAGAACGGACAAAAGCTTAGAGGAACTCCGTAGTTTGCCCTTTGATAAATCTCTGCTCAGATCTAAAATCGTTTTTGATAACCTGTGCCATTACAGAAAGAAAAGCTCCAATGCATATCACACTGATCCCAACCATAGGAGCAGACGAGAACCAAAGGTTCTCCCTGCACGAGAGATACAGCAATAACCAGACAATTGTTTAGGCCTTCTACAGGCCTCATCAGTGAGGTGTAGCTGATACCACTCTAGGCACAGAGAGCCTCATTTTAACTTGGGCAGAGCCAAGTTAATGCATTGCAACAAAAAATGTATAATGTGTCAAAATACAATCTCACTATCATTTCATGCTAGCAAAGTCAAAAACAAGGATAAAATAAAAACAGATACAATCATCAATAGTCCTTTTAGAGAATAGTTGTGAGTTATAAGAAGGTAGGTTATTTTAAAACAGCTTTAGGAATCTTTTTAATTTTTTCATTCTCTAATTTGGCCATCATGTTCTTAAAGGGAAATAAAATAAAAGGAAACTGTTTATGTTGTAAAATATGCGTTAGAAGACTCCTACAGGTGGAATTTTTGTAACTTCTGTATTGTTACTTTTCCCCTAACAACTCCCAACTTCGAAATATACACCACCCACTGTACAACACAAAGAAAAATCTTAAAAATACAGAAACACCTGTTTGCTCATAACTGGTTTATGTTTGCGTGACTCAGAGTAGAAGAACAAACACGAAGAACAGACAAGCGATGTGTGCCGAGAGTATGTGGAGTAGGGTGGAAGAGGAGGACAATGACAGCACATAATTTCTGTCACTGTCATAGCAACACTCATAGAACTTATAAACCCATATCTTCCGAAGAATGTGTCATAGAGCATTAAAAAGGGACCAGGAAGCTACACTGAAGAAAATGTCACTAACATACAGAGATTCTCTAGATTCAATGCTCTTTTGAACTATTGTTCCTGCAACATTTAGCAATTGTATCATTTATTGCCAAATTTACCCCTTTATCATATTGTAAAGCTCTGCAAATAAGTTGGCATTATATAAATGCCAATAACAATAATAATAAAAGATGATTTAGTTTTCTGCAAAACATTACAGTTCCCACTGCAAGGTATTGCTGGACATTACCATTTCAGCATATTGCATTACATGTGCTGCTTTAACAACTGAACCAGTCCAAGTTGTCCTCCTGGAATTCTTATGATTCCTTTGTAAACTGATAAGGGCTTGGCACAAATAATACAAAAAAAAAAAAAAATAGGATACAAGATCAGCCCAAGTACATGGAACTGTTTGCCTAACTTTATTTTTTACTTGTGTTTTGTTCTGTCGTTTTTTTCCTGTTGCAAAGACGCATGTTTTATAAATAAAATAAAAAATAATAACAGGTGTAGGAATTGCTACGGTAGGGCTCAAGCTAAATCCTCAGATGTGGTACTCTTCAGCCCTGGATCTATACAGGTAGTAGGTCTGTTAGGAGCATAATAGAGTTTCTTTTAATTATATATTATTTCTTATAATTTATTTAGCTCACAGCAGCCACCTGATACAAAAAGATTTGTAACTGTCAGCTGGAGGTAACATATCTGTTAAAGTAGGGATTGTTGAGTGTTTCCCCAGGTGTTTCTTGAAGCATTACAAACAGCATTGACAACCCACTATTTTACACAGCATACCAGGCATCCAACACCCAGGTTGAGACACACTCTATGTGTAATGTTCACCGGTGCTGTAAATAGAAATGGTGTATAAACCTCACCACGGCTACATGGAGTACCAATACCTCAACACATATTTTCATGGAGAAAATATGAAGATCAGCAGTTAGTCCAGTATTATCATGTTCCTGAAATAACACTGAACACTGAAAAGAGGTCATAAGTCAAAAGAACCCAACATTTGGGACAAATTCCACAACTGCCCAGTATAGGGGTAAATGGGGGGAGAGGGGGTGTATCCCAGCCCAATGAAATTTGAAGTGAAACATTCCATTTTGACACAGAGTACAAAGGCATGACATTGTGATGACAACATAGCATAATATTTAGTCTTTAAAAGGTCAAACATACTTTGAAGAGATTATATATTGATTAGTTTCACTGAAAATACAGGGACCAACTCCAGTTTCAGTAGTTATGATTTTAGAATGTGAGATAACATTCGCCCCTACATTACAGTTAGATCAGTATCTGGACTTTAAATTGATTCCTTAAACAGAGGATGAGTGTGACTTGCATTAAGCCAGCTTATATTCAAGGTCAATATAACGGAGGTGCCATGCGGTATATGGACAGTGAAAGTCAAAATTGTTTAAATACAAGTCAGTTTTCAACTTATCACAGCTAGATTTTTTGTGAATCTGAGCTTTATTTTTACTAGCAGTTGTTACTGGATATGTTGACTCGCAAAGTAATTTGACCATCTTCACTTCACTGTGTAGACGAATCCATTTGTCTAAATTACTCAAAATCTCAGTTCATCAAGACTTTTCAGCTGTCTGTATTGTATTTTTTCTACCATTATGAGGACATTCTCAAGCACTATACAATTCTTTTTAAGTGCTGACAAAATTGTATCCTTCCTAGCAACTGATGCATGACCAGTAAATGAAACACTTTAAATAATATTAGTTTTTGTGATATCTTACTTGTCTTTGTTGCCACTATTTGACACCGATGTGGAGTGTACAGAGTAAGCAAATATGCCCGAATCCTTCTCCATTAAATATATCACGGCCATTGAGGTGAACTGACGAACAGCAAAGAATTTCTGTGAAATGACACAAAAACAAAGTTGACCTACATACATTAGCATGTCAAAAATAAAGTAACTAACCAACATTTTTCATTTAAGTAATTAAAGGGAGCAGAATAACAAAAATGTCATTGGTCTACTGTGTTTCTTTCAATTGCTACTACAATTACTGAAGTTAAAGTTTGCATTTAAGATGGATTCTAAAGTAGACCAACAAAATTCCTGAAAATATACCCCGCTAATTGATTCTGAAGTGCTAAAAAAAAGTACCGGTAATATACGTAGAGTGTTGGAACATCCAGTTTGGTAAGAGTTGCAAGTGCAACTGGGCTATATTACCGGGCTGCACCAGGAGCTTGTAAGCTGTGGGGCCCCGTCAAGTGGCCCATGCACTTATGGCCATTCAGAGGGCATCTCTGAACAGGGACCCTGTCAGATATGCTGCTTAGCTCTGGTGCTCAGAGTAGAGGAGGGGTGGGGGGTGGTGGGTGGGAGAGAACCTGTGTGAGCCACATACTACAATCATCCTCAGACAGAGCCTACTGCAGCCAGGTCCCCATGGACCAAAGGTAATCCACCCTCTTGCACCTCTTGCAGTGTGGCTAAAAAATTGTAAATTATGATTTGTGTGTGTGTCAGTGTTTGTATCTGTGTGTTTGTCAGTGTGTGTGTAGATATGTGTATGTATGTGTTTCTGTATGTGTCAATATGTTAGATGTGTGTAAATGTTTGTGTGCATCTGTGTGTGTTGCCAGTGTGTATGTGAACCTGTGTGTCAGTGTGTATCTGTATCAGCATGTATATATGTGTATACATCCCAACATCAAATTAAAAAACTATACACAAAAACACCCTTGTATGCAAACACTACATACAAACAGACATCTGCAATAAACGGCCAGCACTACAAACAAACATATCCCTGTATTCAAACACCAACACTACGTACAAACACAGCCCCACATTTAACACTACAAACAATACACCACTACAATTATTAAACAGAAACAGTACATACAAACACACAACTGCATTTAAAGAATAACACAAAACACAAATACACCCCTATATTCATATACACATAATCCCTACAAAAGCATGCTTACACTCAAACACATAAACACTGCTCACAAATACAACCCTACAAGGATGGAAAAATGGTAGCTTCCCAGTTAAAGCATTGTGGAAGTTGTACAACAGTTGAGGATCTACCTTTCAGCCAACTTTGCACAAGAGAGGGGCACAAAACATTTCTTGCACAAGGGTACGTTAGTCCCGCCACTGAATGCATATAATACAGGATTCTTTCATGGTCCTCAAATTACCTCAATCACTTATTATGTATGGGCCTTAGGATAGTTTTGATTTATTTAGGAATCGACAATGACCCTGATTATGTAGTTGCCTCTTTCAACATGCAGTACTAGAATGTTCAAATGACAGCCTAATCGTCTCAGGCCAATATTAAGGACTCTTGTAGTTTCACAGAAGTCATTCAGCTCACTTGCGTTGAACTGGGTAAAACCACATATTTGTCATTGTTGTTGGTGGTATCACATGTTGGCATGGACTCTGCAAGTGATCTTGACATGGCATATCCCAATAAAACCAAACTGATAATCCTGGAATCCAGTTATAGTAACAATAAAAACAGGATATGTTCTATCCGTTAGGAGGTCTAGCTTTTGGCTCTACAATTAATTACACCACAAATAAAAAATTCACAAACAACAAAAAAAATACTCTACCGTTGAATAAGTATGCTGTTAATATGCTAGATATGCAATATCTAAAAAGATATGCAATAGGCAAACGTAGCTATATTTGAGAGAAATATTTCTCTCCCAGTGTAACACTGTATCCCTTCGCCCATTGTATAACATTGGCTTATCTAAAACTTACATTAAAGCTTATTGAAAATAGAAAAAAAAAATGAGGAATTTAATTTATAAGATCACATTTTCAGGAGGCCACTTGCTTGCTTTGTATGTTTATCTGATAGCTTTTCAATAAAAAAAATATTGCTGCATTACTTTTAGTTTTTACTAAATTGGGATTAATTGTTATTCATTTTTACTGAACCACAGAAGCCCAAACACACATGTATTATCAGGAAAAAACAAAATAAAAAGCATCTGGTGTATAGTAGAATTCTAGATAGCATTGTAACACTACACAGGACATCATAATCATAAGGAATACAGTTGCTACAGGGTTAGTCACATTTGTTCATTCAGATGTCCAATTCTTCCAAACCTCTGCTGTCCAAAAGGCGGTGGAAGGGAAACGTCATTTTATGGCTAGCCAATGCCTAATGTACATCACAATTTCCAAAGGGTCCCCAACTTCTTTGGGCAAAATCTGTATATCCTATGATGCAGTAAAACAATGTATATAGAAGTCTGCAGAATGAAGATTGGACACAATTTGGTTCCAAATTCAAATGCAATTTATTCGCAAAAAGAAAAAGAGAAATTTCCTAATCCACATCAAAATAAAAGTTAAAAAAAAAAGATTAAAAACAGCTCACACTATGAATCCTCAAACACGTACAGAGGTTCAAAAACTGGAGAGGATCTGGCCAATTACCCTCCCCCAAACCTACCCAAATTGCCTAAATGGGGATAGAGCCCCCTTTCATAATTAGAAGTCCTAATTTTTGTGAATGACGATTTGTCTAGGATCTTATGGTTTCAGGAATCCTTGGGCACCCCCTACTCATTTTCTTTTTTACATGGAACCCACTGTAGGTATTTCATTACTATTGTATTTTGATGCATCCGACTGTTTGTGTTTTTTTGTAGTGTTGCAGATGATAGCTGTATTTTGCCATTCTGCTACACTAAAAGGGTTAAACAACTGTTGTTCAGCAAGGTTACAATCAGTATTGAGAGTTTTAGGCTTTGATAGCTGTGTCTTTCATAGTTCAATTTATTTTTTACTTGTTTGTAACTTCCTTTCCTTTGATGCGGGTTCTAGTGAGTGGTTTTAGCACCAAGGCAATTTCAAGTAGTACTACTGTGCGCTCTGACACTGGTCACCCAGTGTGTCTTCTGGTAGACTAAGAATTTTTTTTTCATTCCAAAATGCAGTTCATCCGATTGAGCTGAAATCTAGCCGAATCACAAACCAAATGATTGTGCAATGGACGAGCCTGTTCATTTGACTTGTGATCCAGAATTCAGCCTGTAGAGCCAAAAAAAAAAGAAACGACTGATGGGACAAAATATGATTGACGGTTAGGAGACAGTCACTATATGTTGGTTTTATTCACAGATCAAGTGAACAGTTACCTGAAATGGAGCAGTAATTTAAATAAAATAAAAAATCTTCATTTGTATGTTATATATTTATTAAATAAATATATATTTTTACTGCTGTTTTTCACTCTTTTGGTTTCCTTTTTTCACCATGATCTTTCTTGTGGGATGAGAGTTATATGCCACAGTAAAAACTGACAATGAATGGACAGTAGGCAAACAAATATATCACCGGGTTCAGCCAAGAGTTAGATTTGCCAAGAATTCTAACTAAACCCCAGCTATTTTATCACACATCACGTCCAATGACATGGAACCTCAAATATGAAGGCGCCGTTACAAATTAACTTTTTTTTCATTAAGACTTTCATTTAATTAATTTATAAACTATATTAACTGTTCTGTTTAAACTGAGAGTAGTATAGGTATCTCTGTATGTGTCAACTCATGCTAGCGTGTGTAAAACATTGACTGTTAATAAATTATACATAAACTCTAGTTTCATTTTTTGCACTGGATGTCATTAGAATTAAAAATATCCAAATAACTAGAACACAAACGTAATATTATATAGGTCCCATTGGCTGATTGGATGTATGAGAACATCTAAAATTGGATCAGATCCATTCTTCATAATCCATAGGTCTTGACTGATGTCTATAACAGCAGCAGAAGTCCTATAAATCATCATAACCGTCTCTTTTCACGAATATGTGTACATTCGCATTGAGCCATGTGATCTCTGTTTGCTTATGTTAGCTCATAATGAGTGATAAGAACAATGCTTGTCGTCATAGTTTCTTATCTGCTAAGTCTGAAAAGAGGCTTCAGAGTTCATTGAGTTGAACTTCCCACTGTCTCCTGTCATTAGGATCTGACAAAGAGAAAGGTGATATCTATCATTGGTTTTTTTTTTTGCACCACAGTTAAAAAAAAAAGATATTCATACTCACAGATTTATCCATTGACTGGTGTTAGAGCCTTTGCTTAATACCATTATCATGATTTTTATTATCATCATTTTAATACCCATATCATGATTTTTTTTAAAGAATCCTCTTTTAGTCTTTGGCAATTCAATACCTTTGGGCAGTAAGGAACCATTATTGTTACTTCCAATAGCAAAATTATCCTTTTTTAGGTTACTGAAATCTACCTCGAGACTAAACGGTTTCATGGGTAAGGTTTCGCTCTTGACCAAGATGAACACTTGAGTACTTAACTTTGTCTAGCCTTGCTGAAAAGTGGCTCCAACACAGTTTAAAGATCAGCATAATGACAAGTATAAAGACCAAGCAAACTCAGGCCACGTGAAACCTGCTTCCAGATCAGAATAAGTTTCAGCCTACCAATAATGAGATTTAGGCTTCTACACCATTGTGGTCAGAATACCATGGCCTTTTCAGTTTCAGAAGCCATAGGCTTCAAAATCATAGCTATGTGAAGATATCTCCAGAAAGATTTGAGTCACATGTTACACAGCTTTCTTCAGAATTGGCCCAATCTACAGACAACCTGAATTTACAGATAAGCTAGGAAACAAAATATATAGAATAGCAGACTCTCAGAACTACCTAGTGGATAAACATGAAGCACTCACAGAGGTGGAGATGTTAC
The DNA here is from genome assembly GCA_933207985.1 of Pelobates cultripes. Taxonomy (NCBI): domain Eukaryota; kingdom Metazoa; phylum Chordata; class Amphibia; order Anura; family Pelobatidae; genus Pelobates; species Pelobates cultripes. The sequence goes on along the minus strand of OW240917.1, from coordinate 65,148,330 downwards.
TAGAACAGAAGCTTGCAGATCTAGAAGATATAGCATGTTGAAACAATATCAGAACAAGAGGATATTGGGCTCTTTCCTGCTCTAGGAATCAGAGGGATTTTTATAATGAATTTGTATAACTCCTGTTATCTGGGTTTAAAAGTAGAAGCAGGGTGAACAAAATCCACCATGTTTTCAAGGACACATATAATTTTGATATATTTATGAAAGTGCATTAAAAGGGTTGCCCTGCGGTATGTATAATGCATATTCTGCAGGATTCATTGCCTAATAACAGAATCTTATACACCTTCTGAATTCTACATACTACATGTGCGGCCATCAATATGTATATTTGATATGTGTCCCTGAAAACATTGTGGATATGGTCAAGAATTCATAAAAGACAGAATCCATGAGCTACCTGGAGGGCACTACACCAGAAGAAGAATGCCATTGCCATGATCAACTTCTTTAAACATAAAAAACATTTCATACAAGCTGCAAAATCCAACTTTATCCAGATTTGTCAACCTTTACAAAGCAATGGAGGAAAGAACTGCATCCTGAAACCCAAGTTCTATGGAAGAAAATTGTAATTTATCACTAAGGCTACACCAATAAGCTCATTATTACCTGCAATGGGATGTCTAAGGTATTCACACTGGCAGAGGAAAGAAGAAAATTCTGCACATGTGACATTTCCTGCACCTTCTCCTCTACGACTCAGGCTATGTCACAATGTCAAGGTAATGGGCATCAGTCCCTTCATCTTCACATGCACCAAGATCTCCAACTGGAAGGACACTTAGGTGAGGTATGGAGTAATCCATGCACTTTCTAATGCTTTATTTGAATAGAGGTCTATATACTATGCATGAACTCATGGATGGAGGATTTGACAACAGGAATGGGTCAAGTGGCTTCACCAGTGTGCCATTGGCTGCAGGGCTTCTCAACTCAGTCCGCCCCACTGCAATGCCTCCACTGTGTACAGATCAGCTGTCTCACAACCTATCAGAGCTTTGCAATGGGTTAGTATGGCAACGCTCGATTGGTTGACGCTCACAAAGCAGTTACTCAAGTTCTGCACCCAGTAGGGGTGCAGACCACAGGTCTGGCATTCCTCCCACTGGTATTACCCAACACAGTTTGCAGATTAAATATTACTGGTTATCTCAGATCCTATTAATTCTATGAGGGATTTGCATTTGGAACTGGCAGAATATGAAAAAGTATCATACCATTGGATAAACATGACCAAATCGCAGGCCACAGGAGTTAAATTTTCCTTCAACGTTTTGCATACTATACAAACAATTTATGTCTATAATTAGTAACAAGGGTATATTAGTTTCCTAGGAATCTACTTGTATCCTGATAATATAATTTCCTCTCGCAATCTTTACTTGAGCGACTACAAAAATTAAGCTTTTAACAATGTTCTGTATTTGTTTTGAACAATATCTTTGCCTCCCCAGTAACACAATTCAAGCGATCCAAAAATCACTGAATATATTTATTCATGCATATAACAACCCAGGGTGTCAATGTCTAATTCATATCGTACAAAAATCTGGGAGGATTGTTAATCCCCAAATTGTACCTATATCACCAAGCTACAGCATAATCGCACACTACAATATCATGTTAAGATCCTCTAACTAAACAATGTATAGATATTGAGGGTGCAGTCCTATGTCCTCACCGTACAGCTCATGTACTGCCCAGATCTGTCCTATATTACATTTTGTTTCAATATGTTTTCTTGTACTTTAGTGTTATATATTGTACTTACTGTGCGTCATCTGTGTATTTCTAATGATTCCTTATACAAATTCGATAAGTGTAATTTGCACATGTAATTTTTCTTATGCACATAGTAAAAAATATGTATATTTATAGCCCACAAAGAATATATCACCTGAACTTACAAAAGCCAGCCTTTAAATCAGGGTTGTCGAACTCATTTGTTCTGGAGGGCCAAACTATCCACCGAAATAGTCATGGTAAAAAAGAAAGTACACCCTCTTTGAATTCTATGGTTTTACGTATCAGGGCATAATAACAATCATCTGTTCCTCAGCAGGTCTTAGAATTAGGTAAAATACACCCTCTGATGAACAACAACACATGACATATACCGTGTCATGATTTATTTAACAAAAATGCACTTTCTGTTTCCCATAACTCTATATACACACGCGCGCAAACAAGACAAAGAGCAGGCACAAAGAACAACTTCACATAATGTCATAAATGAAATATATTACTTTCTTACAACAATAAGAAATATGTATTTGTGTGTAGTGTTGGCTTTGAATGCAGTTATGTGTTTGTATGTACTGTTGCCATTTCGATGCAGGGATGTGCTTGTGTGTAGTGTGTGCATTTAAATGCAGGGCGTGTTTGAAGTAATGGAATTTGAATTCAGGACTGTGTTTGCATGCAGGGGTGTAACTCTGTGCAGTGTTGGTGTTTGAATGTTGGGGTGTATTTGTGTGCAGTGTTGGCATTTGAATGCTGGGATGTATGGACTGCCACACACACACATATATATACACTGAGATGCATTCAGTTACATACAGACACAGGTACACATACATACAGATATGCATATATAAGTAACAATTAAAGGAACACTACATACCCCTAAACAACTTTGTTTTGCTCAGAAGCCTTATGCGTGAGTGTGAAGAGTGTGTCCTTTATTTTTCATTTTGCAAAAATTGCAGATTTCAATAGAAATGGACACATTTATAAATTAAGCTGGTTACACCCCTTGGTTTTCAAGCAGACAACTTCATGGTTTATTTAGCTCAGTAGAGATAAACTCAAAAGGCAGCAAGTTCCCAGAGCGGCTGCCTTGCAAAGACTTCTTATTGAGCTGCACTGGGAAGTCTGTGGTTGGACAGCCACAGATAATATGGGTGGGGAGGCAGCAGACAAGATAACTGCAGTTTATACATGCTGTTTTCAGATTTACCCCCATTGAAAACATTCATAATCAAATACATGGAAGTTTTCATTTAGTGTATATCTACTAAACAGTGATTTATATTATTTTATATTTGATCAGCTAACATAGTTTTAGCTTTAGTTTTTAGCTTAACCTGCTCCTGCTTGCCCACAATACTCCCAGCTCACTTCCTCTGAGCAGGCTTTGGTGTAGAGGGGGGAACTAATGTGACAGGTGCCTGGTCTGATGCGCTATTACAGGGCAACAAGGCCCCTGATCTAATAGTCCTTTCAAGTCTCACAATGACCAGATCGGCCTATACCACTACCCAGGGCCGGCCTTAGGGGTGTGCGAGCTGTGCGGCTGCACAGGGCGCCATTGCAACAGGGGCGCCGGGCGGCCAACACAGATCGCAGGCTGGCCGAGTTTCAAATGCAGAGCAAGTCAAGTGCATAATGCTGCTTTGCACTTGACTTGCAAATTATGAGCAGAGAGCCGCGGCCAGGAAGCCACTTATGGATGGAGTGTGGAGGAGGAGCGTGGGGGCGTGATGCCGCGTACTTGCGTGACGCCGTGGCAGGAGTGAGGACGGCACCCTCTGCTCTTCAATCGGCGCAGAGGTGAACTGACAGCTCGGTCCAAGGAGCAGCAAGCAGCAGCCTTTACTGTGAGTGACTGTTCTTTTTTTAATTATTTTTTTATTATAGGTTTTGTTGAAGGGGTGAAGGAATTTAATTAAGGGGGGCAAGGGATTGAGGAAGGGGTCGCAGGGATTGGATTAATTGGCAGGGGATTTATAAGGGGGCTGATGAAGGGCGGCAGGGAATTGAAAAGGGGGCATGGGGCTGATTAAAGGAGGACAGAGAGCTTAGAAAAGGGGGGGAGGTGATTGATGAGGGGGTCAAGGGGCTGATGAATGGGGGCAGAAAAGGGGGAGGGATTGAAGGGGCAGAGGGCTTGAGAAAAGGGGGGGACGGGATTGATGAGGGGTTCAGTGGGCTGATGAATGGGGCAGAGGGCTGTTAAAGCTGTGCGGAGGGTATTGATGAGGGGGACAGGGGACTGATGAAGGGTTGGCAGGGATTGATGTAGGGGTGACTTGGGGTTGAATTAATTGGCAGGGGATTGAAAAGGGGGGCAGGTGGGTGATGAATGGGGCAGAGGGCTGAGAAAAGGGGTGGGAAGGGATTGATGAGGGGGTTGGGGGCTGATGAATGGGGGCAGAGGGCTAAGAAAGGGTGGGAAGGGATTGATGAGGGGGTCAGGGTTGAAAAGGGGTGGGAAAGGATTGATGAGTGGGTCGGGGGCTGATGAATGGGGCAGAGGGCTGAGAAAAGGGGTGGGAGGGATTGATGAGGAGGTCAGGGGGCTGATGAATGGGGGCAGAGGGCTGATAAAGGGGTGGGTGGGAATTGATGAAGGGGTTGGAGGGGATTGATGAAGGGGAAGGGGTGGCCAGGAGTTTGATGAAGTGGTGGCCAGGGGTTTTGGTGAAGAGGTGCAGGGGTTTTGTAGAAGGGGATGGAGGCGACAGATTGTGAATGCTCCTGAAATTTTGACGGGGTCCAAAAAGAGACTGAGAGGAGTGGGGGGCACCACAAGATTGTTTCGCACAGGGTGCCTGAACACCTAAGGCCGGCCCTGGTCACATATACACGGTTATACATATAGGAGGCGACAGATTGTGAATGCTCCTGAAATTTTTTGATGTGGTCCAAAAAGAGACTGAGAGGAGTGGGGGCGCCACAAGATTGTTTCGCACAGGGTGCCTGAACACCTAAGGCCGGCCCTGGTCACATATACACGGTTATACATATATGCACACACATGGTGTTACACATATATAAACACACTTATACACAGCAACATACACACTCTTACACATTCTATGTTGCTGGTTGCTCCTGGTGTAGTATGCTGGGCATTGTGACAGAGCAGATCTCAGTCTTTGCTCACTTACAAGCTGATTCCCAGACAGAGCGGTCCACTGCCCCTCTCTCTAACCTGCAAGTCTCTGAACACAGCCTTCTCTTGTTTTCCTGCACTGCTGTCTATGAGTGAGGAGGAAGTGAAGTTTAATCACTTGGGAACAGCCGCAGGTCTCATTTGGCAGCTCTGCAGGCTGTATGATTGACAGCTGTGCTTTAAAGAGTTATAAAACTATATCCTTTGCATAGGTTAATGCCCAATGTAAAGTCCACCAAGAAGAAATTCTAAAGAAATCTCCAACCTATTAAACATGTATGAATGAGCAAATGTCTAACCATAAAAGCGTGAGCCCACCATAGAGATGCTAAGAAATGCATTTGTTCACTAAAGTGCGAATATTAATGCTTGTGAATTTGAAATTTTAAACCTAAATAGCTTTATCAGAAAATAGCTGATTTGAGTATACTTCCAGCTTATTCACTTTGAATTCCTAACATTTTTTAATATTAATAGGAATTATATTGGGAGACAATGAATAATGAATGCTGGAGAAAACTCTAGAGCCTGTTTTGATGAGTGGTAAGTGAATTACGATAAATATACAAACACGAGGAAAGAGAATCTAACACCGAGCCTGTAATGGTTGTGGGGTAATTAGGGCATAACCCAATATAGAAATCAATAAATCAATAAGAAGAATATTACAGACTAGCAAGAAACAAGCCCAATACCAATCCTATTACCCTTATTAAAGCACTAGTCTAAAATTGGAATGAGAAAACCATAAAAATGTATCATTCACAACTTTATTAAATCCCTATAAGGATGATACAAAAACACACACAAAAACAGTGCCAGAAATATGTGATAAAGTGAAACAATAGAAAATAAATAAAATTGTACAAGCAGATGGATCCTACATAGATAGTCAGAATGATCACCCAGCTTGGAAATAGACTAGAAAGCAGGTGAACGTAGCCTGATACTATGTTGCAAAAATGCATACAGATTGAAAGCAACCAGTTAAGTCTTATAAACTGCTGGGGCTAGGAAAGTCTGATATAGTATCTAATATATAACAATAAATGTAGATAAAGAATAGCAGACTGATACTAAGGCAGTGTAATTGATCATTGGCAGAAATTGTACAGTAAAGAAGGCTCTGTATGGTGTTAACCAGTGACTCTCTTATTAATCACTGGAAAAAAATAGTAATTTTATTAAGACACGGAGGCTCCTATTATGCTGCACTCTTTCTTTATTTACCTCAGCAGCAAAGAAAAATAACATTAAATCAGTATAAAAGAAACCAGTAAATAACATGAAGTATATCTTCCTAGCAACAGCAACAGCCAATCAGCATCCTCTTTATAGCATAATAGGCAGTGTTCAGTATACTACTCCCTCTTTCTTTGCTGCTACCTCAGTTAAGTGACACTTGGTCCCATGGTTCTTAACTGTGGGATCTTTTACTTTACTTTATTCATATCATTACTGTGATTAATATAGTTATTATAGTTATTCCATTTTAATTATAATATTTTCATGTTTATAAATATATTTAGTTACTTCATTTTAACGTAATTTGATTTATTTACTTCATTTGCGTCTGTTATATGCTTTATTATATATCCTTTGATAATGTATTTCCCCTCTGACCTCCCTGGCCCCAAGAGTACCATCAATTGGGGCTCAGGGACGTCTTTGAGGATCTTTATATCCTGAATAGTGCTATTGTGCTGTTTTTTCCCTTAATTTATCTGTCTGGCTGCTGCTCTGCCACCAACTGCCAGAAATCCAAGTTGGGGTTTAGTTGTAGTGGCAGCCGGGCAGCTCCTTTGTTTTTATATTACAATTGCTATTTTTTTTTTTTTTTTCACTAATGTGAGTACTTTCATTTCTTTATCCTGTTTAGTTATTTATTTTTACTTGAGGGTTACTCAACCCTTTACTTTTGGTATTATTTTGCTTTATTCAGCCCATTAGGTTTGTTTGTATATTTATGATGCAGTCTGACAGGATCTTTCTGTGCCTTCTGGGTCTACAGCAAACATGCAGATTAATGTAGAAGCCTCTCCAGGTATCTCTGGAGATGAGGCTGAATTTCTGCTTTACTGATCCTGCTGACATGCAGGCTTTAATTGACACTTCCATGGCAAAAGCAATGACAAGGCCCTGGTGTCAGGCCGCAAGGCCTCATATAAGGCTAAACACTCCTCCAAAACAATAGAGATGGACAGTACCATACCTGTCATGGATGGCGCGATTAATTTACCACCGCGCAAAAGAGCTACTAGTCGGGCAAAATCGACTAGACTTTGGAAAAGGGCAAAAGCCCAATTAAACTCTGAATCCAAGTTCAGTGATATTGAGAAGTTCACCGAGTTCTATATGGAGGTGTACCTGTACTCACACCTGCGCTGCTTCAGCCTGGCCGCAAGGCCTCATATAAGGCTAAACACTCCTCCAAAACAATAGAGATGGACAGTACCAAACCTGTCACGGATGGCGTGATTAATTTACCACCACGCGAAAGAGCTACTAGTCGGGCAAAATCGACTAGACTTTGAAAAAGGGCAAAAGCCCAATTGAACTCTAAATCTGAGCTCAGGGATATTAAGGAGGAGTTCCCTGAGTACTATATGATATTGAGGAGGAGTTACCTGAGTACTATATGGAGGTGTATCTGTACTCGCACCTGCTCTGCTTCAGCCTGGCCGCAAGGCCTCATATAAGGCTAAACACTCCTCCAAAACAATAGAGATGGACAGTTCCGTACCTGTCACGGATGGCGCGATTAATTTACCACCGCGCAAAAGAGCTACTAGTCAGGCAAAATCGACTAGACTGGAAAAGGGCAAAAGCCCAACTGAACTCTGAATCTGAGCTCAGTGATATTGAGGAGGTCCCTGGGTCCTATATGAAGGATTCAGAGGATATTTCTGATCCTGATTATGAAATTACTGATGAAGAGGATGCTAATCCCGTTTGGGATACACGTCCTGCTAAACCTACCAAGATTTAGGTAGATTATGCAGACTCAGGGACACCGATAGGATCTTGGACACTCAATGTGAACCCCTATTCGAACCTGACAACCTATGTCATCCAGTGGTCTCCTGAGACCATGTAGCCAAGTATATTGGCATCCAGAGTACGCAAGCCTTTTGAGAAGGCAAAGTGAAATAAATTGCGGGCTGAATGGCCACGCCGAACAGTCCCTGATGACTCATGTTAAACGCTATCAGTCAATCCTAAAAGCATTCAATTCCTGAGTAAGACAGGATGGAAGCCATCTAAAGGCTTAGATTTTCATTGCAAAACTGTCAGGATAAAATCCTGGGCATCTTGGGCTCAGCAGCCAAGATCTTTGAAGCAGTGGAGGATGATCTAGAATTAGATTGCGCCATCTTAAGTGGTTAGATCTAGAGAGTAATTTAAGTTGGCAACGCCAACAATGCGGTTATCACAGAAAGCCACAAATCGATCTTGCTCAAGATTGAGCCCAAACGAGCCAGATAACACAGGCAAAAGGTTTTCTCTTTGGGGACAACTTTGTAAAAGAATTGGGCTCCTTTGTCCTGCTAAACAAACAGAAGTTCTTTTAGACAGAACCAAGGCTCTTATACTTGCCAAGCCGATTTCTTTGAACAATGTACTATACCAACCTCCTTCTCACAAAGTGGCCGACCCTGGATTGTTAGTGGCCTAAGAGGTGCTCCTAAGACGTCTTCACAATTTCCATTCTTTCTTACTGATAGTGGGGGGCAGGCTCACACATTTTTCCCATGTATGATCCCTCATTTCATCAGATGCTTAGGTTCTTCACACTGTGAAAGGGTATTGCATAGACTTCCTTTCTCTACTTGTTCAATGTTCCCCATCAAGGGAAATTGTTTTTTCCCAATGAGACACAGACCTTGTCTCTGTGGACAATCAATTGTAGAGATTCTGGCGCATACCCTGGGTTACGTGAGCAACCTTTTCTTGTTTCCCAAAAAAGGCAAAGGTATCCGTCCAGTAATAAATTTGAGACTGCTCAATAGTTATGAGCATATCAGCACTTCCAAGATGGAAGGAGAGCATTGTTTAAGGGATCTTCTCCAACCAGCAGATTGGATGGCCAAATTGGATCTGCAGGATGCATATCTCACAGTGCCTATCCCAGTACAACATCAAGATTGAGAACTTCCTGCAATTTACATGGTAGGGCAGTAAATAGAGGTTCAGGTGCCTCCCATTCGGACTGTCTTCGGCTCCATGGTGCTTCACCAAGCTCACATCTTATAATATATTTAGATGGCATTTTCATTCTGGCTCAGTCTATTCAATTAATCCGGACATACCTTGCATGGACTTTGACTCTGTTAGAGAACCTAGGCTTCCTGACCAATTGGGAGAAATCCATTATTGTTCCCACGCAACAAATACAATTTCTGGGTTATATTGGATTATTGTAGATTCTACCCTTCAAACTCTACACCCTCCGGTGGCAAAATTAGCCAATATAAAGAAGGAGATAGGCGAACACTAGCAACCTCTCAACTCTCTCTCAAACAACTGTTGAGAATGTTAGGCCTTCTAGCGGCATCTATACAGGCCATTTCTACAGGTCTTCTTGGCTATGAGCCCTACAACGATTACAAACTTCATCTCAAGGGCAGCACATCATACACAGATATGGTAACTCTGGACTCAGAAGCAGAGAATGAACGCCAATGGTGGCTTCTTCACATGGAAGCTTGGAATAAGCACACCATATTTTGTACAGCTCCAGATTTGATAATCAAATCCGACGCAAGTTTGCACGGTTGGGGTGCTCAATGCAGAACTATTTCCACCAAGGGCAGATAATCAAACCTGGAATCAACACTCCACATCAATTGTTTGGAACACCCGGTTCCTTTGCAGTCCATAGTTTCTCCCCAACTCAAGCCCAATGCGCTATCCTTCTGAAGATGGACAACGTGTCAGCAGTCCGCTACATCAATCACTTGGAGAAACAAAATACAAAATTCTGACCTACATGCCTCGTGATTGCTGGCAATTTTGCCTGAGACACGGCATTTCAGTCACGGCAGAATATATTCAAGGTCTCTCCAACACTACGACGGACTGGTATTCACGCCAACTCGGAGATTCCAGCGACTGGCACTTGGATTCCATGGTCTTCCAAGACATCTGGAACCTATGGGGTCTATTGGAAATAGATCTTTTCGCTTCTCGTTTGAATGCTCAACTTCCCCGTTTTTTCAGTTGGAGACCAGATCCGATAGCATTGGCTATGAATGTTTTCTCCAAGGAATTATGATTTATTGCCTTTCCATCTACATCGCCAGTCTGGCACCTGTTGATCGTGGCTCCTCTATCGACATCCCAACCATAGTTCTCTTTTCTGCAGGAGATGGTTATCGACCTTCCATCTCTCGAGTGCCTTCTTCAGCATCCAGATGGTGTACCTAATCCTCTTGTTCTCCAAGGTCTCTTGCATCTCATAGTGTAGTCTATTTCAGGGAACCTTGGTCGGTCAAGGGAGTTTTGCAGTCAACTCCCCAACTTATCAAGGGTGCACCCAACACGAGACAGGCTTATAAATCTGCTTGGAGCAGATGGCATAGTTGGTGCATGAAAATAAATTTAAATCCCATATCGGCTCCTTTTATGTTTGTCCTCCATTTTTCTGACTTCTATGATGAAGGTAAAGCCTATCGCACTGTGGACCTTAACGATCGTCCATTTCTGCTGGCCATCAAAGTTTTGATTGGACGCCTGTCGGTTGACATCCTGTCATATATTGACTTCTCTGAGGAATATGGTTTGCTCATTCACCCTAACCACGATACTCTGTCTTGTGGGTCGTCTCTATTGTCTTGAATTTTTTATTTATTTTTCTTGCAAGAGGTTTTTCTGACGTACGAGCTCGTGAGGTGGTTGCTCGTTCCTTTACTCCAGAAGGTGTCCTCTTTGACATTTCACGGAGGACAAAAACCTCCTCTAAAATCTATCTTACCCAGTTTTCCCTGATAGATCTCTCCTTTGCCCTGTTGCATACTAATGGGTGTGTGAACATCGTTCTACTACGTTACAGAATCCTTTGAAACAGGAACTCTTCCAAAAGTCGCATCTTCCGGTGTCTACTCTAGCCTGGTGGGTCAAATACGTTATGTCTCTAGCAGGTATTGATACCTATGTGTCAGTGCCTCATTCGGTTCGTAGGGCAATGGCTTCTAAGGCTTCCTCAATTGGTTGTCGCTTGGAGGATATTATGAGAGCGGCTGGTATTCAGAGTCTACATTCCATAATTTCTACTTTAGACCTATTCAACACTTCACAGGAGACATAATTTCACAGCTTTGAACTAGCATAATAGGAGCCTCCGTGTCTTAATAAAATTTACAGATTTTACTATTAACATGACGTAAAGTCATGATTTTATTAATGACACGGAGGCGAGTATTATCCCTCCCTCCCATCCCTGGAGATTTGGTCTTCTCTGGGTAAGTTGACTTCACGGTAAGTCTTTTTTGTTTACTGGGTTTTATCCTTGTTAATGACTGTCAAGAGCTTAAGGTTTGACTAAACTGGATTTCATGTTATGTGTATATATATATATATATATGATATTTCATGTAATGCGAATTTATGCATAAATCCAGTTTTATACTTGGATATTACCATATTCTCTTTTCTCTTCCAGCTTGACTTCTAGATCCAGTTTAAGGCTCGTATACCCTCTAATTGGAGCCCACTTTTTTATTTGGATTTGTTGTCCTTGTTCGGGATCGCAAGAAAGAGGAAGTAGTATACTGGACACTGCCTATTATGCTATAAAGAGGATGCTGATTGGCTGTTGCTGTTGCTAGGAAGATATACTTCATGTTATTTACTGGTTTCTTTTATACTGATTTAATGTTATTTTTCTTTGCTGCTGAGGTAAATAAAGAAAGAGTGCAGCATAATACTCGCCTCCGTGTCATTAATAAAATCATGACTTTACGTCATGTTAATAGTAAAATCTGTAAATTTTGGAGCGCTCTTTTTAGAAAAGAAAAAATTGTAGGATCACTATCTAGAGTTGGAATAATATTACAGATGCTGCTTCAACACACTCTAGTTTTGATACCCTTAAACACACATATTGTACAACGAAAAACAGATGATTGAGAGTGGAGCAGTGTATTACAAGTAGCTGTTTAGGTGATGTACACCTAATATATATATATATATATATATATATATATATATATATTGTGAGGGGATGAAGGCAATTTAAAAATAATACTTAGTATTCAGGAAGTGATCTTCATTTAGCAATTCCTCAGTACATATAGGAGGAAATACAAAGAAAACACATAATAGTGTAGACTGTACAAGAGATCATTGAGTGAAATCATTCAATAGTAAGAGTTACATAGTTACATAGTTACATAGTTACATAGCTGAAAAGAGACTTGCGTCCATCAAGTTCAGCCTTCCTCAGAAATGTTGTTGCTGTTGATCCAAAAGAAGGCAAAAAACCTGTCTGAAGCACTTCCAATTTTGCCACAAACTAGGAAAAAATTCCTTCTTGACCCCAAAATAGCAGTCAGATGTCTCCTTGGATCAATCAGCTATTACCCCACTAATTAGAAATTATATCCCTGTATGTTGTAGAGTATTCCCATAAAATATATCCTAATTATGAGCTCAGGAAATACACTTATACAGTGAGTTCTAGTTTTTTTTAATGTAAATCTAGAACTGACTATAAGTGTATTTCCTGAATCTATGGAAGTACAGCAGTGACGTCGGCTTCTGGTGTTGAAGCGGTAGGAGCTGAAGAGTACGCACTGGTGGAAGATGGCAGTACTCACAAGGGACAGGTTCAGATAAGTAGAACTCACCTTTCTCTGCCCCCCGGCCAATGGACCCCCAGTAGCGATGTCACTGTGGCAGGAACCCAAATTATGTACATTGCACACGCTCAGTAACCCACATTACGTACAAAACATTTGCAAAAAAGCATTTGCAAAACTCCTTTATAACAGATTCTTCTCAGTGTCAGATGGGTTTTTATTGCAGTGCGCGTACAGAAATCTATTTAGAGCGAGCTGGGCACAGGGTCTGATGTTTAAATTGCACCTTTTCCAGTCAGTAGTTATAAACTGTTTGCAGAATGTACAGATTAAATTAGTAGCACACAGTATTTTACTTCCTATAGATTTAAGGCACAGATATTTTTTCCAAGTAGCATGCTAATTTGAATACCAATATTTGAAATACTAAAATATTCTCAGATAATAAAAGGGACTCTAAACAGTGAGATATGAATATACAGGGGTACCACTCACTCATCTCCTGCTTTGTTCTGGGAGTAAATTAGCTACATTGACATAAAAGGGAATGGATTTATTCTCCAGCAGCAAGCCTGGTGTCCTGCTCAATGAGAGCAAAGAATAGATATTGATGATACCATTGGATTAACGTTCATTAAAATACACTGCATAAAACAGAAACAGAAACCCGGAGAATCGCTATGTTCAGGGCTAACAGTGTTATACGCTAAACTCTGAATATTAACAAAGTAAATTTGAATGGCAAAATTGAGACTGAGTTGGTCAAGATGTGATTACACCTGGGTTTGAGAATTTTTCCAAATCTGCTATTTTAGCCTCAGTTTTGCCATTCAGATTTAATCGCTAACATTGGGAGTTTAGTGAATAATCGTGTGAATGTGGCTGAGAACTAGATTGTGCAAGCAGCATGTGCACAGTAAATAGATCACACTCTCCCAAACATATAAAAACAAATGAAGCAAAGCATGCAGGCAAGTGCCTAAAGTATATATTAGCATACTGAATAACTGAGCGTAGATTACTTTTCAGTTCCATGATCACGGAAAAGGCAACATGGCTTAGAGTAACGAATTAACTTATAGCCAGAAAATATCTTGCATTGTTACTATACCATAGAGCAGTAAGTCTTATAATATTAAAGTGGAACCATTACTTCCCAAAATGTTTAATTTTATGGTTAAAGAGACAGTATAGACACACAACAACTATAGCTTAATGAAGCAGTTTTGGTGTATAGATCATGCCTCTGAAGTCTTACTGCTGAAATCCCTGCCATTTAGGAGTTAAAATTCTTTGTTTCTGTCCATGCAGCCCTGGTCATACCTCCCCTGTGTGTAACTGACACAGCCTGCGTGAAAACAAAATGGTTTCATTTTAAATCAGATGTAGCTTACTGGTTCTTAATTTTTTCTCCTGCTCCAAAAATGTATTACTTTATTACATACAGAAGGTTGCCGCAGGGAGCAAGCTAATAACAGAGCAGGAGACAAGACATTCTAAATTAAAGGTGATCTGCAATAAAGGAAATGTAAACATTAGATGACTCTTTACAGGAAGTGTTTAGGAATGCTGGATAAGTCACCTGCAGGGAGGTGTGACTAGGGCTGTATAATTAAGTGATTTAACGCCTATATAGCAGATAATTGAGCAGTGAGACTGAAGGGGCATGATCTATACACCAAAACTGCTTTATTAAGCTAAAGTTGTTTTGGTGACTATAGTGACCCTTTAATTAACCCTAATATTGAACAGAAATAAGTTTATGAGCTCTGAAAACTAAAATGAAATGTAGAAAACTCACATAGCTGTATTTAGTTCTATCCTGGAAATTAACGTTTTTTATCAAATGCTGTAATTCCACCAACTTTGTTAAAATTGGCTGATAGCCAAGCCTGTGTCAAAACACAGTTTGTTACTTTGAAAATTCTATGTCTATGTAATGTGCCTCCTGTTTCTCTGTTGAGAAATAATAAAAATGTGTCAAATGCACTTTGCAGGTGTCAGAAGTGCAATATTTGCAATATAAAACACTTACTGTGGGAACAGATCTTTACTTACACACGGTATGCCGTGTTCCAGTGACTATGCAAATGTTTGCACAGTTTTTTAAACAATGACTGTGCTGTGAAGACTTTACAGCAGTTAATAGCATACCAAGCCTGATTTCTGAGATAGTTCTGGTAGCCAGGAAAATATTGGATTCACTACATGATATGTTTATAGCATTATTTTCAAAGCCAGAATAAAACTGTTCCGTTTTCTTGTCAGTCCATTTTCAGAATGAGAACTGACTGACGAGGCATATGCCACATGTTTTAGATTAGGTTTCTAAGAGTACTTGAAGTTCACATTTTGACTTGTTTATATTTTTTTTCTCTTTCATTTCACAAGGGACAGTGGAGGGTTTTATTAATTTATTTATTGTTATATTGTTGAACTGATGACAATTTTTGATGTCAGCATGTCGCAGCGCTGGAAAAGTCATATAGAAACTCCTGCTGGTGAGAGGAAAGTAGAAAGGTGTTAGGTGTCTGTCCATTCTAGCCTTATTCACCTTCAGTTTTGGGGCTTAGAATTTAATAACTATGCTTATTATAATATCATTTTGTCGTAACGTCTATCCTTCAGACTGTGAGTAAAAATTTGGGTAGCTTTGCCTCTGCCTTTCCACAATCAGTACATAAACAGCCTAATTATGAGGAAGAAGATTTGGTACTCTGACGACGCTTCTTGGAATTATGAGGAAGAAGCTTTGGAACTCTGCCTGACGCTTCTTGAAACATAGAATGTGACGGCAGATAAGAACCATTCGGCCCAACTAGTCTGCCCAATAAAGGATTATCCACCTAAGTACATCCTATATGCATATAATGAGGCAAGAGGTACAGAGAGCATGTCCCTTTTTAAGTCATTGCTATGAGCACTACAACCCATTCTCAGTTTCCTTTCACTGAGACACATAACACTATTCTGTTACTGTTAAAGAGTTGGGATTCCAAATTCACCATGTAGTCGAGTAAATGTAATATTAGCACTAAAGATGTGCTCCAGAATAAAGGTCCGATCTTCTGGACTAGTTTTAATAACTCCTATTGGTATTTTACATAAACATTGGCCTATATTAAAATTGGACCCATGGTTGAAATTCAGCTTTTCTAATAACCCAAGGGTAAACTTTAGAAGAAACAATAATATCAAAAACATCCTGGCACCTTCAAAATATAAGCTCCATGAGTGTTTAAATCTTGTTACTAACTCCTATGTGGGTAATTTTAGATGTGAGGGGACCAGATGTCTTACCTGCAAATACTATTGTCATGGTGTTATTCAGTTTGGACCCATGTTGGGGTAAGATACATTTATGGTTAAACGTAGGATAACCCATAAACAACCTAAGCCATTGTTTGTCAACCAGTGGTAAGCGTACCCCACAGGGACGCACCCTAAAGGCAAGGGTACGCTAACAGCTGGCCAGCTGGTCACCTTAGGGCCCCCCAGTGCCAGCTGTGCACTAAGGCAGACTAAAAACCTGTTTTCCCGGACGAACTGGAACCCAGGGAAAAAAATCCTCACTGGACACCTGGGAAATGATTTACCCCAGCTCTCCCAAAGATAGGGAGGCTAAATGGACTTAAATAAAAATATTTATATAAAAAACATGTGAGGGAGAGGTATTAGCAGTAGAAAGAGCGAAGTGCTCATGCCATTGTACAGAACACTGGTGAGACCTCACTTGGAGTATTGTACGCAGTACTGGAGACTGTATCTCCAGAAAGATATGGATACTTTAGAGAGAGTTCAGAGAAGGGCTACTAAACTGGTTCATGGATTGCAGGATAAAACTTACCAGGAAAGGTTAAAGGATCTTAACATGTATAGCTTGGCGGAAAGACAAGACAGGGGGGATATGATAGAAACATTTAAATACATAAAGGGAATCAACACAATAAAGGAGGAGACCATATTTAAAAGAAGAAAAACTACCACAACAAGGGGACATAGTCTTAAATTAGAGGGGCAAAGGTTTAAACATAATATCAGGAAGTATTACTTTACTGAGAGGGTAGTGGATGCATGGAATAGCCTTCCAGCTAAGGTGGTAGAGGTTAACACAGTAAAGGAGTTTAAGCATGCGTGGCATAGGCATAAGGCTATCCTAGCTATAAGATAAGGCTAGGGAATAATGAAAGTATTTAGAAGATTGGGCAGACTAGATGGGCCGAATGGTTTTTATCTGCCATCACATTCTTTGTTTCTATGTTGCTATTTTGTTTTGTCCAGTTTCTGGATAAGTATGAGTATCACTGAGTGTAGGAAAGAGTAGTTTTTGTTTAGAGAAGGTGTAGTATGATCATTTGCATTAACCTTGAAATAGCTCTTTCTGAGGTTATTTATTTTTCCATGAATGCAAATAAACCCCAGCATATTGAAAGTACATGGTGGGGGCTTATCCACTAAAGGATGAACAGTGAACCTGAAGTCAAATTCATTAAATATAGGACAAAGTATGGAAACAAGACACAGGGATGAACAAATTAGCAAATGTGTTTAATTCAGCACAACTCATGGTTTCATGAATTATCTCCTATATATTCACACCAGGAAAATTACAAGGCTGCGGTGTTACCTTCTGGTTAAAGTCTCGGAAATAGGGATATTCTAGTTAAAGAGTTTTTATTCTTACTTTTCTGTTCAGGACAGCTCTGTGCCCATAAGCAGCATATCAAGTAAATCTATCTAATATTGTGAACAATATTTGAGGGAAATAGGCCTTTTGTGTACATAAAAAAAGTTTTAAGGGGGGGCGGAGCTTGGATCCATAGCTGAATGGACGCCATATCCATTCACTCCAGAGACGGCTGCTATTAATCCACACCATCGAACTATCTGGCCCTAAAACTATCATAACCGGAACCAGGATTCTCACCTACATCGCTAGATGCCTTTCTTCCAGAGCTCGAAGATTGGGAGACCAAAACGCAAGTCTCGGGGCTACTTACCATCGGCCTACCGCGACCTGAATTTCCTCCCCGGCGGGATTCCTGAGCAGTGCTGCCCGGACGTAACTAGGACGGCGCACGCAAAAACCGCAACCAGGCCCCTCAGCTGAGCATCCAGACATTAGAGCCATGCTCCAGCGGCAGACACAACCAAAGATAGCCGACGCGGTGGCCCCAGCCACACCGCCACTAGGGGCCCATCCTCCCACTCAGCCCAGACCAGTCCAGTCTCTCTGCAGGTCCCAGAGCCATCACTAGTGGCCCACTGGGTGCAAGACATTCAGAAATTGATCTCTGCAGACATAGGGATCCTCAAGGCTGACGTGCAAAACATTACAGACCGCGTCAGGGCGACAGAGGAGGACATAATTGAGATCCACAACAGTATGTCCACTATGAAGGACCATATGCAAAACTTACACACAGCGCAACAAACACTCACGCTGCAGATGTCCACCCAGGAAGATCGCGCACAGTGCAACCATATAAAAAATTAGTGGTATCCGAGGTGACATAAAGGAGGATGAACTGCCACACTATATAAGGAGACTCCTGGCTACTACTGTGCTCCCGGCTGAGGCCCGGAAAATCACCATGGATGGCATATATCATCTACCAACTACACCTAACACACCTGCTGACAATGCCAGAGATGTAATTCTCTGCTGCACCACCTCTCACGACAAGACTCAAATCATGTCAGCGCTTCGAGGTAAAACACTTCTCACATTTGAGAACTCACACTTACTCTTCTTCCAAGACTTAAGTCCACAAGATCTCTGCTGGGGCAGAAGTACCTGCTCTGCTGTCCAAACTGGGACATACACCTACATCCACAGAGGCAACACAGCAGATCACCTCCTGGATCCCTTTGTCCCACGGGCAACAGCATCTCTAGGCCCAGCTACTGGACTCAAAGTAGACCAAACCTATGGCAGCAACAAGAAACTGTTGAGCAGTTTATACAAGCTCATGTTGTGGGTTACTATTTTATTTTATTTTTTTCAATCACGTTGTCTCATGCTCACACTAGGGGAAGCCAGGATAGAACCCAGGCCCTCAGAGGTAGCATTACTGATTATCCTGGGCAGACCTCGCCCAACTCATGGAGCCAAACTTGCAAGCACACCAAGCCAGCTGAACACATAAATTAATAAGTACTCCGCAGATAAATACTTCGACACCTCCCCCCCCCCGCTACCTCCTAACTAAAACCCACACAAATGTTCTGGATACCACACAAAGAGAGCCAACAATCTTGGGAACACCTAGACAGGAACATTTGGGTACAATCACATAAGAGAGACCATACAAAACACCTAAATCCATGCATAGAGCTTCAGGGACACACAGCAAGCAGCTCCTGGACAAACAGTCAAAGAGACCCACCTCACACCCGGATCACAATCATCAAACACCTCGACGCCTATGGCACCCACCTTGAAACACACAGCAATATATTAACATAAGGGGACACAACAGTCTACACATCAGATGGGTCCCTCCCAACAATATGTGTCCCTTCTTAAATTGTTAATTTACCTTGTTCACTTAAAGTTTAACATGCAATGGCGTACTGTGGAATGAACCTCACGACTGTCTAGCACTACATTTATCTAGCCATACCACATACGCGTTGATGATCTTGTAGCCCACTCTCATAAAAAGAGGCTAAACCGCACATGTATGAAAGCATGTTTTCTTGAAGAAGGCAGCCAGTTGGTGCCGAAACTTTGGGGTATTGTGGACTCGTGTTTATGCCAGGTTAGGCTTGTGAGACGTTGGTAAATTATTACTGTTTTATTTTGATGCCTTTATATTGTCATTCTGTATTTTTTGCTGTATGCATTTTATGCCTATGGTTGGTTCATTAAATATTTGTATAACCTTCTTTGTTGGTTCTAGTGTGCATTCTCTTTTTGGTAATATTTATGTTTATTTGATACTTGTGGGAGTACCTGTGAGTGATAGCAGCTAGTGAGATAATTCTTGTATTGTTATATATTCTCTCCATACGGTGTTATTGTATGTTCTACTGAAGTTCACATTTCTTGGAAATAACCCAGCGAACACGAACAACTTTACCTGCATACACAATATAAAAAAAACATTCTTCCACAAATTTCTGCCTCGCAGTATACATGGAATACATCTGAGAACTGTTCTAATATAGTTTTGTACTGTATTTGAAACAGTATCCAGTGCTATGACTGCTGATAAATAGAAAGCTTCATAAGTATTAATGTATACCTGACCTATATGGACCTACCATTAATATTGATGTGAAAACCCCTTCACTCCATAGCTTGGAGTTACTTCACATCTCCCGCACACGATGTTAAAAGGTCAAAGCTTTTAACATACTTGGGAATAAAAAGAAAGAAACAAACATAACCACCAAAGGAATTATTTACTTTCTTCCGATGCACATCTAAAATGAAAGATTTTGCAATAGGGCTGAACGTTTATCTAAAATTAGAATTCACGCATTTAGTCAAGACAGTTTGGCTGCACTATCTGAGCTAAAAAGGACACATGCCAAAATATATAAATGTATACTTTTATCAGACATTGACCTGCATCTGAATTATTTGGCAGTTTTTGAAGCAGGACTGGTGGGCAGGCCTGCTAGGGCATTGTCAGTGACAGACAGTCAAAATAGAGTACCCTGCAGAGAATAAATGCAATCTCCATGCCCAGACAGGGGCCTGGGACTCCAGCTCTAATTGTTAAGAGACTCCCTGAGATAACAGGGAGGTCAAAAGATCTCTTCTGTCCGGTTCTGTGCCCTCTTACCTATTTGTGGGAGTGCAGGTAAATGGCAAGCAGCATTACTAAGTGATGGGAGCAAATATGTTCTACCAGGACTCACAGGAGCTGTGAGTGCCTATATGGAGCGGGGATATGACAATATGTTATATCCCTGCCCCTGCACACAGCATGTGGCTCCTGACAGAGTCCTGACAGAGTAAGGTCGCTCCTAGGACTCCAATTCCTTTATCACTTGCCAATGTTTATGGAGCCAAAGTGGGTTGGAGTGGGGGACTAAAAGGAAAGGAAACATTGAGGAAGAGAATTTGGACATTGTGAAGTGTGGGAGGGGGAATTTGGGGCTTGTGAGAAGTGGGGGAAGCAGGAATAAGAGCAGAATGACAAAAGTGGCAGGAAAGAGGGGTATAGGTAATGGGCCCCTCCCGAGATGGAGCACTGGATCCGGTTCTGGTCCAATATGTGTGCGCTGCCCATGGATCTAGGATGGGGCAGCTTATATTCCTGGGCAACCTTAATCAAACTCTGATTATATGACTGAGACACTGCAGTTTGATATAGGATGTTCAATTCTTGTTCATTATGGTATAATTATTCAATAGGCATGTGCATGGGGAAAATATTCGGCTCAGTTCGGCATTCCGAAATTCGGGACTTCGGCAATTCGGGACTTTGGCAATTCGTCACTTCGACACTTCAGAACTTCGGCACTTGAACACTTCGGCAACTCTGGCACTTTGGAACTTCAGCAACTTCGGAACTTTTCTTGCAGCCGCTTGGTAGATAACTCCCTAATTCCCACGGTATTAGGGAGTTATCTACCAAAAGGCTGAAAGACCTAAATTGGCCCTAAACAAGAATAAGGGGGAGGACCTAATGTCCTCCCCCCTGGCCCCCACCCCTGAGCAGTGGGTGGGGGCCCTAAAGAAGAATAAGGAGGGGCACCTAATGTCCTCCCTCCTGGCCCCCACCCCTGAGCGGTGGGTGGGGGCCCTAAATGAAAATTTAACCCCGCTCCCCCCAGGTGACTAGGGGTCCCCAAACCCCTAGTCACCCTTCCCCCAAAAAATAAACCCCTACCTACCCCCTCACCCTAAAAATAATGAGGGGGGACCTTTAACTAAGTACCTGTATAAATAAACATAAACTTACCATTTGATGTTTTCTTTCTTCTAAAATCTTTTTTTTTTTTTTCCCCGCTGATAAATAATCCATCTTCACCCATGGAGGGCTCGGCGCAGATTGAACACTGCAGGGCGGGGGAAAGCTTATAAAGCCTTTCCCTGCCCTGCAATAAAGCTCAGAGCACTCTGATTGGTGGGTTTAAGCCATCCAATCAGAGTGCTCTGACAGGTAAATGAAGAGACTGACAGGTAAGTCTCTACATTTACCTGTCACAGCACTCTGATTGGTTGGTTTGAAATCCACCAATCAGAGTGCTCTGTGTCATTTTACATAGCGTGGGAAAGTTCTTTGGAATTTTCCCACGCTGTGTAATTTGACGCCTTTTTTTTGGGCTGAAAAAATAAGATTTTAGAAGAAAGAAAACATCAAATGGTAAGTTTATTTTTATTTTTACAGGTATTTAGTTAAAGGTCCCCCATCATTATTTTTTTGGGGAGGGGGTAACTAGGGGTTTGGGGACCCCTAGTCACCTGGGGGGAGGGGGGGTTACATTTTCTTTTAGGGCCCCCACGCACTGCTCAGGGGAGGGGGCAAGGGGCAGGACATTAGGTCCCCCCCCTATTCTTCTTTAGGGCCCCCACTCACCGCTCAGGGGTGGGGGCCAGAGGGGAGGACATTAGGTCCCACCCGCAATTTGTATTTAGGGCCCCCACCCACCACTCAGGGGTGGGGGCCAGGGATGAGGACATTAGGTCCTCCCCCTTATTCTTGTTTAGGGCCCCCACCCACCATTCAGGGGTGGGGGCCAGGAAGGAGGAGATTAGGTCCCCCCCAAATTTTATTTAGGGCCCCCCACCCACCGCTCAGGGGTGGGTGCCGGTGGGGAGGACAATAGGTCCTCGCCCCTTTTTTTACTTTAGGGCCTCTACCCCCTGCTCAGGGGTGGGGGCTGGGGGCCAATAGGAGGGGGGACCTTTTTTTTTTACAGTGAGCAGCCACAGGTGGTATAGCGAGTAGGGGCATAATTTACTAATACTAAGTCATCTTTACTTAGTATTGGTAAATTTGTCTGAAAGACCAATTTAGGTCTTTCAGCCTTTTAGTAGATAGCTCCCTAATACTATGGGAATTAGGGAGTTATCTACTTATTCATTCCTGTCATTACATTGACTGGCTAAGTAACTTACATTTTATATGAATGTATGTTACTTGATTGTTGTAAGTGTTGCAAATGCTTACAGCTGAATCCTGTCTATGTTTGTATACTTTTTATTTGAAATTGTATACAGTGTAACATTCTTCTTCTTTCACTGGGTAAGTATATTAGTACTTAGGCAATACTGTGCTTCGGAACTTCGGCACTTTGACACCTCGGAACTTCGGCATTTCAGCAATTCGGCACTTCGGCACTACTACACTTCGGAAATTCAGTAATTTTGGCACTCCGGGACTTCGGCAATTCGGCAATTCAGCTATTCGGACATTCGGAAGCAGTCGAATGTCCAAATTACCCGAAATTCGTCCAAATTTTAATTCGGACCGAAACGCATAAATATTTCCATTTGTAGTCACCCATATGAAAAAAATTTCAAGTGTGTTAGTATTATTCACTAAAGTGTAAATTGTCCAGATTTCACAGATAATTCAAAATGAACACCACGTATTAGGCTAAAATTGTCCAAGTCAGCTAAATTGA
The DNA here is from genome assembly GCA_933207985.1 of Pelobates cultripes. Lineage (NCBI taxonomy): Eukaryota > Metazoa > Chordata > Amphibia > Anura > Pelobatidae > Pelobates > Pelobates cultripes. Next base: position 65,125,038 of record OW240917.1, on the reverse strand, counting down.
AATTGAAATTCACTTTGAAATATATTTAAATTGCCAATAATTGGCAGAGAATAAACCTGAAAATTTCCATCCACTTAGCTTGTCTATGCAGAGTTAAGATTTAGTTTATGTCATGAATAACATTCAAAAAAAATCTAAATATTCAGGACATTAGCACTAGCCCACCTTTGCATAATCGCAATAGTGGTGGTATATAGAACACCGTCAGTCAACACTCAGTTCTGTAGCAAGTGAGTGGCTGCCCTGCAGGCGACTGGTGAGCCCCTGTTTTTGTCAAAACATTTGAAAACAGTTTGAGACGGAACTGAGGGAACAAAGATTCATTGTACCATAACAACTACAACAGACTGTAGTGGTTATGTTACTCAGAGTGCTCCTTTAAATCCTGCAAAAATTGGAACTAACGCAGCCTTTGCCAGAGCCATTCATCGCATACTTTTAAAAGCAGCCCCGGTGTCTTTATTCTCAGCATCACAAGAAGATCTTTGTGTTGGTAATGTTTTCTAATAGAAACAAAGTTCATATATTTGTTTTTGTTTGTCCAAGTCCTATCTACAGATATTTACAATTATTCGTACTGGGAGTGTGCCAAATCCTCTCCACCCTTCTGTGTGGCAACATATCCCTTTGTTCACCTGTACAAAGCACCTGCTTGCCCGTATGGTGACGAGCATTGCTAGATTGTAGCCTGTGACGTGCACGCTGTGTGTGATGAAAGGATAACCCTGTACATATTTGCTAGGTGCCCAGATTATATTTTACAGCGTAACATGATTTCATTGACCGTGTACAGCTTAATTAAAAGGGTTGGGACTGGATTTACTGTTGATCCAACCCTAGGTATATAATAGCCCTGCATTTTTTAATAGCTTCCCTCTCTGTACCGTCTGAGCCAGCCTGCTGCTTACAGCAGAACGAGAACTAGAGAACATATTGGGTGGTCTCCATTCATATGTAACTTTGGTATCAGGAGGAAAAAATGTCAGGAATCTTCTACATTTGTCCACAAGCCAGCTGCTAAATACAAGCACACAACCTGACACCTACAAGTGCTTTGTATATGGCACATACCTTATTGTTAAGAGACAATCACGCAATGCAAATTGTTCTATCACTTAAATTTTTATTATACTAATGAAAAAATACATGTTTAGTCCATTGTTTCTTCTGGGAAACACTAAACCATTTAAATTAAATACTGTTATACACCCTCAACATGTTTTATTCTCTTGGCTTCATAGTTACCTGAGTTTCATTTAATGCTGTCATTAAATTTGACATAAATAGGACCTGCTGACCCATAGTTCACGACTATGTCCCTAAAACAGGTTCACACTACAAATATGTGTTTTAATTTTTTTTTTTATCACATTGACGGAGCTCCTGTTGGTAGTCAGCAAGCGAGAGCAATGGTGAAGAAATAAATGCATGTCTGGCAACATATTGCTGTATAAGGACACTGGGCACTGCCCTACTACACAAGAGGCCACTTTAACTGGAGAACAGCATCTGCAACACACTCCTCTGACTGCCCCCAACATGGCTGACCAAGAGCAATGCACTACACGCACTATTCCGTCAGATTAGGTGCTTGCGATTGCTAAGAGACCGGTTGCACATGTTAAGTTATGACATCACATCCGAGACAGCACTCTGATTCACTCAAGCCTCTCAGGACCGGAGAGAGAACAGTCTACTGACAGAAGACACACACAGCTTGCACCCATTTAGATCATCACTTCTAATAAATATATTTCAGAAATATCAATATATTTTCTTGTCTATATTAACATGAAGTTAAATAGTTGGATGCCTAAATGTGACACTTCACTACAAATGCACATAGAAGAAGGTAGGAAAAAACTGGGGAAAAGACACTGGACAGACAGAAGAAGAGAGGCCATTGAAGCAAAGTGAACACAGATTGGTGCAGAGAGGTAGGGAGACATGGAGAGAACTAAAAATGGTAGGGAAGCCAGCAGAGAGGAGCTGGTAGTGTGGCAGAAGGAAAGTGACTGGTGGAAGGGAATGCTGGGGACAAAGATTGGTGGGGACTCTGATGGGTGGGGGGATGGGTAACAAAAAAACTAGTGTAATGTGAGTAAAAAGGGCATGTTTCATTATTGTAAGCCGCTAGTGGAGGCAATACTTTTATATTTACAATATTAGGTGGATATATTAATAAGTAGGATATATTTCACAATACCCAGACTAATCATGTAGTGAGAATTTGACTTGCCCATCAAATAATCAATTATATATAGAGGTAGAAATTGTGTAATGTTCAGTTGATGTATGTCAGTTTATGATTAAGTACATGCCTTGACTATTACATCATCATCAAAATTATCCATGGGGACCCCACAGGAACACTCGAAGCTCCATAACCAGTATAGTGAGCTGTAGTGCTTATGGTACCAGAAGTCTCCTGGCACTGCCCATTGCAAGCAGTAAAAGAGGTGCCGTTCTCCGCCTACCCAACTGCTCAGTAAAAGCCAGAAGCTCTCTTTAATGGGATATGCCTAGTGGTGAATGGCCGACACTCTCAGCCCTGAACTAGTTCTCATGGTGCTGGGTCAAGGTCCGCCTCCTCCTACATCATCTGATGGGGGGAAAACCTAGGCCTTCCCCATAGAAAAGCATTGCTTCAATACTTTCCTATGGGGTTTTCTCTGATGCTGGACGTGGTCATGCAGAGCATGAGGACATCCAGCATAGTTTCATAGACACAAACTCCAGAAAGAGCCTCTAGTGGATGTCAGGTAGACAGAAAACAGAGGCAGTCTTAGTACTGCAAAATAAACATTGCAGTTTTTCTGAAACCGCAGTGTTTTATATTGAAGGACCAAGGGGGACAGAGAAACTGCACCACGTTACATTGCAGTGTCACTGTCATGGAGGAATGAATTGATTCCAAACTAAGATCTGGGGATTTCAGAACCCCAGGCCCGCCAGCAACACCTCAGATTTGGTAGTAGTTCATTCATTTCTGTTTTGTGGTGAATTTTATTCAGAGTGTGAATAAAAAAGCTATATTAAACAAGACACAAAATCCACAGTAAAGCCCATGCTGTATTATATGAACAGTCAGGTACCTGGTAGTGCAATTTAATTTATTTCCCATCAAATCTGTACATTGCAGTGTCACTGTCATGGAGGAATGAATTGATTCCAAATTAAGATCTGGGGATATCAGAACCCCAGGCCCACCAGCAACACCTCAGATTTGGTAGTAGTTCATTCGTTTCTGTTTTATGGTGAATTTTATTCAGAGTGTGAATAAAAAAGCTATATTAAACAAGACACAAAATCCACAGTAAAGCCCATGCTGTATTTTATGAACAGTCAGGTATCTGGTAGTGCAATTTAATTTATTTCCCATCAAATCTGTGTTTCTATGTCAACTGAGCTGCATTTAGCAAAGTCAAGCTGCAAACATTCTTGGCTATTTAGTGCCATTCACTTGTCAATCTCACACAACACAACCTTTAGTGAATAGACCTTTCTCTCGCAGAGATCGGAGAGTAAAATCAATGTTTTGTTCAGCACAGACACTTAAAAATAGGTGCTTGAATGCTCAAGAATAAATATATTTTTTTAGAAGTGTTTTTAAATAGGATAAAGTTTTGCTCCATTTGTCCAAAGATGGCTCCTAAAAAATTATACTAATGAGCGAAGAGGACTAATTGAAAGCCAACAACCACTCAAAAACTGTTACAGACCAATGGGTGTACTTATGACAAATGGACAAAGAAGGACACTTCAATTTTAAGGGTGTGAGAGGGGATGTCACCAGGGGCGCGGCTGTTCTGAGAGATTTTAGGTGACTTATTTATAACAATTTATGCATTAATTAATGTCATTTAGAACAAGAACAATGTATCTTATTTACACAGACTAATTTCTGGACATATTTCTTGTAGTTTAAAGACAAATTATTGGGTGTATTAATGCTGTGGACCTCTGTTATACAATCAGACACACCAACAACAATATGGAGTTACTAGAAAATAGGGACATTAGGGTAAAAAGAGGGACAGAGGGATTTAGGCCCAAAAGTGGGACTGTCCCCAGTAATGTCTTAACAGCATTATCGGCCCCCAGGCAAAGCAGTGCAAAAGGGGCCGTGCCAACAATACTACTCACAGTAATGAAAATGTAAAATATCAATAAAATTAAACTTATATTTATTGGTACCTTTAATAAAATCAATGTTTAAACATTAAAAACATGCAATACAGCAGAGCTTAAGCCACACAAACGTTTAGAAGGTTGCAGGGGTTGTCAATTGACATGGATTGTTAAAAATATTAGAAGAAATTTATTATGACTTTACAGCTTCAAATAATTAAGTGTGTTGATTTTGTCTTGCTTATGTACAATTTGTACGTGAAGATATGTATTCACAACAGCAATATCGCATATACAGATACCAGTTGATTCTGAGGTGATAAGTCCACCTAAACGTTTTAATAAAGAGGGATTGAATTTTCTAAAAAAATCTCCTTAAATAGTATACTAAGCAGTTGACAAGTGTATGAGGCCCCTACGCTTGTGGGTCCTCTAGGCTTGTGGGCCCCCCCAGATAACTGCCCGGGGTGCCCATGTGTTAAGACAGCCCTGACTTTCCTAAATAGGGACACCTGGGAGGTATGTATGTTATCATACCCCTTATACATCTTGAAAGCCAACCTACTATATCCATTATTATTAAAGCTCTCGTGAAGAATCTTGGTTCTCCATTGGCTGAGGACCAGTGTTGAAATGGAGGCGGTGGAAGTAATATTAAAGAATACATTGCACACATGGGAAAATGATGAAGTTTGGGAATTGTTGAGTATAAGGTTAATTTACAGTGTATTCTTCATTAAGTAGGTGATCTAGCAACAGAATTATAATTTATCTAAAAATAAGAAAAAACATGGTTTGACAATGTTGTACAGCCTTTAAATGTCTGACATTTTATTGCGCCAAAAAACTTTCCCCCTTAATTGTATCCCTTTATTATTATTATTATTATTATGGTATTTATATAGCGCCATCAAATTCCGCTCTTTACAATGGGTGGACAAACAGACAAGTTGGAAATACAGGAACAGAGGGGTTGAGGGCTCTGCTCAATGAGCTTACATGCTAGAGGGAGTGGGGTAAGATGACACAAAAAGGTAAGGATAGTATTAGACTAGTGACAGTTGCAGAAGAGGAATCAGTCAGGAGCTTTTAACAGTTTAATTGATACGCTTTTATGAAGAAGTGGGTTTTTAACGATTTTTTGAAGGAGTGGAGACTGGGTGAGCATCTAACGGAGGAGGGAAGCGAGTTTTGCTTTATAATAGTTTTGCGTTGTATATGTAAACACCTTGAAGCCTAGAAATACGCATGCCACTTGTAATATCTATGAAGGCTGCATTACAAAAGTTAATTCCCATGGGAGCAGTGTAAATATTTGATAATCTGGCTAACCCCTGCCTCGGATGTCTGATGTCAATTAATGAGAAATTTTGCCTCCAATCTAACGAGAAGCTCAATTCAACTAATGTTTTTAAAGTCTTTAAAATTCTGAGGACTAGATCCCAGGAGGCAAGCTGCTCATTCGAATAAGATAATTCTGAAATCAGCTTCTTGCATTACTTCTGCCAAATGATATCCTTTTGCTATTGCTCGCACTGTACAAAAAGACTTATTAAACACAGATTCCATCTTGACACATTAGTTACTTGCATGGGAATAAAGTATATCATCCAGTTAAATGTTACAGAATGGTTACTGCTTGCACATTATCCATAAAAATACCAAACGGCTAGCCATGTGTTACTAATCTATCGGTATAAAGAACACTACCATGAACAGCTTTATGTGTTCTGAATGTCTATGTTCACTGTTTATGTATGGTGGTATGTGGACTTTATACATGATTTTACTAAGAAGGGAAAGTACTGTATATTACAGTGACCACATGAGCTATATATTATTTGTAATATTTCAGTGATTTTAAAGTAATTGACGAAAGCCAATCTATTATAGCTTTGAAATATGTACATAAATATGTGATACTGTGGCTGTAGTCTTTTCCAAAAGAGACCTAACAGACCGATGCCAACCTGATGCAGCCTTTTGCCAGCCCACTTGTGGGTTACTGATGCTCAGAGTTCTATTGAAGCTCTGTCTTTATGAGTAGAGTTAATTTCACTCAGCACTTACGAGTCCAATGATGCACATGCGCTGCACTTGTTTGAGGACTTTTCTCTAGCATCTGCAGAATATGGGAAAATATATGAATGATGCAGTAATAAGAACTGGGAGTGTCCAGGTGTTTTCATTGCATTTTACATTCCCGTCGCTGTGTAAATGTTCATTGGGTAGAGATACTGGTCAAATAAGATTGAAGCTCCACAACACATTTTCCTAGTCCTACACAAGAGCCTCTATTTTAATGATCTTTCAAATAGATTGTTAAACTATGCTCAGACTTGCATGATGTACCTGAAAGCCACCGGTTAGCTTTTATTGTTGTATACTAGACTGTTGTTTTTTTTTTGGGTACAATGAGGTAATGCAATTTCATCAAATGTTTTGAGTACCAAACTTGTGACAAGACATTTTTTATTTCTCATGCCACTTGCAGCGTTAAAAAGGCCAAGTACATATGACATTGTTTTACTACAGCATGATATGTAGGTCATACAACCTAATCACAAAAAAATCAAAAACTCAGAGAATTCAAATCTTGTCTACCAAATAAACATAAATAACAGTATAGTGGCACTCCAGCCTGTTCTGAGCTAGGGGAGAGTTCGATAGCTCTAAAAACATGTCTAATCAAGCCATCCGGCGCTTGCTTGGTCTAACCTTTCTGCCTAGCCCAACTTTGAAAATTAACTCTGTCACTGTTACATGTGAGAGCAGCAAATACTTTTTTTTTTGTCTTTTCAATAAGAGGTAGTAAAGTTAACAAAAATGTCAAAAGCTGTGGAGCCCACTAGAAAACACAGATAAGCTGATAATACAACATTCTCTTTTTTAACCCTGTGACCAGGGATGCCCTTTTAACCGCTAGACTTCTACATTTTGTTTTATCCAAGTCGTGATTCCTCTCTATCGCGAGATTTGAGACGGTGACCAGGCATTCTTTCTTAATTGACATAAAGTTATTATGGTGCTGTGAATGTCCCTTTAATACGCCCTCTCTACTTGTAGTGGACTTAAAAGCATAAGTTAAGAATGCAAGGACTGTAATTAATGTTTAATAGCATTTTTGTTGTGTTACTATGTTTTGCATTGCTCCAGCTGTATTGTCAAGGTCACAGAATCTATTCATTGTAATAACACGCATATCATTTTCCTGACTTACAAAACATTCACTGATGCTCAGGGCACAGGGACAAATTGCGTATAGTCCTAAACTAGAATTACATTATGGTTTGGGTTAAATTCCCCTGCACTGCTAATTATGTTACTGTATGTGCCCTATATGGAGTTTCTGTGGAAATGTCTCATGCCCTCCTTAACAGTACATTATAAAACTGTAACTTGGCTTGAAAAAAAAGTGTTTTCAGCGTACAGTGTGCAAGTATGGTGACATTGTCATATTTCGAGCAGCTGACAAGAAACAAGTTTTCCCAGCATCCAAAGTTGCGTTTGAATAGAGAAAGAGCACTGTTTTTTTTAATCAAACCACTGGGTTGTTGTAACACCATCTCTATTTGTTCTCCATCACTGTTGTTGGAACATACTCCAACCTTTGGTGATCACCAGAATTACCTGCCATGGTCTTACAGTTCTATCCAGACTGAGCCACACCTTCCAGTACTGGGAGACACTCCATTGAAAGGTTTTGAAAGACATACAAGGGAGTCAGTTCAGGAATATGTCTGCTTTTTATTAAACAGAACAGAACAGGTTTAACTCTTTAATCCCTTAAGGACTGAGCTAAATGTACATGTTGTGATCAAAACAAAACGTAAACAAAATCTGGAATTTGACTATAAGTCTGTTCAACCGTAATTCACCTCTTTCATATTAAGTGCACCCACACTTATTATATATCATTTTATTCAGGTGAAACAGGGCTTTCATTTAACATCAAATATTTAGATATGAAACATAATTTAATATGAAAAAATATTTAAAAAATGGGAGAAAATAAGAATTTTTAAATTTTTTTAGTTCTATGTGACATTTTAACTGTGAGTGTCATAATACTGTTTGCTTTTACTGCAAAAAATACACTTATTTGTATTCAGTGATGTCTCACGTGTAAAACAGTACCCCCTATGTACAGGTTTTATGGTGTTTTGGGAAGTTAAAGGGTCAAATATAGCATACCCCCATGATGGGATACCATTTGCAAAAGTAGACAACCCGAGGTATTTCAAATGGGGTATGTCCAGTCTTTTTAAGTAGCCACTTGGTCACAAACACTGGCCAAAGTTAGTGTTAATATTTGTTTGTGTGTGAAAAATGCAAAAAACAAATTTAACCGCCAATTTTGGCCAGTGTTTGTGACTAAGTGGCTTCTAAAAAAGACTGGACATACCCCATTTGCAATACCCTGGGTTGTCTACTATTGCAAATGGTATGCCATCATGGGGGTAATTTTCATTCCTGGGCTACCATACGCTCTCAAAGGCAACGTAACTAATCTGGCAAATTTCAATGTGAAAAAACTGAAACGCAAGCCTTAAATTTGACACTGTAACTTTTGAAAACACCATAAAACCTGTACATGGGGGTACTGTTATACTCAGGAGACTTTGCTGAACACAAATATTAGTGTTTCAAAACAGTAAAACGTATCACAACAATAATATCGTCAGTGTAAGTGCCATTTGTGTGTGAAAAATGCAACAAATGTCACTTTCACTGACTATAACATCGTTGCAATACATTTTACTGTTTTGAAATACAAATATTTGTGTTCAGCGAAGTCTTCTGAGTAAAACAGTAACCCCCATGTACAGATTTTATACTGTCTTGGAAAGTTACAGGGTTAAATATAGTGCTGGAAAATTAATTCCCTGGACATTCGGCCTGGGTTGTCAGGCATGTCCCGCAATTTGTAATAAAAAAAAAAAAAGACCTAATTATGTAAAATATGACATAAATATATACGTAGAATTATTATATATATACGTATGCATTTTTATATATATATATATATGTATATATATAATTTTGTATTTTTAAAATTTTTTTATATATAGGTATATATATGGTGATTTATACGTATATACTTATGTATATAGATATATATATTATTTCGTTCTACATGTATTTTGATATTAATATATATATCAAATATATATATATATATATATATATATATTAATATCAAAATACAATTAGAACAAAATTACACATACATATTTTTTTAACCCCCTTAATGGCAGGTGACGGTTCAGGACCATCATCGGCATTTTTGCGTTGCCGACCGCTGACGGTCCTGAACCGTCACAACGGTCAGATGTACTTACCCAATCGCCGTCGTTCCCGGTGTGGGGAGACTGCCTGCAGCCCAGGCATAGGCATGCGCACGGGGTGTGCCGGGTGTGCCTGGTCACCCCCTAATCCCCGCGGCACGCCTATGTATTGAGACCGGCAGGGGAGATCTCAGGATCTCCCCTGTCGGCTCATGCTAGCTGACGCTATCCTGCTCTCAGCCTCCCTCCCCACTGCAGCATGGAGGGAGGCAGGAGAGGACCCGGGGAGCTCAACCAGCAACTCTGCGGGTTCCTCTCGCGAGGTCGGAGCGTTGCCGCGGCAACGCTCAGATCTCGCGAGAGTGAACTCTAGCCCCACACAGGGGCAAGAGTTCACTCTCTACTGGACCACCAGGGAAAGCAGCGGGAACAAGAATCCCCCCTCCCTACATAAGGTAAGAAGGGAGGGGGGATATTAAGTAATGTACCACCACCTCCACCCCCCACAATCACCCACATACATACAGCACACACACACCCACACACACAGCACCCACACAGCACCTACACACACACATCACACACACATACAGCACCCTCACACACATACACCACACACACACAGGGGCAAGAGTTCACTCTCCACTGGACCACCAGGGAAAGCAGCAGGAACAAGAATCGCCCCTCCCTACATAAGTTAAGAAGGGAGGGGGGATATTAAGTAATGTACCCCCACCTCCACCCCCACAATCACCCACACACATACAGCACACACACACCCACAGCACCTACACACATACAGCACACACAGCACACACATACAGCACCCACCCACACAAAGCACACACACATACAGCACCCACACACATACAGCACCCTCACATGTACACCACACACACACAGCACACACACATACAGTACACACACAAACAGCACACACATACAGCACCTTCACACATACAGCACCCACACACACACAGCACCCTCGCACATACAGCACCCACACACATACAGCACCCCCAAACACACCACCTCCACCCCCACAATCACCCACACACATACAGCACACAAACCCACACACACAGCACCCACACAGCACTTACACACATACAGCACACACAGACACACAGCACCCACACACACATACAGCACACACACCCACACACACAGCACCTACACACATACAGCACACACATACACACAGACACACACACACACATCACTCTCACACACATACAGCACCCACACACATACAGCACCCACACACACATACAGCACACACACACATACCGAACACACACACACAAAGGACACACATACAGCACCCACACACATACAGCACACACATACAGCACCCTCACACACATACAGCACACACATACAGCACACACACACATACAGCACCCACACACACACACAGCACACACCACACACACACACACACATACAGCACCCACACACAGCACCCCCTTCCAGCACACACATACAGCACCCACACACACAGCACACACACACATACAGCACACACACACAGCACCCTCACACACATACATCACACACACACATACAGCACCCACACACATACAGCACCCTCGCACATACAGCACCCTCGCACATACAGCACCCTCGCACATACAGCACCCTCGCACATACAGCACCCTCGCACATACAGCACCCACACACACACAGCACCCTCTCACACACAGCACCCTCTCACACACAGCACAGAAACAGCACCCTCACAAACGCACTCACAGCACCCTCACACACACACAGCACACTAACAGGACCCTAACAAACAAATATACACACACACACACACACACACACACACAAACACCCTCACACACACACAGCACACAAAGAGCACCCTCACACACACATCACACTAACAGCACCCTCACACACAGCACACTTACACAAACACACACACACAGCACCCTTACACACACAACAGCCTCAAACCACCCTCATGCAGCACACACACACACACACACACACACACACAGCAGTGTATGTATGTGTGTGTGTTTTTGCTTTAGGGTTCACACCCTAATACAATAGGCTGTGCACGCCTATGAGCCCAGGCAGTCTCCCAATGGCGGATTAGGACCCCTGGGGTTATGTGATCGCTCAACAGAGTGATCACATGGCAGGCAGTCTCCTTGCAAGTGTAAAATAAAAAATAAAAAATTAAAGGTACATGTTAATAAAAGAATAGAATTATATATATATATATATATATATGTATATATATATATATATATATATATATATATATATATGATATAGAGACATATATTATATCTATATAATATATGTCTCTATATCATATATATATAATGTCATACTAAGTGTATTTTTATATTAATATATACATATATTAATATAAAAATACACTTATAATTAACACATGTATATATTATAATATATATAATAACTATATATATTGTATATATATTATTATAAAATACAAATAATAAGTAAATTAAATTAAATTAAATTAAAAAATGTAAAAATAATAAAACTTTAAAAAAAATTATATATCTATATGAAATTTTATTCTAACTGTATTTTGATATTAATATATATATATATATATATATTTATATCAAAATACACTTAGAATAAAATTGTGTATATATATCTATGTATATATAAATAAATAAAAATAATACGAAATATACATATATCCATAAACAAAATTACATAAATAATTATAAATATACACGTAGACTTCAAATATATAAATATGCATATATATTTAAATTCTACGTGCATATTTATGTAATATTTTTACATAATTAAGTAATTTTATTGATTGCAATTTGAGGGACCTGCCTGACAACCCAGGCTGAAAGTCCAGAGAATTTATTTTGCTAGCACTGTATTTTACCCCATAACTTTCTATGACACCCTAAAACCTGTACATGGGGGGTACTGTTTTACTCGGGAGACTTCGCTGAACACAAAAATTAGTGATTCAAAACAGTAAAAACATATCATAGCGATGATATTGTCAGTGAAAGTTACAGGGTCAAATATATGGGGTCAAATATTTTTACATTGAAAATTGCGCATGGTAGCCCAGGAATGAGAATTACCCCCATGATGGCATACCATTTGCAAAAGAAGACAACCCAAGGTATTGCAAATGGGGTATGTCCAGTCTTTTTTAGTAGCCACTTAGTCACAAACACTGGACAAAATTAGCGTTCAATTTAGTTTTTTACTTTTTTCACACACAAACAAATATGAACGCTAACTTTGGCCAGTGTTTGTGACTAAGTGGATACTAAAAAAGACTGGACATACCCCATATTGAATACCCTGGGTTGTCTACTTTAAAAAAATATATATGTACATGTGGAGTGTTATTCAGAGATTTATGACAGATAATAGTGTTACAATGTCACTATTGATACATTTTAAAAATGTATGTTTTGAAACCGCAATATCCTACTTGTACTTATAGCCCTATAACTTGCAAACAAAAGCAAAAAAGCAGGTAAACACTGGGTATTTTTAAACTCAGGACAAGATGTAGAATCTATTTAGCAGTTTTTTTCATTAGCTTTTGTAGATGAGTAAAAGATTTTTCAAGTAAAAGTAAATTTTTTATCTTTTTTCAAATTTTTCATCATATTTTTTTTAAATTAAATTACATGAGATTATATAAATAATGGTATGTAAAAAAAGCCCTTTTTGTCCTGAAAAAAAATAATAATAATTTGTATGGGAACAGTAAATGAGAGCGGAAAATTACAGCTAGACACAAACACCACAAAAGTGTAAAAAGAGGCCAGGTCGCAAATGTACAACATCGCAAAAACAGTCCGGTCCTTAAGGGGTTAATTATTTATTATTTATTATTTTTTTCATTTTAATTTTTTAACGTATTTACAGATGTATTTATTTTACATTATATATAAATAAATAAATATATATATATATATAATTATAATTATATATATTTAATCAATATCATTCTACGTGTATTTTGATATTAATATATATATTAATATTAAAATACACATAGACAGTGTATGTGTATGTATGTGTAAGTGTATATATACTTAGATCATATATATATGATCTAAGTATATATTTTATTTTAAACTGTTTTTAAAACTTTTATTTTACTTTATTACAGGCAGCAGGGGGACTACCTGTCATTACAGGCACTCCCCCTGCTGGCACTGTTGTGGACGGCTAAGCCGTCCATCTGATCGTGAGGTCCTCGCAAGGACCTCGCGATCACATGGCCCAGGAGGGCTGGAACGGCAGGAGGGGGACTCCCTGGCATGGCAGGTAAGTCCTCCCACTGCGATCGCCGGCGCGGGATCGCCGGCGAGCGGGTAAGTACACAGGACAGCGGGGACGTGCTATGCCACCCGCCTGCATTTAGAGCTGGGTCCCCAAGGATGGCATAGCACGCCCGCCGTACTTAAGGGGATAATAATAACACTCAACAAATGGGACCCTAGAGGAGAACCATTAATTACCAGTCAAGTATTGACAGCTAATTTAACTTAATTAACAGAATGGACAGCGAGTGCATACAGTATGATAGAGGCATGCAGCAAATCATTGATATAAAACTTATTTTTTAATCCAAATCCCTCTGTCACACTTCTATATCCTTATGTCCCTCTTTTCTTGGTTCTCCATATTGTTAGTGTGTCTGAGTATATAACAGCGCTCCACAGTAATAATACTACAAGACGTGTTCAAAAGACGGGTTTAGAAATCAGTCTGTGTAAAGATACATTCTTCTTGTTCTAAATGACATTTTAGTTGCATACTTTGTTATTAAACAGGGGGGATACAGGTTGTGCTAGAAATGATAAAAACAGAGCTGTGTTATAACATATATATATATATATATATATATATATATATATTTGTGTAAGGGGCAAAATAGCCATATATGGAGTAAGGATCCAGCATAAGCTTAGGATAGTGTAAAGGGAGCAAGTCGGTTGTGGTGTGCCGATACCGACGATACGGTAGGCCTGTAAATAAAGAGGGCCCACCAAGGAGTAAGAAAGTAAAGTAAATGGAAAGAAAAGAGAAAGTGTTGAAATGAGGAGTGGGTGGGAGGGTCATTCTGATGCTGACCTCAAGCGATATGAGTCAGGTAAGGGGTGTCCCTTATATAGGGGAGTGAATTAATTTAAGCCCCTCCCACAAATACAGGCAAAACTGCCTTAATACTTGTGTAAGGGGCAAAATAGCCGTATATGGAGTAAGGATCCAGCATAAGCTTAGGATAGTGTAAAGGGAGCAAGTCGGTTGTGGTGTGCCGATACCGACGATACGGTAGGCCTGTAAATAAAGAGGGCAAAAATTAATAATCAAAGATTTAATACAGTCAACAAATATATACAAATTAACCATACATTTCCTTAAATGCATTACAGTATTTAATTCCTGAAAGGATTTTGAAGGTAGGAATCTAGGACCGAAAGTGGGCACCATTTGTTGTGGGTAGGATAGTATGTTATCTCTACTGTTGGTGCATGTTGACTCATTTTGGAATGTGGTAGAGCCAATAGGTAATGATATATGTGTTTACGTACGTGGGATCGTTGAAGACAATGATCTGTCTGAGTGGTGGTGATGGTAGTGGATTCTCTGGCCTGAGAAAGGCATAAAAGGCAATGTGCATGGCTGTTAATGGCCGACTTGGTAGTATAATTGAATGGTTGTAGATCTAATAGGTCCGATAAGGATGAACAGTTGGATGGCTATTGGTAATCTCTGAGAGGAACGTGGGGGAACGGATTCCTGAAAACCTCTGAGTATATTCTTTTCTGGTATGATAGCATGAAGTTTATGGTAGTTTTGGCCATAGGTTATCATGTGTTGTTGAATGCCTGTAAAATATATAAATAATGGTGTATGAGATAGTTTAAGTTTAAGGTGGCAAAAATAAGCAAAACTTAGGAGAAATTTTGTGACACAGGTTGAGCTATGTCGTGTTCCAATGAGATTCTTTAAGCCAGGTGAAAAGCTGTGTTATGCGTTCTACAAGTATGGGACGAAAGTGCTAGGTGGGATAGTGCATGATATGCTTCATGAGTATGTCTAATCTATGATTTTGTCTCTGGAACGAAAGAGTGGACGTGACTGTATGGGCGGCTGTAGGAAGCGTATGATGAACATGCCTGGAATATAAATGAGACAGTTGTCGGCAGGGATGTATACCCCCGTCTGGTACATGAAAGTGAAATGTGATAAGTGGCCAACCAAGTGAGTTCCCCAGAAACATCATGAACTTATGGATGAGTAGTGGCGTTTGTTGATGATATGATATGTGCTTAGTTGTCTGAGTAACAACGGATTGATGACCCTGACCATGATTTACCCCATGCCACAGCAGCTGCTACAATGGGGTAGATCTCCCAAAGGGGCTGAAGTGGTGGAAAAATTTCCAAACCTGGATGCCATGGCCAACAGCCCCAAAGCAATTGTTCCCTGTAGATTGCTGCCAAACCCGTGGTATACGCTGCGTCTGACCATCTGGTTGGAGAAGTGTCAGACAATCCTGGGAGGAACATGCTTTTACCATGCCAAGTGGTTAAGAAATCCCCCCCCCCCATGTGCAGGTCTGCTGTTGCTGAGGTGTCTAGGCACCTCCTCTGATCGTCATGTTGGAAGTGTGGAAAAAAGGGGAAAGTACTCTGGATGTGAAAGCGTGGTCTTGTGGTATGATTGGCATGGCAAAATTAAGGAACCTGGTAGGGATTGTAGTTCCTTGTAGTTGTAAGTACTAAGCAGGAGGTAGTGATTGATTTAGTTGAGAATGTTCCCTATTTGTCTTGTGGTAACTTGCGTGTATGGATGCCGACTCAAGTCATATGCCCAGTAATGTGATGATAGTGTCTGCGCCTTCTGTTTCTTATGGGGTACTGGGACGCCCAAGTGGTCAACCAGACTAAGCTGCCATGAGGCTTCTAGTGAAAAATATGCTTTCTTTGAGCAACAAGAAGTCTTCTAGATAGTGTATGACTGTAATGCCTCTGGATATGTTATCATAACCAGCACAGAGTATCTGCGAATATCGATAGTAGGTTAATCTGTAGCTCGAAAGTTGAGCAGGGAAAGGATTGCCCAATTTATGCCATGTAAGTGCCAGTGTGTAGGGTAGATGGTAGCTGTTTACTGCGTTGATGATATTGGTCTTACTTAACCAAGCTTTAACCCATGCTTGAGTGATAGCTGTAAAGGTAGATCAATGGTGTTGTATAGTAAGAAGGGAGTTGAGACTTGGGGTAGCGCCAATAAGTCTATGGTTAGTCTTTGTTTAAGGGAAGATTCCTTGTGACAATACCAATGTGTGTGTTTGGTGCCATGCTGTAAATGGTGGAGATTGGAAGACCACTCTGCAAATCTTGGCTATGAGTGTGTTTTCAGCCAATGGTTTTGTTGTGCTGACTGTAAGTGAGGGCATGCTATATTCCTTGAAGGTGTGTTATGATACCTGTATGGGAGCCCTTTGAAGCTCCAGAGCTTTAGTAAATCTACTACAAGTCTGGAAGGGTGATGAGTCAGTAGTGTTGAAAATGCATTGGTGTGTACAGATGGTGAGTACGTTATTTGTAAGTTGTATTGGGCCACATGGTTTGTCATGTGCCCTGAACCATTTGAACATATATGCAACAGTCTATATGCAATGCAACTACTCATATCAATCGTCTCTGGTAGTTCAGAGGTGCTGGTACCTGGAGCCTGAGAGTGCTCGTCCATTTGTTTGGGACAGAACCCCTTCTGTATGGGTACCTGCACAAATAAACATCTCTACATATTCCAAATACCAACCCATCCAAGAGATGGTCAGTTCCCGATTTACCTGGAATCCCTGAATCTGACCATCACAGATACATCATCATACATATATATGCCTTGCTTCCCCAATGTGCTGGGATCATACATGCAGGGTTAACATCTTGTGTGTCATAAGAACTGATTGTACCAGGTAACCGAGTTTCGGTTGGTGCTGGTTGTACAGTAACGTGAGGCCCAGCCTTGTGAGGGCTGTGGTGACCAACTCGAGATTGCCAGTCTGTCATAAAATGTTTTGGCTCATGAGTTTATGAGTGAGGCTAGCATAGCCTGGGTGTCACCTGAGTTGATGTAGCTGGGCCTTCCCCTGCCTCCGTGTTGTCCGTTGATGTATGGAGGAGTTTGAATAACTCTGCTTTCCTTGCTGTAGCAGGGTAGGGGATTTGTCACCTCCTTAGGTCGGTGGTAATGTGTGGGATCGTCCAGGATCTGATTGCTGCAGGACTAGCAACATCTCCTCTGCTTGAAGGTGTATCAATTCTAGCCGGGGTGCTAGGAAGAGGTGATTCTTCACCATCTTTTGGAGAAATACTTAAATAACAATAAAGATGCAATTATTTGTACCCAGGGTTCTTGTACTGGCTTGCTAGCTAAGCCGTAAGGCGAAACGATTAGGCTTGGTGTTTTTTGGTGACTGGTGAGGCCCTGCTAGTTGCCAAGTGGCTTGAGAGGCTCTATCTATGCTTGGCGCGAGGGGATTTTGTGTGGCCACCGAACATTGTGGCAGGATGTTGGCCTCTCGGTGACAGTAACCAGAAAATAGGAAGGGGAGTGACAGGTGAGGCCCTCTCTATGATACAATGCGAGGCGGCTAGCTCACGAGTGGCCCGAGGGGTGTATGCCTCCGAGTGTGAGGCGGGGTGTTGGCCTCGCGGGACCACTAACCGAAGCATAATGCAGAGAAAAAAGGGGGTAATACCTATTGGGCCCTAGAACCCTAATTGCCAGTACACTATTACTATTCCAGGGAAGGTAAGAGATGGATAACTACGTGAGCAGGTGTATGTACCTGGTAGTATGGTATTGAACCTGACAATCCGTATAGGTTTTTTAGTAGTAACTGTAACCTGAATGGATAAAACCGTATGGCATAAGGAAATATGGCATAGACCAAGCTTATCTTAATACGTACAGTATATGTGAAAAGTAAAGTGCCATGATGTGTAAATATTAAACATCGTAGCCATACTGGTTAAATATGTATCAATCTTAACCCATTAAGTGCCGTATGTACAAGTGAAAATGTGGTCTGTCCCCACCTTGTATGTTTTATGTCCCCTTGCTAGGGGAAAGTCTGTTGCGTGAGCAGCGTGCTGTGAAAAATGTATGTGAACTATATTACCAGTTACGTATATACAGACGCGTCTGCTACTGTGTAATAATATATGTATTTATACCTGATGTTGATATAGTGCTTGCTATGTGAATTGTTGTATGTCTTATTGAATGGTAGGGGTCAGTGAACATGGTGTTGCAAAATGCAAGTGCACTGGAGATCTGCCGAGTGCCCTATAGGTGGCAGTGTAGTTGGATACTGATTGGTATGTGAAATGTTGTTTGTCTGTTGACCTATAGGTGTAAGTGTTTTGGTGTTTGTAAAACCCCATGAAAATTGTCAATGTACTTGACAGACCTGTAGGTGGCAGTGTTGATAGAACCACTGTTGGTCTTGATGTGAAATGTAAATTATTGTGAATTAAACCTGAATTTGAGCCCGTGCTGGAGTTTCATTTATGGTTTATGGTTATGTTTAACCCCGTAAGGACCAAACTTCTGGAATAAAAGGGAATCATGACACGTCACACATGTCTTGTGTCCTTAAGGGGTTAAAACAATCTTATGTGTAATTTATATTGGCTGGTAAATTGTATATGACATGTGAAGACAGTTTTTCTGTTGACCAGTAGGGGTCATAAATGCTGATTGTATGGTAAAAATACCCTTTAACCCCTTAAGGACCAAACTTCTGGAATAAAAGGGAATCATGACATGTCACACATGTCATGTGTCCCTAAGGGGTTAATCCTACCGTATGACAGATAGGAGTCAGTATAAAAGCGAAAATGCTGTAGTTAGTTTGTTTGCTTATGAAGTGAAATAAAGTCTGAGAAGACTGTAGTATACCGATTGACCGGTAGGGGTCAGCATGTAGGCGAAAATGCCGTGGTTCGTTGGTTTGTACATGAAATGCAATAATGTCTGAGAAGCCTGTAGTACACTGAATGACCGGTAGGTGTAAGTGTGTAGGTAAAAATGCAGTGGTTTATTGTTTTGTACACGAAAAGCAATAATGTCTAAGAAGCCTGTAGTACACCGAATGACTGATAGGGGTCAGTATGTAGGTGAAAAATGCAGTGGTTTGTTGGTTTGTACATAAAATGCAATAATGTCTGAGAAGCCTGTAGTACACAGAATGACTGGTAGGGGTCAGTGTGTAGGCGCAAATGCAGTGGTTCGTTGATTTGTACATGAAATGCGATAATGTCTAAGAAGCCTGTAGTCCACCGAAAGACCAGTAGGGGTCAGTGTGTAGGTGTAAATGCAGTGGTTTATTGGTTTGTACATGAAAATGCAAACAACGCCTAAGAAGCCTGTAGTACACCGAATGACCAATAGGGGTCAGTGTGTAGGTGAAAAATGCGGTGGTTCGTTGGTTTGTACATGAAATGCAATAATGTCTGAGAAGCCTGTAGTACACCGAATGACCGGTAGGGGTCAGTGTGTAGGCAAAGATGCAGTGGTTCGTTGGTTTGTACATGAAATGCGATAATGTCTAAGAAGTCTGTAGTACACCCAAAGACCAGTAGGGGGTTTAAACGAATGATATGCATGAACATGCAATGGTTTTAGAACAGACTTAGACAAAATGCAGCAGTAAAGTGAGGACCTGACCCTTGCATGGTGCCGTGGGACTGATGCCTGGCGTAATGGGTAGGTCAACTTACGGTTTGTGAGTCACTTGGACACCATCCACAGCAATAGATTGAAGAAAGAAGGTGGTAGGCCGGAAAAGCCTGTGGCTGGATTCCTGACACAGCTCAGCTTAGAAAACCTCATGGAGTAATCAGGTAAAATGGCGTCTGGATGACCCGGAAGTGGAAATCATTCTGATGCTGACCTCAAGCGATATGAGTCAGGTAAGGGGTGTCCCTTATATAGGGGAGTGAATTAATTTAAGCCCCTCCCACAAATACAGGCAAAACTGCCTTAATACATATATATTTATTTTATATAAAAAGAGGCCAAAATACAAAAAAGGTAAAATATCCACAACGCTTTCTCAAGTGGAGGTAGAAAAATCATACCTGGCAGGCATAGGTTTATATAGGGAGTGTGGGTGTGATTTCTTTAGATTTGACGCCTAAATGACATCATAATTGATACTTTACTGGGAGGGTAGCGGATGCATGGAATAGCCTTCCAGCTGAAGTGGTAGAGGTTAACACAGTAAAGGAGTTTAAAGGACCACTATAGTGCCAGGAAAACATACTCGTTTTCCTGGCACTATAGTGCCCTGAGGGTGCCCCCACCCTCAGGGACCCCCTCCCGCCCGGCTCTGGAAAGGGAAAAGGGGTTAAGTCTTACCTTTTTCCAGCGCTGGGCGGAGAGCTCTCCTCCTCCGATCCTCCTCTTCTCCTCCCCGTCGGCTGAATGCGCACACGCGGCAAGAGCTGTGCGCGCATTCAGCCGGTCACATAGGAAAGCATTCATAATGCTTTCCTATGGACGCTGGCGTGCTCTCACTGTGAAAATCACAGTGAGAAGCACGCAAGCGCCTCTAGTGGCTGTCAATGAGACAGCCACTAGAGGATTAGGGGGAAGGCTTAACCCAATAATAAACATAGCAGTTTCTTTGAAACTGCTATGTTTATTAAAAAATGGGTTAACCCTAGCTGGAACTGGCACCCAGACCACTTCATTAAGCTGAAGTGGTCTGGGTGCCTAGAGTGGTCCTTTAAGCATGCGTGGGATAGGCATAAGGCTATCCTAACTATAAGATAAGGCCAGGGACTAATGAAAGTATTTAGAAAATTGGGCAGACTAGATGGGCCAAATGGTTCTTATCTGCCGTCACATTCTATGTTTCTATGATTTTATGATTTTATTTTTTTTAAAAGATGAAAAAAAGGTATATAATGATAGCAGACCATTGTACTGACTAGTGTAGAAATGTTGGAAGCAAAACGAAGCTTCTAAAGGGGAGAAAAGTAAAAAAATAGCGGGTCGTGTGACCGTGGCCATTTTGGATAATTTTGGGCCTGTCACGTGACCGCGCTTAGTTTTGCTTCCGAATTTTATACACTAGTCCCTACAATGGTCTACTATCACTCTAGAGCTTTTTTCATCTTTTACATTTTTTTTCATAAAATCAATTATGATATCATTTAGGCACCAAATTTAAAGAAACCACACCCACACTCCCTATATAAACCTATGCCTGCCAGTTATGATTTTTCTACCTCCACTTGAGAAAGACACTTTGGTGAAACGCGTAATGAATATTTTAACTGCTTGTTTTACATTGTATTTTAATAAAGGTGTTTTGGCCTCTTTCAACTGTGAGTGTGCCATTTTACTTTTTTATTATTTTCTACCTGGCATCCGATTCTAAGTTCCAGTGAGGACTACTTCAAAATAATCCACGGTGGGGATTATACCACTTACGCCTACACATTGAGCAGTTAGTCTGCCCAATTAGATGTGAATACCTATTCATTTTTCTATACTCCTGGTACCTTTTATACTGTGAGCACTATTGCTGTTTCTTTTATATTTTTTATGATCTTCATACTGATGACACATCTGCCTACCTACACCGCCTCACGTATCCTATAAGTGGAGATTGTACCACTGTACGACATTCAGACTAGGTTAAGCTAGGTTAAGCTCTATCAATTGTAAGTAGGACCATTTTTATCTACTTTTATATATGTTTTTATATATATATATATATTTATTTATTTCTTATATATATATTTCTTATATATATATTTCTTATATATATATATATACATACATATATATATATATGTTATAACACATGTCTGTTTTTATAATTTCTGGCGCAACCTTTATTGCCCTTGTTTGACTCATCTCTGTTATTTAGAGGAACCTTATGTTTTAAGGCGTGTCGCCAACTTTCATTTTTGTATTTTTATATATATATATATATATATATATATATCTTTTAGTTAGGTATATTAGCGCTGATCCTTTTTTATCCTTTTGTCTATACATTATTATTAGCAAGTCACCTAAAATTTCTCAGAAAAGACACATTACTGGTCATATCGCTAAAATTAAAGTGTCCCTCTCTGTCCATTTGAAATGTTGGGAGGTATGTTAACAGCTTGCTGTGCCCTGTTAATTACATATGTTTGGTGTGACTGTCCTTACTATGTACAGGCATCATACCAACATAAATAAATACAAAGAAATTTCATTGTGAAACTTTTTTTTTTGGAAAGCTGCATTACAACAAATACCATTAGATTCCTTGCAAATACAAATAAGTCGGTTACTTATTTGTGTGTAACAAAAATTAGATTTCTATTTCTATGCCAATATTCTGAAAAATAATAATTTTTTAGCTATCCTTGGATGGAGATTTTACTATAAATTACTGTTTGTTTTTGATTATTCTTCAAGATATAAATTAAGTGTTTTAATAAAAATAACTTCAAGCAGTTAAAGGGGAATTAAAGACACCATAACCACTATAATCAATTGGCGTGGTTGTGGAGCTAGCAGGCTAACGGCCCAATCCCTTGGTTCTGTATCAATTAATTTTTAAGCAGTTTATTATAAACCAAAGGTCGCTGTGGCACTCACGCTTACCACATTTCTAATACAAAAGTTACATTGGTAAAATCAGTTTCTTTCATATCTGGATGACATTAATTGGTTGAGGATGACTGACTGATGAAAACCGACATACTGACATAGCTGACAACTAGTAACATTACTACTACAATGGGCAGTACTGGGTATGTTGTTTAAAATATCAGCTTTGATGTATTCTTAAATAAATGCACCCTTGCTCCAATACAAGGTATTCTGTGAATTCCTCATTTGCTCCAGCGTACATGATACATCATCATCAACCAAGACCCCACAGAGGATACAACATTAAACATAAAAGTACCATTCATCCTCAGACCCTAAGAACGTTGCAAATTGACCTAAAGCTAACGATAAATGAAATACAAGTATTGTAACATAATGCATCTGACTCAAACTCATTCACATATCCTTTAAACCAGTACTTAAAGAATTAATGCTATAGGCAGTTTACATGACATCATGGAAGAACAAAACTTGCAGGTATGCTGTCTCTCTGTCAGTTCACATCTGACACATCACTAAGTATGCAATCAAGTTTTTCCACCTTTTGCAAAGCAGGTGAATGGGCTTGGAAGTAATGACTTACTTAGTAAAAAATGTTCTTCGAAAACACATATAAAATGTAACATACAAACAAGCACAACTACATGTATTTGCTTGTAATATACCTACATATTTAAGATATGTATGCATGTTTCTTAAAATATCGGCACTGAGAAAATGGGGAGTCCATGGAAATGGGTCCCTAGGGGGAGAAAGAGACTAGACAGAAATCGTCAGACAAACAAGAGAACTGAGAGAAGGAAGCACAAAGACAAAGTAGAATAGCACAAAACCGGTAAGGAGAGCGGGTATGCCAACCTCCCCCCTCCTCCCCCACCCTCCAGCTTTTGTAACCCCCTTTACCCCGCCCCCCCTCTTCAAGACCCTACCCGGGAGACGGGGAGGAATCAGAACGTTAGAACATTAAGCAAGGAACGAGAGCAAGCACTCAATTGCTACAGGGAGAAAAGAAGACACTAGATAGGGACCAAAGGCAGAGGTGCTTAGCAGGGAGGCATCTAAGCAGGTCCCAGAACCTGGGCAAAAAGAGCGAGACAAAAAGCAGACCATGTAAAAATGGATGACATGTAGGTTGTGATTATGTGATGTTCTCTCGCCCCCTCCTTTCTTTCTTCTGTATCCCAAGTTTGCATTGAAAGAGAAAATAAAAATTGTCACATTGAAAAAAAAATATTGGCACTGAGCAAAATATCAAGTGAAACACATGATTTATTAAGACAAAAAAAAATAGATAACTTAGGGACAATGTTACATACAAATCATGTAAATGATGAAATCCACTTTGGGTAAGTATATATTTTTCAGGTTATTTCTTTATTTTACTAATGTGTATTATCAGGCATTAAAAAAAAAAAAAAAGACTGTAAAGTACATTTCTAATTTTTGTCTAAGAAATTGAAACTGGAAAAAAATTTTTTTCTAAAGGGGCATTATAGTCACCAAAACAACGTTAGCTTAATGAAGCAGTTCTAGTATATAGATTGTGTCTCTGAAGTCTCACTGCTCAATTCAAAACCATTTAGGAGTTAAATCACTTTTGCTTCTGTCCACAGCCTGCATGGAATTTTTATTTATTTTTTATTTTCAAACAGATAGTACTAGCTTTAAATGAAAAATCTACAGATTTGAGTGGTACTTCAGATCAGGACTCAGTAAAAACTGTCATGACCATCTCCATCTCCTGGTACTTTGTTATTGATGTCCAAATGTACACCTGTAGATTTAATTATCAGATTGATTTCTATACTGAATTACTGACTTTTTTTATTAACCATTAATAATAGATTCCTAGAAATTCAAATATGATCAGTTGCGATAAAAATTTAGTCTTATTCCTGGAACTGCAAGGCGATCGATTGCAAACAGTCAAGAAATGTTAAAGGTCTTTTTAACAGTCACGAAATTATACTTTTCACCTTGCATAAATCCTTGCAGAAATTTTTTTTACTTTTTCTGATAAAAATATTTGTAATGATCTAAATAATAAATAAACACACATAAATACACTGGGCCTCGTAGTTCTTTCCACTTGTCGAATATGGAGGTATAGAGGTAGCCCTAACGTTTAGAAATATTAAATATAAATAGGCAGCTGTTTTCTCTGGATCATCTCCATGCAACTTTTTAATAGCCATTCTTTCTTCTTTAAAGTTTCCATTCTACTTTAATTATTAATGGAGAAATATGCTAATTTCTCCAAATTGTATTAGTGACAGATGTACTGGGGCTCCCTTAAAGCAGAATATCTCATTTTTGTGTAACTGCAGTGCCTTGCAAAAACCCCTGCTGCAATAAAACACCTTCCTTCTCAAATCTGTCCCAGACAGGAGCTAGTCTTCCTTCTGTACAAGTACTTGCATGCATGTGCACACTCCTTCATGTATATAAGGATTTGGTCCTCAAGATGCACCAGTAGCTACATTAATGAAGAATAATGCATGGGGCTACTAGTACACAGATAGATGTCTGTTGTACTAACTCCAGTAACAGTTTTATGTCTTTCCATTACTGAAACTGTTGCTATTGCTGTTCTACAAAACTTGCTGAGCAGAGCTCACTGCAGAAGCTGCAAATCTTAAAGCCTGTCTGACTGTCTATCTATTGATCTATCTTTGTCTACCTGTCTCTGTTCTTATTCCTAGTTTTTACAAGTGAATTTAAATGTTAACAAGATTTTCAAAATGTTGAAAACTGTGTTCATCAAAATTAAATTTTTACCTGGTTCCTTCCCCAGTTTGCATACATGTATCCTTCCTGGTAAAATATTTCATAAATAAATAAATAATTACTTGGACACACACTGACAGACGCACGCACTCACTGACAGACATACACACTCACTGACAGACGCACACACACTCACTGACCTGTCACGGCGTCCGTGCACGACCGGCATGACCGCACCAACTTGCTGAGCTTACCTGCTCAGCGGCAAGCCCAGAACCGCTCCTCCACGCCGCTCCGAAAAATCCAAGATGGCGCCGAACATGCGGTCGCGTCCATCAATGGCTCCGACCCCCAAAGTTATACGAACATGCGCGTGACGTCACAACGTCAATGCACGCGCACGTTCTGGGGTCAGAGGTCACCCTCTAACCAATCAGAGCCTAGAGAGGGATATTTAAATCCCTAATTCACCCTAGTACCTTGCCCTGTCGTGGTTTCCTGTTCCTGGTTCCTGAGAGTGCGTTTTCTTGTGATATTGATATTCTGGTATTCTGATCTTGGCTTTTCCTGGTTATTCTGATTTCTGGTTCCCCTGACTTGGTTTGTTTAAATGGTATTGTGTATTTCTGGCTTCCTTGACCTCGGCTTTCGTTTTGACCATTCTCTGTCTCTAACGTATTAGTCCGGCCATTATTGGTCCTTTTATTTCCTTTCTTATTTCTATGTACAGGTTTACATAGTTTCTACGTGTTGGACCACACTAGCAGTCGTTACATGACCATGTTTTGTGGACCCAGGACATACTTGAAAATGAGAGAAATCTAAATGTATCTTTCCTGGTAAAATATTTTATAAATAAAATAAATAACTCAGTTAGTGGACAGTGTTCACTCAAGGTGATGGCAGGGGATATCCCAGTTTACTCTGAAGGACCATGCTACAATATGAAAGGGATATCTACAGACTATATCATGTCAGTATCAGACAGGTTTCCTAAATTAGAAATACATCTCAGGCATGAACCAATCAAACATTACATATCTCCAACCATGCTGTAATTCCAAACATTTTCTCCTTGAAACAAGAGTTACAATCATATTTAGTTTGAAACTGTACAATATCCAGCTGGCCCTACAATCAGTCACACACAGCTTCTGAGAACTATTCAGAGAGAGACAATGAGAATCAACAGTAATCTGTTCTTTACTCCAAACTGGGTGAATACAACAGTTCACAGAAAGCATTATAAAAACAAAGCACATTTACCTAATTGCCTCCAATCCACTACAGAAAGCCTTTTTAATGACAAGAACCAAAACAGCCTGTCTGGTATCTAGAGTATTACAAGTTAGCATTACCATACAAGGGATCTCCCACTACATTCAATACATCCCTACAAATTCAAGGAATTAATTCTACTAACACTTCAAGTAGTTAAGTGACAGTTGTGAGGCTGGTTAAACCATTGAAATAAATGTGGAAGAACAGCATTGGAACCTGAAATGTAGGTTATTTTACTTCGAATTCAATGGGGACAACAGCAGGTATGTAGTGTACCTACTACAGTAAAGGGTAAGTGAATGGAACACTGGCATTTACAAATCGGGATTATCAGGGATCTATTATTAACTTTAAAAACATTTCTTTGATAGATTAATACATGTCTTACTAAATAGGACAGGTTACAAAACATGCTTTACATTTTACTGAATAACTCCAGGAAATACACACACAGAAAAACAAACAAGTTAACCCAACAGAGCCCGATAGGACAGCGCCCTTGAAATGCATTAACACCCAGTGTCACTCCACATATCAGAATGAGCCAGTTTTTCCCAAGTTGGCTACACATGATATAAGTTATCTGATCAAGTATTATGCAATGTACACCTTTTAATTGCAGTATGCGTGATGATTAGTAACATTGCAATAAGTGCTGTAATAAATAGAGATACAGAAAATGAATATTCATAGAATTAAACTTTAGCTTCTAATTCCTCATCACATATGTTCCTGGACGTTAAAAAACATAACAAATTATTAGCAAATTAGTTACCAGTTTAAGCTGATAACACGTGTCTACATTAACAATTACAGAAAAAAGCACAGCATAAAAAAGGATCCCAAAAAACCCACAAAAAAACAAACTCCAGGTAAGGTAATGTAAACACACAGTGATAGATTCTAAAACAAAGGATACATTAGCTCTTATGCATGTTTACTGTATGTATCACCTGTAACAAGTGTCTCAGGGAACTATGTAGCAATTCCACGAAGGGGTGGCCAAAAAACAGACCCCCAGCTTTTTAGAGAACTACCAAACACCACCGAAAAGCATCATAGGAGTTGTAGGGGGTTGTAACTTCATAAACACCCTGACTCACAGCAACTGAAAAAAAGTATCTGGAACTACTGTACGTGCACCCTCACCTGCTGATCACAGCTCCCCTGCTTAACCCCTCTGTACACAGAACATGCTGAAGGGTCAGACACATTTCCTACTTGCTTTCTCCTTGTTCTTCCGCATGTGAAGCTCTTTTCTTGGAAAATCCCATAGTTTAGCCAGTTCCCTGGATTTGAATGTGAAATGAGTAACAGTGGCTGAAGCAGCCTGCAGTTTGCATGACCTCTTAATGAGGCACTGTAGGTGGTGTAACTAGGAATTAGGTGATCACGTGACGACACATGAAAATAAAGTCTTTCAAAGTTTTTTATTTCCAACTTCCTAGACTCACCAGGTAACCCTTTACCTGCACATTGGAGGAGAACTAGATTCAACCAGGACCTGGCTATGTGCTACATAATAAAAGAAAAACAATTATGGTTTCATTTGACTAATTTATGCTGGTTTAACAGGACAGAGAGGATTATTAGGTCTGTTTTGTAGCCTTCAGCTGCTGAGTGTATTTTTGCAAAATTTTTCAAATTACCCGTGTTCCTCATTTCTTCTCCCAGTCTTGTGCTGCTCTATTATTTTCCCTCATTTTTAACCTTTTTTTTTTTTTTTAGCAGGGCCATATTGACCATATATCACATTTGAACTCCATAGGCACACCACTTCAGTTTGCTTGTTTGTAGACTTGCGCACGGATGGAAATTCTAGTTTGTCCTACAATTACGGCGTAAATAAAAACCCCTTTGGAAGAACCAGATTTCGTTCGAATTGCGTTTGCGTATTTTCGTTGAAAACAAAATTTGGGCAAACTGATTTCATTTTTAACCTCTCACTTAATGTCAGCAAGTATCAGGTTAAAAATGGAAGCACTTCCATAACTCAATTGCCCGAGGGGTTCAATTAATTCTGCACGCTTAGTTCAGGAAAGATATCTCCTGAACTAAGAGACAAATAAAAGCCTATGGGGGACAATATGAGACATGCTGCAAGTAGGGGCATGTCTGCTAAATAGCGAGCAGCAAGTGATTGCTTATAGTCATCCCATTGTACATCGCTGCAGAATTTAATGGAGCTTCATAAATAATAATAATAATTAAAGGATACTTGCCATGCCCCAAACTGCTTATGCTCTTTTGAAAGAGCATCACATTTCATCTACACATTGTGCTCACAAATTTGCTGGCAAATGTATTGATTGGGAGAAATATCTAGTTATCTTTCCATGGGGGCGGGGGCTGACAGCCAAGATGGCTGGATGGGTTCTATTGCTAGCTTTGGCACAGTCAGACTTTAACCCCTTAAGGACACATGACATGTGTGACATGTCATGAATGATTCCCTTTTATTGCAGAAGTTTGGTCCTTAAGGGGTTAAATAAGTTTTTTCAGCCTGAAACTACTTCACAAGCAGCTTCACACAATCTGGGCGCCGAATAGCGCCGAGTGGGAACGCGAGGATAACAGAAGATAACACGAGGATGACAGAGAGACCTAGCATCTCTCGGTGCCTGGCACCCGGTCGAGTCAGTTGCTCACCTGGCGTGGGACCAGCTCATAACACCACCTTGCACCTTGCAGCCCTGCAACTCCACCCTCTGCACCGGAGGGGGCTATCCCGGTCCCCGATGGGGAAGTTCATCAATCCACAACAGAGAGATCCCCTAGGCGGTCGACCACATGGCGCTGAAACCACTATGCTTTTTTGTTTGTTTGTTTCTTTTTATGTATATTATGTTCAATATACACATGTATGTTTAAACTCCTTAATTTCTGTACTGTCATTATCTCGTGCCTCAATAAAAAAGAGAATAAAAAAAAAAAAATAGGTCTTTCCCCCACCATTCAGTCAAATCTACAGCATAGACTCTGCGCTAAAGATCTAACTTACAAAGGAGAGCGTAAAAAAAAAAAAGCCTTACACAGACTTCTTAGAATAATAAAAAAAAATTATATATATATATATATACATATATGTAAAAATGTAGATATGAAGACACTAACTTTTATCTTGTTCTGTAAATGAGATAAATCTTTTGGTTTAAATGCCCTGGTGCTCCACAATTGAACTTAGATATAGATTAACTGTTAGGTAGGAGTGGGCACTCGTAGGACTTTGTTAGAAAAAAGTAAAAAAGATTTTAATTGTGTTTTGGACCCACTTGTGGTCCTTTATCAAGACCATGTCTTATATATATGTGCTTACATAAGTATGTGATTTGTCATATATATATATATATATATATATATATATATATATATGTATATATGTATATATTGGGGGACCTGTCTGA
The DNA here is from genome assembly GCA_933207985.1 of Pelobates cultripes. Lineage (NCBI taxonomy): Eukaryota > Metazoa > Chordata > Amphibia > Anura > Pelobatidae > Pelobates > Pelobates cultripes. The sequence continues at coordinate 65,094,512 of OW240917.1, read as the reverse complement.
CAAACCCAGGCAGAAACTCCAGAGAATTTAACTTGCAAGCTCTATATTTGACACTGTAACTTTCTAAAACACCATAAAACCTGGACATGGGGGGTAATGTTGTACTCATGAGACATTGCTGAACACATATGTATGTTTTTTATAGCAGTAAAATGTATATTGGTGAAAGTGCAGTTTTTGTGTGAAAAATGAAAAAAACGAATATGAGCATTAACTTTGTAAAGGGTTTGTAACTAACTGGCTACTAAAAAAAGTCTGCCTATACCCAATTTTGAATACCCTTAGCTATCTACACCTGTAAATGGCATGTTACGATGGGGTAATTATCTTTCCTGGGTTGCCATATGGTCTCAAATGTGACAAAGGCCCAGCAAACCAATCTGGTAAATTTCAATGTGTAAAGACAGTAATGGCAAGTCCTATGAATGACCCTGTAACTTTCCAAAACCCCATAAAACCTGTACATAGGGGGTACTGTTGAACTTGTGAGGTATTGCTGAATACAAATATGTGTATTTTATTGCAGTAAAAGCTAACAGTATTATAATATTCTCATTTAAAATGACATGCAGCATTTGGAAAATAAAATGTCCTCACACTTTTTCTCACACTTTGTTTTAGATGTTAATCATTTTAAATTATGTTTCATATATAAATATTTGATGTGAAACCCTATTTCTCCTGAACAAAATGATATATATAATAAATATGGGTGCAATCAGTGGTGTATTTTGGTTTTGTGCTGCCTTAGGCATGACTAAACCTAGGCACACCCTAATATAAATTTGCCCCACACCTAGCGGTCAAGGCCACATCTTTTCCTGATTAAGAACCCACCCCTTCTGCTTTAGACTTCAGCGTTTCCTACTCCTTTAAAAGGGATACTATAGGGATTCCATAGTTCCCTATATTGGCCCCCTCCCTCGTGCTCCCCCACCCACTCGGCACTGAAGGGATTATAACACCTTTAGTCACTTACCTTAATCAAGCGCTGATGTCCCTCAGCGATGGGTCAGGCTCCTCCTCCACGCTTGCATTAGGCTTTCCCATAGTAAAGCATTGTATCAATTCTTTCCTATGAGGATTAAGCAGGTGCTGGATGTCCAGCATCAGTTAAGCGACTTTTGGTTGCCTGCAATAATTAAACTTGCAGGGTTAAGGTGAGTGGGACACTGCACTCAGACCACTCCAGTGAGCTGAAGTGGTCTGGGTGCCTATAGTATCCCTTTAAGCACACACTCTGACAGTCACACACACACACACACACTCAATGACAAACACACAGACGTCACTGACAGACAGACTCACTGATTTGACACACACACATTCCCCAACAGACACACACTGGCAGATACGCACTGACAGTCACAGACACACTCAAAAACAAACACACAGACGTCACTGACAGACACAGACTCACAGATCTGACACACACTCATCCATAGGTCACACACACGCACACTGACAGACACACACACTGACAGACACTCATTGACAGACACACACTGATAGTCACACACAGGCTATCACTGATTTGACAGACACTCGCAAACACACACACACTTACAGTCACACACACACACACACACACACACACACAAACACACATTCACAGACACACACACATACACTCACAGACACACACACATACACTCACTAATTATTAATACTATAATACTTTTAAAATTTCCACCCAGCCTCCCTACCTGGAGAGCTGGTGTGGGTCTGTCATTGGAGGTACAGTAAGACTGCTGTAAGGTGTGCGGCTGTATTGGAATCAAAGGTGTAGAGGGAGCTGTGATCTTCCTGTTCTGCCCCCTCTCGTCTTGCAGGCTGTCTACTGATGCCGGGAGCTGGAATTATATATTTTGGCTCCCACAGCATCAGTAAATGGTGTGCGAGGAAGCAGAGCAGGGAGATCACAGCTGCCTCACCGCCTCTGATTCCAATAAAGCCACACGCCGGGGGGAGGGTAGGGGGTTCCATATGGTGGCCAGCAGGCCAGGTCTTGGACTTCCCCATGACGGGGGAACAACGGGGATGCCCGAGTGGGCGTTTGGGTGCAGCAATTTTTGCTGCCCCCTGGCTAGTGCCGCCCAAGGCAATTGCCTAGTTTGCCTTTGGATAAATACACCACTAGTGAAATTAATATGAAAGAGGTAAATTATTATAGAACAGAAATATAGCTCAAATTCCAGGTTTTGTTTTGGTTCAGAACTTGTACATTTGCCTCTGTTCTTGAAGGGTTAAATTTAGGGTTGTGGCTGGGGTGTGGCTGGGGTGTGGCTGGGGACTGTTATGAGACATTTTTGATGACTTACTAATAGCAACTTTTGCACATAAAATTTAATTTTAAAAAGAAAAATGTATCTCATTTACAGTTGTAATCAAAATTATTCAAGACTTTTAGCTGTTTGCAACGAATAAATCAAACAAAAGCAATTGAAATAGCTCAAACAAGAATGCTTCAAGTGGTTTCCCCTAAATTCAACAGAAATTCTTTACTTATAATGACTTCTAAAGTTACAAAATAATTTAACCTTTTCATGGCAAGCCTCTTTAGTACTTAGTAGAGCACCCTTCTGCTGCAAAAGAGATGGCTAGCAAGACACCAGCTTCTGGCAGTGTTCCTGAGTAATCTTTGTTCATGAACAATGGCCTCCAGTTCAGTAATATTCTTGGGTTTGCTGCAACTGCCTTCTTTAAATCCCACCAGAGATTTTATGTGGGGTTAAAGTCAGCTGCGTGTGATTGCCACTGTAGAATTTTTCAGGACTTCTTCTGCAACGAAGCCTAGGTGGAATTTGAGGTATGCTTGGGATTCATGTCTTGTTGGAAGTTCCAATGACGCCCAAGCTTCAGCTTACTCACAGACAGCATGATGTTTTCTCCTATAGGATTTCCTGATACTTTAATAACCCATCTTGCCCTCCACATGCTGCAAGTTTCCAGTGCCAGAGGATGCAAAGCAGCCTCAGAGCATCACTGAGCCACCACCATGCTTAACTGTAGGTAGAGTGTTCCTTTCAGTGTATGCTTCATTCTTCTTTTGCCAGACATACCTGTGATCCACTGGGCTAAAAAGTTCCAGTTTTGCTTACCTATTTCACAGAACAGAACCCTAAAACTTCTGTGGCGTATTTATATGATTCTGAGAATATTGGTACTGACTATTCTTGTGCTTTTGGGCCAGTAGTACTGTACATTCTTGTGCTTTTGGGCCACTAGTACTGTACATCTTGGAGCCCTGGCATGGAAACCTTCTGCATTTAGTAAGCCGCTTACTTTGCTCACTGAAACCTCAGAGCCTGTTGCCACAAAGATTTGATGCAGATTTTGAACCATTTTTGAATATAAGAACCGTATCTGCCTTTTTCCAATCCTCCGGTACAATTCCTGAAAGAAAAGAATCATGAAAAGTACTTGTGTGTGTTATTAAAGAGAAACAATTTGAATAAAAGAAAGGTGCAAATGACTGGAGGATTAGGGAGAAAATAAAAATGTTATTGTAGGAAAAGAGAAAAATGACTGTTGTGTGTCACCTGCATGTCTCAAGTTGGAAAAGTCTGAATTGGTCATAGAAACTCTGAGGAATCAGGTTTCCACAACTATCCCAGTAATCCCAGTTTAGCATGCAAATAATCAGATACAGACATTCTTTTTTGGACCTTATCCTGCATTTCTTTAGTTTCTACTAGCAATGGACAGCTTTTCTTAAACGCTTACTCCAACTAAAAAACAGTGTATTCATAAAACACTGGTATTGGCTAGCGTAACCTATTCTGACATGGTCCTCCACACCAAAATAGTAAAAAAAGGTAACACTAAAAGTCACTTTTATTCCATCACAAAGTGCTCAAATTTCTAGCTGCAGCCTGATTCTCTTTGCGTGATGTCACTCCCCCTCCATGGGGGTGAGGAAGGGCATGGAGAACAGACTGAGGGAATGACAGGGAAGTCTCGGTGTGCTTACATCAGATGCCAACGTTATACACGATTGACATTAGTCAGCCCAGAACTTTGATCTGGACTGGCTAATGATGCTGCCAAAGGTGGAATTACATTAAAAAGGGTCAGTTTTAGCTTTAAATGCCCTTCTGTATGCAGTGGGTGGGTGCATGGGCACTCCTTGCACCACACCCACTACAGTAGGCTGCAGTGGTTATAGTGATTGTAGTGTTCCACAGAGGCTTGCTTGCTGAGTATGAAAAGTCAGCAGAAGAATCTTATTTATAAAATAATGACTTGATGGTATGTTTAGTAAGAAAGCAGGACAATAACAGAGAGGGGAATGAGTGCAGAATAGTGGGTCACAATGATGCAGAATTAAGTGGGGAGTGTTGGGTAAATGAAACCTAAACAAAATTCAATTAACTTTAAATGCTCCCATGTTTCCCCATTCCATTAACAGTGGTATAGCTTTGCTTTGCTGCCTGATGGGACATTGCAGACCACATTTATGTTTTCAAAATATATTTGTGGAGAAGCAAACGAATGAAATTGCATAATAAAAAAATGCACCTCAACAGAAAAACTAAATAAATCTTTTCCACTTCTATCAGGCACATTTTAGTTGTAAACAGAAATATTTTTGACCACATAATATTTTAAGATAATGTGATTATTTTGATAAAGGCAGCCCTGTATCAATCATTATTAGGGATATGTGTTACTATATATATATAAAAAAAAGAAAAATATCCCTGCTTGTGTTAGTGTATGCTAGAGGACAATGTGGGTTCCTGTCTTGGCCTTTAGCACCAAACATCTCCACCTTACATCTAAGGTTTTTATTTTGTTAGTCAACTCTTTCCCACTGTCGAAGTTCCCCTCTATTTGAGCAACTTCGCCTTTGACAGATTACCCTATGCAATGGTCTACCTCACTCAATCTCTGACAGGAATTCACCAGAGAATTGCAAATGTAAAGTGAAAACATATACGCTAACAATACAACTGAGAATGTAACCACTTCAATTGTGAGTATATATTTTATTACTTTTTTTTTTTTATAAATTCTTTATTTTGAGAATTTTAGCTTTGTATATGGGGTACAGAAAGAAGAAAATATGGGAAGGGGGTACAACATTATGAAAAGAATAGCATCGTCCCGTGGACCTCTTTCCCAGGCAATCTTTATCCCCCTAAGCTGTAGTCTCTCTGCTCTTGATTGGACCGTCGAGGGAGGCGACTGTCTCGTCACCTCTAGAGGGAGTAGGTGCGGTAAAAGTTTTGAGCTGCGTCTCTGGGCTTGTACGGCCTATGGCCTAAGTCAGTGTCGTTACTGGAAATTGAGGTCATCGGAGACTTATCGTGTCTGAACATTAAGGGTAAAGCTCAACTGGAGCTAACATGGGATATAAGGCCTATCCTCGCCTAGACATAGCCAAAACACAAAAAAAAAATAAAATAAAAAAAACACGGGGGGTACGTGGGATTCTACATATCAGTGTAACATCTCCCCTGTACTAGGTGCATGTAATCTATCAGCGTGTGTGTAGGAGGCGTGTCTATTATGTGGGGCCGTGCTCAAAAATTCTTGCGTCGAGAAGGAACCCTCCTCCGTCCTCTCTCCCCTCCCTCGCCTGCTCTACACATTGCCCCAGGGGCTCCAGACCTTCCCTACCGATGCTGTCGTCTCATGGACCAGGGCAGATAGCTCATCCATCTCCTTGGACTCCTCTATTTTCCGTCGTACCTCTGATAGAGTTGGGATTTCCATCCTCCCCCAGTGTGCTGCAATGGCCCGTCGTGTAGCGAGGGCTATTTTTGCCACTAGTTTATTCTGTGCCCTATGTAGTGCATCTAGGGGTTTGGACAGCAACCATATCCACGGATCCAGTGGGAGAGCCGTTTGTAAGGCTCTGGAGGCGACGTCAGCTACCCTCTTCCACAGTGCTGAAATATGCTCGCATTCCCACCACATGTGGAAGTACGTACCCTGGGCCCCACAACCTTTCCAGCACCGGTCGGAGGTCGATTGTCGCATCTGTTTGAGCTTGAGGGGGGTAACATACCATCTGAGCAGGGTCTTATACGCCTGCTCCTTGTGATTCACACAGATCGTAACTGATGCCGTTGCCTCCCAAATTTCTGCCCAGTCTGATGGATCGGCCGGTGGGCCCATGTCCCTCTCCCACTCCCTCACGTAAGAAAAGGCCTCCGGAGGGGTGTTTCTAGCAAAGATATCGTAAAGAATGGATATCTGACCTCTCCTTACCGGTGTGTGCATACTCATTTTCTCGAAAGGTGTAAGCTGTTTTGTGGCTGCCATTCTGATGTCCGGAATGGACAAAAAGCTCCGTAACTGGAGATAGCGGAAATAATCAAAAGAGTTGAGAGGGGTAGATTGCGGTAGGTCTGCAAATAGGAGCAGGCGATCACCCTGGAAGAAATGGCAAAGTCTGATGAGGTTATTATCTTCGAAGCGGGCAAAATGTTGAGGTGTCATACCTGGGGGAAATTGCGGGTTCCGCAGAACTGGGGTGAGCGGTGAGGGCGTATTGATAAGGGGGTTTTTACCGTTGACTCTATCCCACACCTGCAAAGACGTCCGCAGGGCCGGCGTGGTGTGGGGTAACTCCGACGGTGAGGTTTCGGCACCCAAAAATATAACGATGGGTGGTCTCTCCCAAAGAGGTCATGTTCCAGATCGACCCAGATCTTGATCCCCACCGGTGCGTGAAGCATCAGGACTTGCGCTAACTGGGCAGCCTGGTGGTAATCCCACAGATTCGGTAAGCCTAGGCCCCCCCTCCTGTGTGGGATATAAAGAGTGGTTCTTTTGATCCGGATCCTCTTCCCCCCCCAAATAAACCTATCTATCTGTGTTTGCAAAGCTTTAAAATCGGGTCTCGAGATCGGAATTGGCAGTGTTTGGAACAAATATAGAAAACGAGGGAGAAGGGTCATTTTAACCGAGGCTATTCTACCCAGCCAGGAAATGGACAGTTTTTGCCAGTCCGTCAGGTCTTTCTTAGTCTGGTCTATTAGCGGGTGGTAATTCAGTCGATAAGTCAAGTTCAGGTCCGCAGGAAGAAACACCCCCAGATACTTGATGCAATCCGGCCGGAAGTGGAACGGATACCGGGCCCGCAAGGTTCCCTCCAGAGCTTGCGGGAGCTGGATCCCCAGCGCCTCTGTCTTTTCTAGATTCAGTTTATATCCCGAAATCTCAGCGTACTCTGCCATGAGGTCCAGCAGAGGGGGCACGGATGCCTCCGGGTCCGTCAGGGTCAATAACAGATCATCGGCATAAGCCGCGACCTTGTACTCTTCTTTGCGTATCCGAATACCCTTTATGGCCGGGTTAAGCCTAATCTGTTGGAGAAGAGGCTCAAGGGAGAGGGCGAACAGTAGAGGGGACAGAGGGCATCCCTGCCGCGTACCGTTGTGTATGGCAAAGGAGGGTGGCGAGGTGTTCGGTAGCAATACTCGCGCGGTCGGGTGGGAGTACAAATTACGAATCGTCGTCAAGAACCGGTCGGGAAATCCAAATTTTGCTAGCGTTGCAAATAGGTAGGGCCATAAAATGCGGTCAAACGCCTTTTCGGCGTCCAGGGAAAGCAGTAACGTGGGGGACCCTTTACGTGTGGCTGCCCAGATCAGGTCATATGTACGTCTGGTATTGTCACTGGCCTGTCTATGTTGGATGAAACCCACCTGGTCTGGGTGGATCAACCTCGGAAGGTGGGGTTGTAGCCGATTTGCGAGAAGCTTAGTGAATAGTTTGATATCCACATTGAGAAGCGAAATGTGCCGAAAATGTCCCGGGCTCTGGTGGGCCTGATTCGGTTTTGGTATCAGACTTATATTTGCCTGCAACAAGTCTGGGGGCAGGGCTTCCCCCCTCCCAATTGAGGTGAACAGATCCTTAAGGTGCGGGAGGAGGTCTGCCGAGAACGTTTTATAGTATAAGCCCGAAAACCCATCCGGGCCCGGGCATTTATTGGGGCGTAGGGACTTAAGCGTCTCTGCTATCTCCTCTATGGAAACGGGGGCGTCAAGCGCCTCTCTGGCAGTAGCCGTGAGCTGTGGGAGGGGTATATCACTCAAAAAGCGTGCCGCGGTTAGTTCAGAGGCATGGGGGTCCTGTCCAGTCCTAGGGCTATGGTCATAGAGGTGAGCATAAAACCGATTGAATATCTCCGCTATCTGAGTTGGGTCGTCATGTTGGTGTCCGTCCGGGGCCCTAATCGAGGCTATACGTTTGCGTAACGATTTACGCCGCAGACAGTGCGCCAACAGAGAATCCGCTTTATTGGATTTCTCATAGAACAATTGTTTGGTCCATAGGAGCGCTTTCTTTGAGTCCCGGGCCATGAATGCTTGTATGGCTTGTCTATGGGTCTGGAGCTGAGTAGTGAGGTCCGGGGTGGGAGTAAGTTTATGTAAGTGTTCTAAGCGTCTAAGCTCGGAAAGGTGAAATGACAACTGCGTCAGCTTCCGTTTTTTGTGTGCTGTCCCCTCCGCAATTAGCGTGCCTCGGATTACCGCCTTATGGGCCGCCCACAACGTGCCATCCGAGTCTACCGACCCTTTATTGGTGGCGAAGAAAGACTGTATGGATTGCCGGACACTATCTTGTATGTGGGGAACATGGAGGAGTGTGGGGTTTAACCTCCAGTGCCACTGTCTGCTCGCCTGGGGAAGTTGGACCGAAAGGGTGATATCTGCATGATCCGACCATGTGATCTGCCCGATGGAGGTTTTGTGTACCAGCGGGATTAGGGACGGGGATGTCAGGAACATATCTATTCGTGAGTACGAGTTGTGGGGGTGAGAAAAAAAAGTGAAATCTACTGTGAGGGGGTGTTGCAGTCGCCAGACGTCTACCAACCCCGATCTCGCCAGGAAGGACTGCAGGAGTTTATCTGATTTCGCCACCGGTGGGTGGAGAGAGTCCCTCTGGGCTTGTTTCTTCCTGTCTTGATCTGGGGCCGAGACCGCATTAAAGTCCCCACCCAGGATAATGTGGTGAGATGGGAAGAGGTTCAGGTGAGCCTGTAGGGTTTCCCAGAACTGAGTTGATGGGGTCGTGGGGGCATAAACCGACGTGATGGCGTATTTATGTGAGCCCAGGTGACCCGCTACTGTCAGATATCTCCCAAGGGGGTCTGCAACTGTGTTCGTCAAGTGAATGGGGCATGACCCACGGATTAGAACAGCAACCCCATTTTGCTTGCCCAAAGGCGAGTTCGCTAAGTGGTATTCTGTGAAGTGTCGATTGCGTAAGGGGAACGCCCTGGATTGCTCAAAATGAGTCTCCTGGAGGAGGACGACATCTGCCCCGGTCCTGCTGGCCCACCGAAGGACCCGATGCCGCTTAGCTGGGTTATTCAAACCCTTACAGTTTATTGAGACACAGTTAAGTCGAAGCGGGGCCCTCTCTGCAGTAGGTCCCCGATTGTTCGGATTGTCCTGGACCCCCGGGGGCATGACGCAAACCAGCCGGCAAGCGAGGGGGGGATGAACCAATACCACCCGCCTGGGTCGGTAGAAGGAGGGAGAGGCGAGCTAGGGAGAAAGAAAGAAAAAAAAAGGGTGGGGAATAAGGAGAGGCCTGGGCTTAACAGAGGAATGCCAGGCCACAGAGGCGGAAGGGCCTAGTGGGGATATGTGGTGTGTAACTGCCCCGAGTTGGGGTCTCGAAGAATGTGAGTGTGAGTGTGGGGGGAAAGATGTACCGCTACCATCGGCCTCTTCCCCCCTGTAAGGTGCCTACTGGAAGTGCCTGGCACGAGTTTATATGGTATGGAGAACATTTGGTAACGCTATCTATTGCAGTATGTAGTGCTGCGTGTCCAAGACCGGCACCCTAGGTGCCGGGTAATCCAAGGAAGGTCACCCTAAAGCTGTCAGGAGTTCTATGCTGCGCTTCGTCAGTCTCAAACTGTGTGCCTCTTCTAGGATCTTTTCAGAAAGGCCTGTTTTCCCTGCGTGCGCACTAGGGCCAAGTCCAGTGGGTCTTGGGGGATGTTCCCGTCTTCCCGTGGGGGACCTCTACCGTACCCGGCCAGTCGGCTACATGACCCGTCCATCCCTCCCTTCCCCCCCCTCTAGCCCCCCCGTAGTCCAACATCCTGCTAACCCCGTAGTTGACTCCCCCCCCCAGAGTTCACTCTTCTTTTGCCATGCAGAGAAGTTCATTTGCAAGAGTCCGTGAGTCCACTTTTCCCACCCTCCCCCTCCTCTTCCTCCCCCTCTTACATTCTGTTCCTTTCCTTCCCGTATCTGTTTTCCCCCCTTCTGTCTGTTCGTGAATGTGAAGACCCCTATGCACTCCCGTGTCCCCCTATGTGTCCCCGTCTTGGGATCTGCTCATACCTGTCTCATAGGTCGGTTCCCCTCAATCCCGATGGTGCTCCCAACCCCCTAGGTTCTGTCTCTGTGTGATGTCCATCCCGTACCCTCCCATTCCGTTACTCCTATGGTGTGTGTGGTGGGATGAGAAGAGTGCCCCGCATATCCTACCCATGTGGTTATAGTTTGAAGCTGCCCCCCTACCCCCCCCCAAACACTAAACAATGTACTCTAACCTCTCCTCCCTCCAGGACTCCCCCGTCGCTGCAACCCTCTCCTAGCCTATCTCTCTATTCCTTCCGTTATTGCGCCCACTGAGCATGGTTTCTAGGCTTTCTTCTCTCACCCGCAGTCTGCCGGCCGTACCCCTCTTATCCCGCCCGAGGCCCCCCTGACAGGCCCCCTCTCCACTCCTCTGCAAGGTAAGTCCCCCTATCCCTACCAGCCCCCGTGCCCTTCACCTGGCCGTCTACCTAGTGCTCCTGTTACCTATAACCCACCCTACCCCCCATCCCCCCCCCAACCCTCCCCAGGTGCTCACAGTTTGTACAGATTGATCAAAAGAGCAGCAGAGTCCCAACGTGTCGCGCCGACTGCGCGACCCTCCAGGGTGAAACTCCCTCCTTCTAATTCTGCATTTGCCGTGGTTGTCTTCTGGGGCTCCGCTCCACCTCCGACATCCTCTTCCTCGGTGTGCGTCGCGGCCCGTTGTCTGCTCCGTCTGCCGCAGATCCCGGTCCTCTCCCCATTCCCGCCATCCTCTGCACGGGTGGTGGTAAAAGCTCTAGACCCAGGGAAGCCGCGAAGGGGGCCATCTCCGAAGCGCTGCTCAATATGAAGGTCTGATCATCTTTACGGACCACCAACTTGAACGGATGACCCCACATGTATTTAATGCCATAATGGGCAAGTGTGGTTGTGAGTTGCCGGAGGTCTCTCCTCTTCTTAAGGGTCGAGGGTGCCAAGTCGTGAAAGAAGGCCAGATTTCGGTTCCGGTAGGATGGCGGATGTTGCCGCGCTTTTTGCAAGAGCTGTTCCTTTATAGGGAACCGGTGCATGCGGGCGATGACGTCTCTCGGGGTATCCGGATTCAAGGTTGGTGCTCTGAGGGCCCGGTGCACTCGGTCCATTGCCAGGTCCCCCTCCGATGCCTCAGGTAGCAGGGAGCGGAAAAGGTCGGTGATGGTGCTGTGTAGGGCTTCGTGTGTCACCGTCTCTGGGAGCCCCCGGACCCGAATATTGTTGCGCCGTGAACGGTTATTCAGATCCTCCAGCTCCTCCTCCAGAGTCGCGATTTTACCGTGCAGGTAAGTGAGATCTTGGGAGTGAGAGCTGGAGGTCTCCGCTAGGACTGTCAGACGGGTCTCCGCCTGATGAGTGCGGCGGGACAGGGCCTCTATGTCGGTCTTCAAAGCACGGACGTGCCTCTCCAGCTCAGTCGCCGTGTGGGCTTTGATGTCCGCTGTGGCATCCAACAGGAGTGCCTGCAGGTCTCGCTTGGTCAGCGGATTGTCGTCTGGTTCAGGGGGTGAATCAGGGCCAGAGCCCTCCATGCTCCCGCGACAAGATGGCCGCCGGGGAGTATTTTGTGAGCTGAACAACGAGGCCACCGATGGATTGTTCTCCTTCTTTTTCTTGGGGCCACCCATGCCCAAGTGGTTCACTAGCGTCAGGCAAGTTGGGTGAGCCGTGTTGTGCGAAAAGGGGGTGCCTAAGGCCGCTGATGTTGGCGGATTCTATTACAGGGGAGAGAGAGCCACAGAGCTAAGCAGCCATCTCGTACCAAGGCCAGGCTCCGCCCCCATTTTATTACTTTTTGATGTATATAAATGTATGTAAATAAACTTCAGCCTCAAGTGCCCCTTTAATGAGTAGTCAGGGTTATACAACAAGCAAAGGTCAACTAAAGCTTTCATAAAATGAGAGTCATTACATTGGGCTATAGTAATATCTAGATGAGGAAGTAGAAGCAAAAAACTAAATGTACATTTCCTGGTTAATCCTTTTATATTGTTCTCATTATTTCCTTGTTTTGCCCAAAACGGAGAAGTGTTGCTAAGGTTTCCACAAGGCATGCTTAGATAGTTTCGAAGAAATTGACAATTTGTTTTCTAACATATTCTTCTTGTCATTTATGTTTTGAGGGATATTTATTCCTGCTGTTACAGTAATCAGAATTCTCCTACTTTTGGGCGTTGCTGTCCAGAGAAAATAATGACAACATTCTACAGGCTTTTTACATGTGAAATATATTTAAATGGACACCATAGGCACCAAAGCAACTTCAACTTGAACCAGTTTTGGTGTACATATCATTCTCCTGCAGTCTCAATCACTTTGTGTCTACAGCCCTGGCCACACCGCCCTGCACGTGACTTACACAGCCTTCCTAAACACTTCCTGTATAGTTACATCTAATCTTTAAACTTCCTTCATTGCACAATAATTTAGAATTCCTTATCTCCAGATTCGTTAATAGCAGTCTAGACCATACAGAAGCCACCCTCAATTTAAAGAGCAGGATATACAAACGTCTAAAGCAAGTTAACATCTGATTGAAAGTTAAACTATTTTTTTCATGCAACCCCAGCCACACTTCCCTGCTGTGATTTACAGCCACATTTGCCCTAGCTGCAAGTCACAGTCAGGGAAAGTATGGCTAGGATTGCAGAAACAGAAACCAAAGTGATTTAACTTCTAAATTGCAGAGAATTGAGCAGTGAGATTGCAGGACCATGATCGATACACCCAAATGGCTTAAATAAAGGCATACTATAGCCACCAGAACAACTACAGCTTATTGTAGTTGTTCTGGTAAGTATTGTCAGTCCCTGCAGGCTTTTTGCAGTAAACATTTTCTTTTCAGAGAAAAGGTAGCATTTACATTACAGCCTAGGGACACATCCAGTGATCACTCCTTAGATGGCTACTAGAGGTGCTTCCTGGGGCAGTGCTGCACAGTGTGAATGACATGTAGTATTTTCACCTTCTGCACGGAGACACAGAACTTTCCTCATAGAGACGCATTGATTCAATGTATTTCTATGAGGAGATGCTGATTGCCCAGGACGAGGTTTGGCTTCATCCCTGGCCCGCCTCGGTGGGTGAGATCAACAGAATTTACAATCTCAGCCAATCCAATGCTTTCCTATGTGATTAGCTCAGATTATTACTTCTGATGATGTCAGTCAAGGTGGCAGATAAGGGGCAGAGCCAGCACCAGCAGACAGGCATAAAGGTAAGATTCTACTATATTTAGGGGGCAAGAGGGGCTAGATAGTGATTTTATTATTATAGGGTCAGAAATACATGTTTGTCTTCCTGAACCTATAGTGTTCCTTTACACTGAAGCTGTTTTGGTGACTATTGTGTCCCTTTAAGCACTCACCACACGAACGTACAGCATAACTGTTCTAAGGTTGCATTTATAATTTTAACACTTTGAGCCATTCAGGATCATTAATATCATTGGGAACCTAGTGGGCATAATTGTTATGTTCAGCCAATGAGATGCTTCTCATAAAGAAACACTGAATGCAATGTTCTCTATGAGAAACATTCAAAGTGTTCAGCAACACTAAACATGAAGGCTTACAATTATTGAGATACAGTTGGTGCTTAAAGATTCCCTTTAACATTCAACATTAAACCAGTATGTAATAATGCTTGCATTTCTAGTTTGTGCCCTCAGTTTTGCACAAGTCACCAATTAAATCTCTTTAGTATTATATAAAATAGAAATTGTGCAATAGATGCAAAGAAAACTTGAAGTAGCTCTGTTAGCTCATATTTTTTAATTTTTTAAGGCATGCTTTAAGAAACTCCCATTCTGTAGAACAAAAATCAAATAGACAGAATATTGTCAATATAATTTGCTTGCTTTATTTGTACAAACAATCCATTCACAAGACTGTATATTTTTTTTAAGACTGCAATAGAGAATTCATTTAATAACTCCGTAACAAAAGGTAGCTAAGTTAAACATTTATGAAAATATAAATCTCTGCTTGGGTAAATCTTCCCAACAATACAAAGTTTACATAAAAACATTCAATAGCATCTATCGATTGCAAACAAGATTAGGAAAAAAACATTCAGATCACTTGATACGCCATTGGTTATTACACACTAAACATACATAGCACTTAGAACAGCAGAGTCCAACATGTTGTTCTACAGCTGTTACAGAACTTCAATTCTCAATATCGCCATGGAAACAACAGCACTTGTGATGCTTTGCTAAAATGCTGGCAAAGCATCATGGCAATTGCAGTTCTACAACAGATGAAGGGCTACATGAATGCTATTCTGACTTAATACCTTAGCAAGGCATTCGCAGCCTCGAAATCTTGACAAGCAGAGATCTGGCTTCACACAAGCACATTTCGATAAGTCCTTTTTTATGCAATGAAAGGACATGCTGTATGATACATACATTATCTGAGGTTTATATCATATTTTTTTTCTTGATAACAGAATATTGATAGAAGATTTTTTTTAGTTAAGTTTTAAACACTTGATAACTTCTGGATTTAAACAAGTTGTAGAAAAGGTCTTGAACAGTCCATGGCTGAATGTTACACACATCATTTAGTGCGAAGAGAAGTAAGAAATTCACTATAAATTCAAAATAGTATAGAACCTTTGGATATATTATTAGATTTTCTATAATAATATATATTTTTATAGTATGCAGTTATTATGTTAATCCCAGAGTACTCTGTTGGTCATCTGATCTGCGTGTAACACAGAAAGTAACAGAAATTGTAAGGCAGATAGCACGCAAAATGAAACTATACCAGGTCCAGAAAAATGATATTTCAGGGATTTTATTTTGGCATTCCATTATATTTTTGAAATATAACTGGATAGGTTACTTACTGTCAGACAAAGAAATTCTTAATATTTCTTACTGTAAAATTAAACTGGGTAGATCATGTAAAGAACAGTATCATATATTGTAACATATACTACAAGTACATTTATGAGAGCTGTAAGGTCAACCCTATTTGTTCAACTCTGACATTCCAAAGTAAAGATCATATTGAGTATGCTTGTCTATCGACATTTGCTACGCACATTTGTACGCCTTTGTTTTACTGGTTTTGTAATCTTGATTGCAGCATTTGTCTAGATTACAGTTATCCACGCTCTATGGCATTATCAGTGTGCGGACAAGTAATTCATTTGTATTATTTGGGATACATTCATAAATAGCACAAACATTTTCTAACAAAGTACTGCCATGCTTGATACTACCTGGACCATACAACTGTGAATGGGCACATAGTCAAACACATAATAAATTTGTCATTTATTTTTCTAATACCAAACTTTACTCAACATATTGAATGTCACTGCGACTGATAATATTGCTAATAATGTTAAACTACAGCTCTGTGAAACATATCCTTGGACTAAGTAAGTGTTCTCAAAAGAGAGGCTTATGTTTTTTTTTCCCCTAAACATTCTAACAGTGTTGCTGATGATTTTATTAATCTTCTAATGAAACAAATTCATATGTACCATTAAATAAATAAACAAAACATTGAAAAAGAAATCCATAGTTCATTCCCACTGGGCTATGAAGTGTAAACATGAAGAACAGTCATCTGTATTGAGATCTTAACTCTCATTGTAACTCTGTCCTCTACAGTCAATAGCAGAGCACATTTTTTCATAACAAAAATTATGTTTTTTGGTAGGAGTTGTCTCAGTTCCTTCTCCCGAGTCAGAAACTGTGATGGGGCTGTCTCTAGCAAACACTTCGGTAGACTCCCTCCATAAACAGTCAGGTGTGATTTTAAAGTTACAATTATTGCACTTGGGTCTGAATATATGTGGCTTGGTACTGAAAATCTGACGGCTATTTGATGTGGCAATTTTGATTTTCAGTGTAGCGTCAACACGGTCAACTACCGTGTAAGTACCAAGGCTCCCATCATCAAAACCCACAATAATGTTAAGGTGCCTCTGTGAAAGAGCTAGAAAAGTTGGCATTTTGTATAATGAGCAAGCACCAATGCTTTTTCCATCTGCAAGTCTCATCACAATTAAACTTGAGACAGAATTATCCTCATCTTCTTCTCCACCACGGAAACAAATGTAAACAAGATAGCGCCCATCACAGGACAAACTATGCTTCCAAATTATTCCTGATGCATGCACAACTCGAACCTTGCCACTGTGTAAATCAAGAACATTGATTTTTTCATCACCATGTGTTATTATCCCAAGTTTTCCATTTGGGGAGATCTGAAAATCATCAAGGTTTTTCAAGAAGTTGCACGGGAGCTGTACTCGTCTGCAAATAGTTTCCTCTGCAAGACTCCAGACATTCACAGTTTCAATGGATGTCATGAAAACAACAAATTCTGGACAGTCAGGAATCAATTTAAAGTTAACAATTGTTGCACCATCATCACAACAGTATTTTTTTGTTATACTTCCTGTCCATAAACTAACCGCTAACAATTTGTTCTTTGTCATGCCAACCACAAAAGTATTTGCAGTTGTTATAAGTGCATTCTTTAAGGCAGCTAAAATATTACAAACTTTATGTCCTGTTGCAAGTCTCCACACCCTAGATGCATTTTGTTCACAAAGAGACACAATGAATTGATCATTATGAGTAATCAGTAGCTCGGATATTCTTTGCCCACTAATTCGGAGGAGATTTTCTCCAGTACCAGTGTGCCAAACATATTGGTTACATTTATCATCTGAAGTCACCATTAGGTCTCCAGTAGATGTAAGCACACAATGCTCCACAAAACCCTCATGTTTGAAATTAGATTCCATAAATCCTGTGTTAAAATTCCACTTTTGTACTGACTCAGATCCATCAAGTGAATAAATATAATCTCCTCGTCCAGTCACCAATATCATTTGAATAGCTCTTCCTGTCTTGTCAATGTTGGACATTGCTGTTAAAATGTCAATATCCCAAATTGAAACAACCCCGCTGATGGTCAGGGACAAAAGTAAGTTATGATGGCTTGATTTCACTAACTTTACTATGTTTCCTGAGATTTCTTGTAAACTTGCCATGCATTGCCCTGTGTCTCGACGCCACACAAAAATGGATGAGGTATTTTCCATAGAAGCAATTATACAGTCACAATTTTTGGAAAGTATGGCAGCTATGAATCTCTCATTGCATTTTGCTCTAAACCTGTCTGATACCTTCCACATGCGTGTATCCAAGAGTTCAATGCTTAATGCTTTACAAATAAGAATTGCACTTTGGTCTTCGGAGAGTTCAATGCTGACAACCTCTGTGTCTTCCTTGGTACAGTCGAATTCCTCGGTCAGTTGGGGATTTGCTATTTCTTCAATGTTCCAAACAGAAAGGCTCCCTACATTGTCAATCATAACCAACTCTTGAGTGGCATCAAGAACAAGAATGCATTTTACAAACCCTCCTGAAAATTCAGATGTTACAGTTGACAATTTTTCTCCACTACCCAAATTAAATATAGTGGTGGTGTTGAGGTACTGACCACAGAATGCATACAAACCATCTGGAGAACATTGAATGCATGTTACTTCATACCAACAATGGAAGTTATACAGTGGCCAGCCATAAAGTAAGTCTATAACATTAACATCTTTACTGGCCTCTAGCCACGCAAGTGCATGCGTGTTTGACAGTGTAAAACCATTAATTACATTTGATCCACCTCCACTTCCACTATGTTTGGAACCTTTAACTTCTACTTCTGACAAAAGGCAAGAGTTAAGGTTGTCATAAATTAATAGAGTGTTGTTTGTTGTGGACACCACAAGATATTTTTCATCTGCTGTAAGTTTCATGCCGATAATTACAAACTGAGTTGTTGTGATTTGTCTAAGAAGTTGTCTAGATTCAACATCCCAGGTGCTGATGGAGCCATTTTCCAGGGCAGAGATTATTACATTTGGGCTAGAAGTAGGAAGAACCTCTGTGACTTGGAATGAGCTAGATGACAAGCAGAGTCTTTCTGGGCTATATGTTACATCCATGGAGGAATGTAGTGGGACAATAGAACAGTATTTGGGTCCATCTTTGTCGCATTCTAAAAGAAGGTTTCGAAACTTAGGCAATGAACTTACAACTGGTAGAAGAATTTGCTGTAGCTCAGCAGAGAGGGATCCTGGGTACTTCAGAATTTTGTTTTTTATGCTTTGAAGAGTGCTTGCAAGGAACTTCAGTTCTTTTTGCTGTGAATAATTGTATGCTACCTCAATGTCAGTTAGTGCCCGGTCAAACTGACCTATTTTTATCATTGTGTAAAGCCAGCTAAAGTTCATAGTAAGTCCAGTCATGAGTTCATCAGTCATTCCACTTCTTATCAAATGATGTAGAAGTTCTGTCATTTTTCTGTGGTTGACAAAAAATATGTCAGGCTCCAGTGGGTTACACTGAAAAGCCCAAGGCTGTTCAGGTGTTTGTCTATCAAATTCAGTATCATCATTGTAGAGTGACTCCTCATTACCAATACCTTTGCTTTCATTTGAGATAGCGTTTTCAAAATAATTATGTTGACTATAGAATGTTTTTTTCCTTCCCCCTGACCAGACACCTAAAAAATATTCTGCCATATTGGTATGCATTTCTTGCAAATCATCATCACTGTGGAGGTACAATTTCTGAGCGATAAGCTGCAGGTGTCTGTTAGACCAGACTAGAAGAGTTACATTTCTTACATGTCTCTCTACTAGATATCCAGCAAGGTCCTCCTTGAGGTGTGCAATAAATTTATAAGGTATCCTTAATGGATTGGATAGTTTCATGTTGACCAGTAGCTCATTCATTACACTGTTATCAAGAGCCAGAATGTCTTCAAGTTCCACTTCGCTCAGTCCTGTTTTTGCCATTGTAATGTAACCAAGTGCTCTCGATACCAATCTTGGTCCACATTTGCTTTCAAGTGACCAAAATAAATGTTGTATGTTTTCATGAACAGTGACACAAAGAGTTGAATCGTTTACATCTTTATGAGATCTCCAGTTTCTAACCTCTCTAAAGGTTAAATTCACAAACATGGGAAGGGTGCACCTTGAAAATGCTTCGTTGACATAGATTTGTTGACCTGATGTTACTTTTCTTTTAACTCGAAGTAGCTGATGCTTAAGTATTTGGCTGCACATTTTTCTGTCCCTAGGAATAAGTTCTATATAATTGTCCTCATTGTGAATAAGGCACCTTAGTTTTTGGAGGATTCCATGCTTGTTTGGCAGTGTTGAGATGATTATACGAACTGTACGTGGAAGATGAATAGGCAACCACCAAAGTTTTCTTGCATCGTCATTATCTGTAAGTTGCTCTAGGCTATCTAATACAATAATCAGAGGTCTATGAAATGAAGACTCATTCAATAAATTTAAAAAGAGTTCACGAAGATCCAGAACCTTTTTGGGAAGGTTCTGTAGTAAACATCTGTAGTTCACAGCCAATTGTTCACATAGGCTTTGCAGCAAATAACTTAAATCAGAACTAATTTCTGTGGATCCTAAAAATCTTACAATAACTATCGGCTCAGAATCTGGTCCCATTTCTTCCTGAAGCCATGAACAAGCCTGCAATAGAAAAAAAGGTGGAATTATAGATTAAGTTATTCATAATGCGCACTGAAAGCATTTTTAGATTAGCCGAGGATTCAAATACAATTATAACAAATAGTTCTAAGACTATTAAAATTATGAAACATTTTAATCTGAGATTAGAGGTCAACATTTAAACTATATTCATGTTAAATCTATGCACTTTATATTGCATTGAATTAAAAAAAAATAGCAGAAATAATATCTGAATATATATATAATATGTTATGTTAAGACCATGTTCTATCAGACAGATTTATATTAAAGCTTAAAGGGACACTATGGGCACCCAGACCACTTCAGGCTCATTTAAGTGGTCTGGGTACAGCGTCCTTATTGCACTTTGTACTGTAATGTAAAACGTTTTTACCCTGCAGCACTAAGTCTACCAGCAGTGACTGACTACCAGACAGCCTCTGGAGCGCTTCCTGGCTGTTAACAGACGTTTGGTTCAGTAACTGATGCTGGATGTCCTCACGCTCTGCATGAGGATGCCCAGTGTCAGCTATTTTACCGTAGGAAAGCATTGATTCAATACGCACACGACACATGCATTGTAGTATTTTGCAATAAACAAATAATTATTTTTTTATGTTAGTATGTTATATGTTTCGTGATATAAT
The DNA here is from genome assembly GCA_933207985.1 of Pelobates cultripes. Lineage (NCBI taxonomy): Eukaryota > Metazoa > Chordata > Amphibia > Anura > Pelobatidae > Pelobates > Pelobates cultripes. The sequence goes on along the minus strand of OW240917.1, from coordinate 65,074,003 downwards.
GTAGGTGAAACAAAAATAATATTTTATTATATTATAGAAAGGTATTTTATTATATTATAAAAAGGTCCAATAAACTTTTTAAAACTTTTTTTATGAAACACTTACATTTTAGAGTGACAAGATATGTATTTTCAAGATCATATATGGGGAATCTAGAGTAGATTTAAAGGCACACTCCAGACCACTAAAGCACTTTACCCTGTGGAAATGCTTTAAGTGTGAAGAATGTGTCTTATTTTTTATTTTTATTTTACAAAAAGTGCAGATCTCCATAGAAATTGGCATTTTTATAAATTACGTGTGAGTGCTACAGCAGTTGAAATTTGAACACCCGAATCAACTGTAAAACCATAATCCACTTGGACAAACGTTTTTGTTTACAAAGAAAAAATATTTTGTGCAATAATATGATTTGGAATTCAATCCATACTGAATGAGATTGTGTTGGTCCAGGTAGTAACCACTATTTAAGAATATATATGTAATAAAATGTATAAAAATGTTATGCATTTTATGGGTGATACTGGGAGGCATCTGAAAATGATTTCGAGAAAGATGCCCATTGTATAGTGCAGTGGAATATGTTGGTACTTGATTATTATTATTATTATCATTAATAATAATGATAATCATCTTTTTCCCTTTTAAAGTGGGGGATCTCGGAGATCTTAGAGATCATCTTGGAGAATTTACTGGGCTACTAAAAAAAAAACTAATTCCAAAATATATTTTATTTACTTCTGAAAGAAAGAACACAGGGTCATGAAATGCATTAAGACAATGAAAAAGCAACCAGCCACGTTATACATAAATTGTTATTTAAATTAAAGCTACAACAGATTTTTTATTTTTTATAATTATTCATACAGGACAGCACAGGGCCATTTATCTCTTTCACAGTGCTAAAAATAAAAGCTATCTATTATTTTATGGCTTCCATACTACAGGCGGTTTAAAGAGATGTTAATGCGTTCAAGACAAGGATTGGCTGACGCATATAACAATGTATCATTAAAAAGATGTTGACGATTACACAATGTGTAAAGTAGGGAAGTCATAAGATAAGAATGGCCTTTATGAACAGAGTGAATACTATAAAGAAAACTACATACAAGCAACGTGTAATGTAAACACAATAACACACACTATATATATATATATATATATATATATATATATATATATATATTTAAAAAAATATTTTTCAAAACTTTTTGTTCACTTGTAGTGACCTATGCAAACTTGTCTTATATACTGTAGTCACATTATCTTTTTTTTTTTTTAAACCTATCACAGACCTCTTCATAGATAACAAGGAATCTTATGTTTAAGTTTAATTATTTTAATGTATATCTGTCTCCTAGGTTTCTCCTTCATGGGCTGCTCGTTCCCCTTTAGTTGCCATGGAGAAGCAGTGTATCACGGATCGATAGGTAGGCAGTGATGTGGAGTATGTCTCCCGCAAGCACCCGTACACGATCTAGGAGCCAATGGCGACATAGCGAGGGGAGGGATCCCCCCACGTCATACACTAGCTCCCGTGCACACAGGTTGGACTGATCAGCCTAATGGAGTGAGACCAGGTGTGCAGGTAAGTGGAAGCCTGTTAGTTGTCCTATACAAAACTAGTAGTTTACCACTTTGTCTTTATGCTATCCTGATGAAAGTTCCTGTAGGGAACTGAAATGTTGACTGACCTTGGAATCTGGAATCTGGAATCTGAGCAATAAAGCTGACAAGCTTATGCAATATATCTCTTATTATGTAACTAAACCCCCATTATTTGTGGTGAGGTGTTTTTAAATAAACCTATTACAATCTGTGAGATTTGAAATCATTGTTTAGTGAATAAGCAAGCGCGCTGGATTGTGTATTTTGTATATTGTATATATTGGCCCCAGCAGCACCCTATAATGTATGTTCTGGTGAGTGCTGCCCTCTTGGTTTCATATATATATATATATCTTATGGCTTGACTGGTGTGCAGATTTTTGTTTAACATTGTATTAACTATCCACAGACTTCAGGTGGAAGGGGTTTTCAATCACAATTATTTACTTACCATAACCTTTTTGCTTATATATATTGAGGGTAAAAGTATCCTATTGAGGGAAAATGTATCTTGCCCATCTTGTTAACCTTACCATATTATCTGCTACAAAATAAGTTTTATTGAGGAGGCATAGAAAATATACTGGTTGGACGTCAATAACCGAAGCCTACTCTGGACATTTGTTACATCTACATCAAATATATAATCTTTTTTTTTATTTTTATCTTTTGTTAGAATTTTTTTTTTGATGAGACATACGATTAAATCAAGAAATTAGAGTTATACAGGTGTCCACATAGAGAGAGATTGCATAACATTGATATATGCTTTTGATTGCTGTTGAGATCCCATCCATTGACAGAAAAGTACACTGACCCTGAAGGGCACCACTCCTTACCAATAAAAAAACTTCCAAGTAAGACATAGCCAAAAGACAGACAGAAAAATGAGAAAACAGGAATTAAGTGGGGAAGGGCGTGGGGGGTGAGAGGAAAAGGGGGGTGTACATAGGAAAGGGGAACTTAACAGAACAGTGAGGCACTTTGTTATTACAAGTTTTTTAAACACACAAGCTTCTAACAGGGGGTAGGTTCGTGATGGGATGACCATATATTACATTCAAAGAGACAGAGTGGACACATTTTTTTTTGTCAAAATAAGAGAAGCAATCATGACTTCCAGTATGGACTCTCTTTAACCATTGCTGAGCACTAGGAGCAAATGTTTGGTACCGCCATCAAGAAGTGTTTTGTGAGCCATTTTCTTATATGTGTGTAAGAGTAGTGTGGTGTGTTTCAGTAAAATTCTCAGAAGTAAAAGGCATCTTACCCCGACTATGGTCTCAATATGTGTGCAAACGGTCTTCCAAAATGCAGATTGTGGTATTTAGGGGGCAAGACCACCGTATATGGAATTGAGGGTTGTGGAACACCTCCAACATAGGTTAGGGAAATCTGGAAAGGATTTGCTCAAAATCTTACAATTTTTATCGCCATTTATATAGCGTCAACAGAATCCGTAGCACTTTTCAATATTATGGGAGGGGGGATTTAACTATAAATAGGACAATTACAAGAAAACTTACACAAACGATAGGTTGAAGAGGACCCTGCACAAATGAGCTTACAGTCTTATAATTAATATATTGGAATCAAAAGCAAATAGTGCTCTGATGTGCAAGGATTATGGGGTAAATGAGGTGTCCAATGGAGGACTCACCTAAGAGATTTTGTCTTGACGTGGCAGGTGAACACTTAAATGGCAATTGGAGTGATACTAAAAAACCTCCAGTTATGTAAATGCGCATAGGGATTCGGGCTGGAGAATAGGTAACTCTACTAAAATTGGCTTATTCCGCCTCCTGACCTTCTTTAACATCATTAACATCCTCTATACCAGTGGCTTCCAGCACTTTAGATTGCAGAAGTGAATTATTTTTGAAGACTGTGTATTCTTTTATTCATTTTACAACTAAATGCAGATTTCAATAGAAATTTTCACTTTAATAAATTAACCCTTGTTACACCCCCCTGGCTGTAAATCGGACAACTGGTCCTGTTACATCCTGGTTGTTTAACTCAGTGGAGCTAAACTCAAGAGGCAGCAATTACCCAGTGCACCTGCCTTGCAAAGATTTCTAATTGAGTTGCTTTGGAAGGTCTGTGATTGGACAACCACAGAAAGTCTGGATGGGGTTAGAATGTGAGAACTTGCAAAGGCAGCAGACAAGTGATCTGCAGCTTTTACCCTTAATGTTATACCCTCAATGAAAAAAATGCAGGATTAAATGCATACATGTTTTCATCGGGGTATATCTACTAAACAGTTATTCTTATTTCAATTGGGCAGTGGAGAGTCTAATGAAAGACAAATCTTCAAATTTAAACGTACTTTTCTTTTTTTACCTTCATCAGCAGTTTGTTACATTTACTTGAAATCTTACTACAGAGGTATGCATAATTCCAGTAAATTTGAGTAATTTAAACTGCAAAATAGGTATCAAAAGTTTAATACTAACAATCCTATTATATCCCTGAGGTTGAAATGTTAGTGGCATACTTTGAGTTGGCTTTAGGCACACTGGTTAAAAATCACTACTCGAAGTTGTAAATTCATTGTGCAGGAGCCATGACATATCCTGGTAATAACTGCAATCATTTTGTTTTTATTCACGGTCATATGCCAACTGTAAAGAAAGGAATATGTTGGTGCTATGTAAATTCCAATAATAATAAATAAAAGAAACGAACAGGGTTGCACTCAACCTGAACATTAATACATTATAGAAGCCAATTCACACAACATACAAAAACCAGCGCACTTGCTTATTCACTAAACAGCAATTTCAAGGCTCACAAAATGTGATAGTTTTATTTAACAACACCTCACCTAGGCAAACAATAAAGGGGTTAAGTTACATTATATGATCATATATTGCATAAACCTGCCACAACGTCAAGTACCCCATTCTTGGCAGGTCCTACTCTAACAGCCTAATGCCTGCTCTTATGAGAGTTATCCACTTACTGGGGAAATACTTCCTCCTGGGTCTCTCTGCAGGTTTTTAAATAAACCTATTACATTCTGTGAGACTTGAAATTTCTGTTTAGTTAATGAGTGAGTGCACTGGATTTTGTATGTTGTAATAATAATAAATAGAAATACTGAGAAATCATAAATATCAATTTGGTTCATATGACTAACAGCCCTTCTGCCAGTGTTCACCAGAAACTATGCTAGCATTGAAGCACCCACCAGATCATGTTTTTTTCAGTGATATACCTGGTTAGCAATTTATTAATAATATTAATAGGACTGAAATAATAGTACCGAAATACAAACGTTTAAATATATTTTGGTAAAAAACGGTCTTTATGTAGAGAAAAAAAAACTATTTAAACGGAGAAGGATTTGAGAGGGTGATGTACTGTCAACAAGAGGGCATAGTCTTAAGTTAGAGGGGCAAAGGTTTAAAATAATATCATACTATACTGAGAGGGTAGTGGATGTATGAAATAGCCTTTCTTCTGAAGTGGTAGAGGTTAACACAGTGAGGGAGTTTAGGCATGCGTGTGATAGACATAACGCTATCCTAGCTTTAAGATAAGGCCAGGGACTAATGAAAGTATTTAGATAATTGGGCAGACTAGATGGGCCGAATGGTTCTTACCTGCAGTCACATTCTATGTTTCTATGTTATGTCCCCCAATATATGGAAAAAAATGCAGAACTGAAATTTGATGGGAGATATGGGGGGAGGCGGCAGGGGAGGGGGGAGCAATTCTGTGTCTTCAGGTGCAAAATATGAAAATTCTGATCTGATCATTAGTTGATGTATTTTAAACATTCTTAGCAATATTTTTTGCCATTAAAATATTATTCATTGTTGATTTTCTCTTTAATGCTCTATACATCACAATTACTAAAAAAAACAAAAAAAAAACCACCAGCATGCTGACAGGTGCAGAAAATGCACCCACTCATGTAAAGTAAGCATTACCTTTTTTGCTACTTCGGCTAGTAAAAGGGTTTTTCCAGTGCAGGGTCCTCCATATATGATAAGAGGGTAAATATGTCCTGATTTGCAAGGCAGTATATATTTATGAACTAAGTTAAGTGCTTCACATCTGTACTCATAGAACGAAGAATATGTTCTACACAAAGACAAATGCTGCAGAATTTCATTATAAAGTGAATCGGTTTCAGTTTCAAAATTTTGCTGCACAGTTGCCTGAATGATATCTATCATATCTTCATAAAACTGCTTTCCAAGGCCTTCTACGTAATGATTTTCCACTTCTTGTGAGTACCCCAGCTTCATGTCACAGTGTGTCACTGATGTGTAAACTCGTAAGTTGGAGGATGCCACAATGGTTGGAATAAACTCGTCCCTCAGTTTTACCATTTTCTCCAGAGCTTCAGGATCTCTCGTGGGCTTATTTTCCACTTTAATGACGTCTGTGTACTTTGACATTTCTGGAATTTTCACATGTCGCTCAATGTTGGAAATTTTACGAATGTAGCACACACATTTCTTTAAAAAAGCTGCAGTTTGCTTTCCTAGTGCAAAATCAAATTCATCTTCCAAGGCTATAATCAGAGAAAGAGAAGACAGATAAAAACATGACCACAATATTGCCACACTATAACTACAATTTACATTGCATAAGCCTATCCCTACATTAAAAACGTTCTTATTTTTATAATTCAGCATTTATTGAATCTTAGTCATATATGCAGGACTCGGGTACAGAGAAAGTGTATCAGTATACGAAAAAAGAAGTGCAAATCACATACTGTGTGAACTAATAATCAGAACAGAAACATTCACATTATTAGCAATTAATAAACAAACGGTCTGACAGTAATATAAGTTACATTCAGTGTGCTATAGTGTCATTCATAAGGTCTATGATCTCTGTCTCTGTGACCATTGCAGCAACCGTCAGTGACGGAATAATATTGAAAATGTATTAGACAGATAGAATGGAATTGGGTATACGTGTGGGTGAAAGGTAGAGAGAGGAAAAATGAGTGATGTGGGTTAGAAGAAGGAATTGGAATAACATGCAGTATGAGACACAGGATATTGCGCCCAGGAAACATTATTGAACGTCTATTTGGAAACATATTACTTGTAACGTCAGCCTATTAGGATGCCGTTGAGGCCTGATTCTAGAAGGATTGAGGAATCATGGAGGTATCTCTGATGATTCTCAGAAACCATCAGTACCAATTCCTCAAAAGCTCTGATCTCCTCCATTCTCCATATCTCTGACGATTACCATAATCCATCAGTACTAATTCCTCAAAAGCTCTGATCTCCTACACCCTTGTAATCCATTCTCTGATGGTGGGGGTCAAGCCCTCCTTCCAGTGTACTGCTACAGAGCATGTGGGTAAAGGTGCAACAAAAAAAGTTCAGGTGTAAATGGGAGTTGGGAATCCACCAGCCTCACAAGTGTTTTATGTTCTTCTAAAATTGTTCACAGCTCCACTAAATATGGAAATGTGTGCCCAACTCTTTGCCACATCTCCAGCATTTGTGAGTATGAGGAGATTTCTCAAGGGTTTAAATGAGAATCTTAAAGCCTGTTTATTTGTGATTAGTCCACAGGGATGATTTTTGTGTGAGAGTGAATATCTTAACCCATTTTGTTCATCTAGGTGTTTGCCTAGGTCACATTCCTAAATTTGTGTGTAGTATGGTAGAGATTAGCCACCTGCAGTCTGCAATAGCCTATTATATAACAGTGAAATACAGTGTGCTGGAGGTTGCAGCTGGGTGCATAGGAATTCAATGTCAGAAACAGGACGCTTCGCATATGCGGATTGAAGAAAAGAGGAGGAACATTTTTAATTGGGCATATTGAAAGCATAGCAGGAACAGGATAACTTCCTGAGGAAGTAAGTCCCTAAGGGGTGTAATAGTGCCATTAGTACGCAGGTCTTTAATCCGCAAAGGAAGTTGTAGATTCTTGGAGATCAATAATAAATAAGAATAAATCATCATAGAAACCAATATTGAGGAACATTTAGCACTTTGCACCCAGAATAGCAAGTTTTTTGCCTTAATAATTATCCTTTGTAGTCTTCTAGCAAGATGTGTTTTCCAAAAAATGCATCATCTTTTTTTCAGTGCCAAAATGATCTGTCATTAGCATTCTGGCAACAGACATGGTCAACCTCTCCCTTGCAGACGGGCGCACCTGCAAGGATAAGCTTGATCTTTACTCCATCAGTGTAGTCAATTCTATCCCTCCTGTCTGTCCCCATGTTGTAAACAGTTTTATTGTCTCTTCCTGTCCACCCCCTCACTCACCGTACCCATTCTGAGAAAGCGCATGCACTTCGAGCCAGTTAGAGAAGTACAACCAAATGCTTCTCTCTGAGAAGCATTTAACTGGACCACATTAGGGTAGCTGTGTTGTCAGAGGATACATAGACAGGAGCATCAGGAGCTTCATTCAGCGCTGTATTTTAAAGTAAGTTTAAAGCTTACTTTGCTGCTTTTTATGGGGAAGAGGGTACCCATTAGTAATGACCAATAATGTACTCTAAAGCAGAAAAATTGATTTTGCAAAAATGGTTGCAGTAATACTTTAAGGTGACCTAAAGAAGCTTCCAAAGTGTTAGGAAAGCACCTGGGCACCATAAAAATATTTGCCAAACATTTTCCATCTACACAAGTTTATTATAATATAATGGTAATGCATGTCAAACTGGTAACCTGGCTAGGATTCTGTGGAATGTAGAATCTTCCTTTAGTGTTTTTTTTTTGTTCTTTTAATGAGATTTAGAACTAACTTTTTTCTTTGCACAAATTCTCTTAAACACTGGTTATTTGCATAGACATTTCCAATAAACATGAAAACTGATAAACTTCCTCAGTAAATGTGATACATAGAAACCTATTGGATTTTTTTGGCACTAAATCGCCTTGATGTTGATTAGTAATGGTGACTGACAATCACAATACTGCGGCTCTCTGATGAAATCAAGCAATCACACAAGTCTTTACCTGCATAATCACAGAATAGTTTGCCAAGATATGTTTTTCAGACACTGCTGTGAGCATCTCATTTATCTCTAGTCCAAAATACGGCACAGTTGAGACTTTGCATAAAAGATTTATAGAAATGTGTTACCTATTACGAGAATGACAGGGTTCTCTCAGCCACTACATGCCTTGAAATATATTATAAGAATCAAGACATCACATTTACATTTACCAAGCTTGACAAAGACCTCTTAGCAGGTCGAAACGATGCTGCCTCTTTGTTTGTTCTAATAAATCTGCCTGCGGCTTGAACATCTAGAATGCCTTGAGATTTTCTTTACGTTTGCCTTATCGTTGTGTTATTGCTGGTCCTGCCTCAGTGCACCGGGTGTCTGCTGGGACTGAGTGCGGCTCCTATCTTCAATTTTTGTATCACATTTACTGAGGCAAATAAGATTCCACTAACAAAGTCTACATTTATTTATCAACAATGGATATCATATTTTGTTTTGTTTTTTGTATGCTTTTTTTGTATAAATTTGTATCTTGCAGAGATAGTTGCAACATAGTAGTTAAGCATCCAGTTCTGCTAGATACAATTTTATGCACCCAAAAGCATATTTTCTAAGTTGCAGCTGTACAAACTGAGCTAATTTGATCAAGAAAGCTACATTTTTGCAACTATGTGAAACTGAGTGGATTCTCTAGAGCTGGGTGTTTGTATGCGAGCCTTTCAATAACAGAGTTACGTATCTTTTACTATGCTGGGTCTAAGACACCATGTGTGCAATAGTAACACTCAGAAGACTGATTGAATTACGATATAGAATCACATAACATATTGAAACAATTATCTGGGGGTCTATTACCTATTTAAATTTTTTTTTTTTTTTAAACTATCGGCTAAGTATACAGTTTCATTCACAAACATTAAAAATGACCCATTGCTATGACAACCTGAGCCAAATAAATGTATCAATGCCCTAATTTTTTCGGAACTGTAAGTGACGCATATACTTGACACATTATTAGTAAATTATGGTTGTTGTTCGTATGTGAATTTAAGAGTTCTTTTATATATTGGACAGGAATAACGTCCAGACAGGTTACCATGGAAACCCGATTTTAAGCATGAAGCTTTTTTGCTAATGAGGGAGAAATGTATTTTTTTATCCACAATATTATTAAATAACGAGCATTTTTCAATAAGTGTTTTGTGTTGTGTTGTATGTCTTGCATGGACTTTAAAATATTTGATGTTTAATCAGGACCGTTTGATCTTTAAGATCTGAGAGATTGAGGATGAGACTATGTACAACAATAAAGCCAAGAAAGTGTCAAAACGCGTTTGGGAACATGGTTGACAAAATTACAATTTTTAGTCTAAGCTTGGCCAGACGATACTACACTGGACCTGGTAACATCAGAGAATGGACGGCTAACTCCAAATTGTAACAAATGCCCTGAGACTGACGGGCTGCCGAACGGAACTGAATTTAGGAGCTCTGCCATGGAATGTTATGCTGGTAAAGTTTTAGTAAATGTGAGAGTCCAACTTGTTATCTAATTTATTCATATCCAAACATTTTAATTTATATTAAACTTTATTACCCTATGAGCTATCTCCTTTGTTTTTTCTCCTCCCCTTTTTGTATTTAAATGTGCACGGCTACATGGAGTACATGGAGAAGTGATAAAAGGAGACAATAACTGGACTTGTCTACAATGGTAAACTATTATAGCCTTTACACGCATAGAGTGCATTTTAAAAGAAATCTACAGGATGCATGCTCTTAGTTCTTTTATCGGTGTTTGCCTATATATAGGTTTGAGGTTTCTCTTATTAAATGACTTCTGCCCCTAGTGGTATATCTTGTATAACTGCAAATAGATCCAGACTGCCTACAGCATTATCAGATCTATTTTGTTAATTTTTTAATCTTTATTATAGTGCTGTGGGTTTTTTTTTCTAATCTTCTCTATCTTTTTTATAACTGTGCTCCACATTTGCTTTATATAGATATTTTTTTAACTCTCTTTTCCCTCCACACACCTTAATTTACTAGGAGGAGTAAATACCTGCGCTGCTGCTGATGTCAGTTACGAATGGAGTTTAACTATTTATTTCATTTACTAACATGGCTCTCAGGCTGGCTTCAGAGTGTAAATGAGTTCAGACAGCAGATCCATTTCCCCAGTGTAAATGCTAATAATGCATGACGCTAGGGAAATAACAGACAAAGGCCTGCCAATTATAGCTGAAAACTGCAACACTACATCACCGCTGGCAGCTATAGTAAAAATAGTTATCAGAAGAAGACATACTAAGGTCTGTTCATTAATACTAAAAATAAATCAACAAATTAATTAATAAAAAGTTGGGGTTCCATCGGATGGAATAAACCCCTTTGGAGCTCAGAAGACTGAGCCCTTTTTGGCCACTCCACAACCCATGGGGTGAAGAAAAAGGAAAAACACTTGCTGGGTTGCTCTTTTTTGTTGTTGTTGTTGTTTAATTATTTAATTGTTATTTGAATCATATATTTTTTTGTGTATTGGAGAGAACCGATAAAGTCTATTTTATTAGATGCTGTGTATTACATTTATTTGACCAATAGACATGTGCATGGGGAAAATTTTCGGTTCGGCATTCCGAAATTCGGGACTTTCGCAATTCGGGACTTCAGCAATTCGGCACTTCAACACTTCAGAACTTCGGCAGTTCGGAAATTCGGCAACTTCGGCACTTTGGCACTTGGAGCGGTGGGTGGGGGCCCTAAATACTCATAAGGGGGGGACCTAATGTCCCCCCCCCTGGCCCCCTCCCCTGAACGGCGGGTGGGGGCCCTACATGAAAATAAGGGGGGGGAAACCTAATGTCCTCCCTCCTGCCCCCCACCCCTGTGCAGTGGGTGGGGGCCCTAAATACTAATAAGGGGGGACCTAATGTCCTCCCCCCTGACTCCCACCCGGCGCTCAGGGGTCCCCCCCATCATTTTACTTTAGGGCCCACACCCGCCGCTCAGGGGTGGGGGTTGGGGCAATACGGGACCCTTTTTAAAAAAAAAATTATTGCGTCGGTTATTATGGCTTTTTTATTTGGCCTTTATTGGAGCTGAAAAAAGAAGATTTTAGAAAAAAGAAAACATTGAATGGTAAGTTTTATTTACTTTTACAGGTACTTAGTTAAAGGGTTTGGGGACCCCTAGTCACCTGGGGAGTAACTCTTTTTTTTAGGGCCCCCATCTGCCGCTCAGGGGTGGGGGCCAGGGGGGAGGACGTTAGGTCCCCCCCTTATTAGTATCTAGGGCCCACACCCGCCACTCAGGGGTGGGGGCCAGGGGGAGGACCTTAGGTCCCCCCCCTATTAGTATTTAGGGCCCCACCCGCTGCTCAGGGGTGGTACATTAGGTCCCCCCCATTCCAATTTAGGGCCACTCAGGGGTGGGGGCCAGGGGGGAGGACATTAGGTCCCCCCCTTATTTTACTGTAGGGCCCCCACCCACCGCTCAGGGGTGGGGGCCACTGTTCACAGCTCACTGTTTAATAGACATGCCCCTACTCGCGGTATAGCGAGTAGAGGCATAATTTACTAATACTAAGTAATCTTTACTTAGTATTAGTAAATGTGGCTGAAAGACCAATTTAGGTCTTTCAGCCTTTTAGTAGATAGCTCCCTAATACCGTGGGAATTAGGGAGTTATCTACTTATTCATTCCTGTCATTACATTGACTGGCTAAGTAACTTACATTTTATATGAATGTATGTTAATTGATTGTTGTAAGTGATGCAAATGCTTACAGCTGAATCCTGGCTATGTTTTATTTAAAATTGTATACAATGTAACATTCGGCACTTCGGCACTTCAGCACTTCGGAAATTCAGAACTTCGGCACTTCAGCAATTCGGTACTTCGGCAATTCGGACATTTGGAAGTACCCCAATGTCCTAATTGCCCGAAATTCGTCCGAATTCATATTCGGACCGAAACGAATTGCACATGTCTAATGCCCAACATGTATAAGCTTATTTGCGATTGTTTTAATACCGCAAGGTAGTGCAGTGTATTGTGCTGCTCTCCACTGCAGCACTGGAAGGATTCGTTTTACTGGGGTCGTCTGCCTAATGAGAGCATATCCACCAGTAAATGGGCTTTTTGGGAGCTTATGAAACTGCAACACCATTTTGTAAATAGCTAATGGCATTGTGCTTTCTATGGTTTCCTGTGGTTTCAATGGCTGGAAAGGAGTAGAGTGCTAACATAATGAAAATACATCAGTTGTCAATTATATATTTGCTGCTTTAAAATCTGTTATACATTAAAGTGAACTTCTCATAATAGGTTTGCTTTAACAAAACCTTCGGTTTATGCTATTTTAATACCTTATACATTTTACAGATAAAGTTTTTTTTTCTTTTAAATTAGGAAAATCTTCTTGCACAAAATCATATCTGACAAAGCTCTAATCCTAACCCTAAATATTACCCCTAACCCAAACTCTAGCCTTAAAGGAACATTTTAGTCTCCTGTAGTTCCACATATTAAGGAAGTTATTAACCAATTGTTTGAAAATATAAGATGTGGAATTGTGCTAAGGTTACTGTCTAATACACTTTGATATGAATGGGATATGAAACAAAAAGACATCAGACAGAAGTACAACTTAAATTTTTGACCCCACCTGACCAAAATGTTATATATACATTGTGATATTTTGTACCATATTATTCTACAATTGATTTATTAATAATTTACTACTTCCAGATAATTATTTATTACATTATATCCCGGTTTGTTTGTTGTATATTTTACTTATCTCATATTGATTGTTCATTTAATTGTAAAAATTTTAAATCTTTCAATAAAACTATTTGAAAAGACGGTGACCTCCTCCTTGGATCGCCAATCCAATACTCAGGGGCATGCTGAGACAGGGGGCAATTACCCCCCAGGCTGCCCTAAATCCAGGGCTGTCCGCATGCAGCAAAAAAAGGAAAAAGCAGAATCCCCTGCCCCTGCCTCTGATTTTTCAACTTACCTCTCTCCCTGCAGCCTGCAGCCAGTGGAGTCGGCCGGCCTCTCTTGATGATGTCAAGAGGAGGGTACATGACTTTCACTGCTCTTCTCCCAGGCCTGCTGGGGAGACTGGGACAAGAGCAGACAAAGTCATGCCCCTTCCTCCTGACATCATCAGTAGAGGCCAGCCAACTCCACTGACTGCTGGCTGCTGCTCCTGCTGGCTGCTGCTCCTGCCAACTGCTGGCTCCTGCTCATCCCTCCCTGGCCTAAGATAAGACTCACGGAAGGGGGAATACACTTTATTTTTTTCATTTTTCTATCCCCTTCCTTAGCCCCTGTCCCCTTTCCTCAGCTCCTGTCCCCCAATCTCAGCTCCTGTTCCCCAATCTCAGCTCCTGTTCCCCCCTCTCAGCTCCTGTCCCTCTTCCTCAGCCCCTGTCCCCTTTCCTCAGCTCCTGTCCTCCAATTTCAGCTCCTGTTCCCCAATATCAGCTCCTGTCCCCCCCTCTCAGCTCCTGTCCCTCTTCCTCAGCCCCATGCACCCGCCACCACAGCCCCCATAACATCCCCACTAAAGCTCCTCTTCCCCCAATTGCAACCCATATCACCCACACCAGAGCCCCTTTCCCAAACTGTAGCTATCAACCTACTTCTGCCCTATCCCCCCACTACATTTGGTAACCCCCCAATTACAGATCATACCCCCCACTACAGTCCATAGCCCCCTACTATGGCCCTTTTCCTTTACTCAGCCTCTGTCTACTGGCTTTAAAAGTGTAAAGTGTGTGTGTGTGTGTGTGTGTCAGTATGTCTGTCTGTGTGTGTTAGTATGTCTGAGTGTGTGTGTGTGTGTCAATATGTCTGTGTTTGTATTAGTATTTCTGTCTGTGTGTGTGTCAGTATCTCTGTCTATGTGTGTGCAAGTATGTCTCTGTGTGTGTGCCAGTTTGTCTGTGTGTGTGTCAGCTAGTTTGCCTGTGTGTGTGTCAGTATGACTGTCTGTGTGAGTCAGTATGCCTGTAACAGTGTGTCTGTGTGTGTGTGCGTGTGCCTGTCAGTGAATGTGTGTTTGTTAGTGTGTGTCAAATCACAAGTGTGTGTACCTGTCAGTGAGTGTGTATGTTTAGGTGACTGCCCCCCCCCACTCTTCAATCACATTGGAAAGGTTTTTTTACTCTCCTCTTGGTGTAATGGGCCACTTGACTGGATTTGCCCCCCAGGCATAAGGCTGCCAGCCCTCCCCTGCCAGTCCTCCTTATAGAGGAGCATTGGGGAACATAAGCACATGCACGGTGCTTGCCACAATGTGGCTACGATTCCTCCATATAAAATCATTGTATTCAATAATTCTCTAAGGCTGACATGCGCACAGTATGTTACAGTAAGAAGAATCAGGAAGTAAGAATCCTGGCTCTCATACCCAGAGGGCTTGGAGGCATGGCTTGAAGCCGCACTTCCAAGACATCTAATTAGTTTAATATTGGATTTTGAGGGATAGGATGGGGAGGCAGGACTACAGGCACTATAACAACTTCAATAAGATTAAATTAATAAAGTGCCTACAGGGTCCCTTTAAATCTAAATACGACCTCTCTCCCTAAATACTAACACTAACTCGAACATTAACTATTATAACTAACACTAACCGTAAAACTCAATCTTGAATCCTTGGAATAAATGTCTTGCTATGATCGGCCTAACACAGAAACACTCCTATGCTTTTAGGGCAACTGCTAATCATCAAGAAACATTTACCGAAGTTTAATGATGACTCCTACAGGTGTGTTTTGGCTAAGCTTAACTTGCAAGATGTTTGGCACACACTTCTTTCAAATGGCACACATTAACTCCTCACATTACCTGCCTCGTACATATCTTCTCTGTATTATTAAAAAAAGTGACTAAGCAAGTTTCATATTTTAATCCTAACCGGTCTTCTACTGACCATCACAATGCCAGTAAAATATATTGTACCTAAGAGGTCACACAAGTCCACAGCTGTTTCTGAACAACACGTGCTAAGCTTTAATTTCATGTGTCAACTAGTACGTCTTTGTGTTCTGCACTTAAAACAACCTGCCTATTCTATTTTCATTTATAGCCTGCATAGGCACTGCATTGCAGCACAAACAATATTCATCACTGTTCTTTCATCGCATTAGATGTAGCAGCATTGTGAACCAGCTTTTGGACGAGCAAGATCAAAGTAATGACACACAGTAGCGCTATTATTTTATGGGTGTTAATGTTTTTACACCTGCACTGCAGCCACAAATATCTCAAGTACACAGTGTTCTCCCAGACGTAGGACATAGGACATTTGTGTTTTGGGAGATGCTTAGGTAATTGTATGTGAGATTGTTACACTCCTGAAAGAGAAGGGTTCTACAAAAAGAATTATTACCAGATGATAAATATCTCTTTGCTTGGCTGGATTTCAACTTCCCATTCTCTTGAAGTAATTTAACAGCAGTATAAAATATATTCTTTATCTCTTCTGCTACCGCTTGCCATTTCTTCACATTTGCAGAGCTCGTTGACGAATCTGTCTGAAATAAAGGCACAGTGAAAATAATGTAACATGAGAATTATCATGTAATGAAATATAATCAAATTCTGGAGGCTGGAAGTTACAGATGTTTTTTATGTATCTTTTTAAAATATAAATAAATAAATATATATATATATATATATATATATATATATATATATATATACTTATATTTTCCATCTCAACCCACATCCCAGTGTATACATTGCAAATCAACACAAAATAATACAAATATATAGTCTGGAAATACCCAATCACCTTCCACTTTGGCACAGAAATATGATTGTGTCATGTTGCCATTGAAATAGCATATGATGACCCTCTCACTCTTCCAACTGTGCAAAAGTCTTTGCAGATAAAAGTATCCGATTACAGTAGAGAAGGAGAGAGAAGGGAGGGTCTTTAGCACACGGTAGAATTTCTTTGCAGTCTGCAACAACAATCTTAAATCTACGGTATGGTACAGTTACTTGGTGTAGATATGCTTACTCCACTATGCCCATATTTGGACATTACCTTTTACATTCAAATTGAATTATTAGAATATTGTTATTTACTTATTTTTTTGTCACGCCTGCTTTATCTAACAACACTTATATTTTTGTTTCAATGCTAATATTTTAGACCTTGTTTGGAATATTGGAAAAAAGGGATATTATTTCTAAATATCGTATCCTTTCTAAAGCATAACTATCCCTCAACAGCTGTGTTAATCTCCATGTATGTGCCACTTTGCTTCCCATGTTTCAGATGAATATTATGCTACTTTTTTAAGCAACAAGAACTTAATGTCCCCACAACTACCTTTCTATTTTGCTTCTAGAGAAGGGTTCTTCTGGGTTGGCCAACACTTGGTCGAAGGCTTCTGAATTGCTTCTGTTTAGTACTCAGACTGCCTGATACGAGAACAGTATCACACTGTACTACATTATTGATTTATTGGTTTGTCCAGACACCAAGGCTATGGTTCTGCATGATACATAGTGTTCTCCAGTAGAGAGCTGGATTAATGCTGCTTTACACAGAGACTATTAAAAATGGGGAAAATTGGAGAGGGGCCAAAAAGACAGCGTAATGCAATTTCCTACAACCTGAAGGTAGAAAATACTCTTCTTTGTCAATGGTTTGTTGCCACAAAGCATTTCTGAGGGTTATTTACTAAAAAGAGAAATCCAAGTGAGTTCAAAGTTAAGTCCAGAGTAACTGACGTGAAAGCACAGCTGACCATGTCCTCTGGAATGGGCAGCACAAACACATAATTTGGTGATGTGCAAGGTGTGATGCCAAACATCATATGTGATAGAGCTTTGCAAGCAATCTGCCCATGTTAATCCCTGAGTGTGGCTGGCCATTTATCTACCAGTAAGGCTGATATGCTGGAGTCAGTGTTACTTATGGACAGGGTGGTATGTAAAAGCCCTTTAGGGCCTTCTTGCTTTTCTGTGTTTTAACCTATCAAAACCAACCCTAAAGCATTTTTTTTAAGTACATAAATTCTAAAAAACCCAAAAATGAAAGTGTAGGTACACTAAAAACTGAAACGGGGGTGTTAGTTAATGAAGACCAGGAAAAGGCAGGAATTTTAAATAACTATTTATCATCCGTATATATTAAGGAAGAACCCATGGCAATAGATGTGCAAATGATTGCTACTAAAAACTTGCAGAATAATTGTAATTGGTTAACTCAAGACAAGGTGCTGCAGCAACTAAAGGAAGTTAATATAAACAAAGCTCCAGGGCCTGACGGTATCCATCCACGTGTACTTAAGGAAGTAAGTGTAGAAATAAGTGAACCTCTGTTTTTAATCTTTCAAGATTCTTTTCTTTCAGGAAGTGTTCCGGAGGATTGGAGGAAGGCAGATGTGGTTCCTATATTCAAAAAGGGTTCAAAATCCTTGCCTGGAAATTATAGACCTGTGAGCTTAACTTCTGTGGCTGGTAAAATATTTGAAAGGTTATTAAGGGATAATATTCAAGAATTCCTTGAGAAGAACATGGTTATCAGCAAAAATCAGCACGGTTTTATGAAGCACAGGTCATGTCAAACTAACTTGATTGCGTTCTACGAAGAAGTAAGTAGAAGTATAGATCAGGGTGTTGCCGTGGATGTGATCTATTTGGATTTTGCCAAGGCATTTGATACAGTTCCACACAATAGATTAGTGTTCAAACTCAAGGAAATCGGTCTAGATGAAAATGCTTGTTCTTGGGTAGAACATTGGCTTAAAAACAGAGTACAAAGAGTTGTCATTAATGGTAAATTTTCAAGCTGGACAGAGGTGGCAAGTGGTGTCCCTCAGGGGTCTGTTCTGGGACCCCTTCTATTTAACATGTTTATAAATTATCTTGAAGACCGCATTGAAAGTCATGTTTCAGTGTTTGCAGATGACACAAAACTTTGTAAAACAATACAATGTGAGCAAGATATTACTTTGCTGCAGAGGGATTTAGATAGACTGGGGGACTGGGCACTCAAATGGCAGATGAAATTTAATGTTGAAAAATGCAAAGTTATGCACTTCGGCGTAAAGAATACACAAGCAACGTATACCCTTAATGGAAGCGAATTAGGGATAACAACACACGAAAAGGACTTGGGAATTGTTATAGACAACAAACTATGCAACAATGTGCAATGTCAATCAGCAGTGGCCAAGGCCAGTAAGGTATTGTCATGCATGGAAAAGGGCATTCATTCTCGGGACGAGAATATCATTTTGCCTCTTTATAAATCACTGGTAAGACCACATATTGAATATGCTGTGTAATTTTGGGCACCTGTTCTAAAGAAGGATATTATGGCACTAGAAAAAGTGCAGAGGCGGGCTAAAAAATTAATAAAAGGAATGGAACATATCAGCTATGAAGAAAGGTTAACAAATTTAAACCTAATTAGTTTAGAAAAACGTCGCCTGAGAGGGGATATGATAACATTATACAAATATATTTGTGGCCAATACAAACCATTGTGTGGAAATCTATTCACAAACCGGACTTTACATAGGACACGAGGCCATGCATTTAGACTGGAAGAAAGAAGATTTCGTCTAAGGTAAAGGAAAGGTTTTTTACTGTAAGAACAATAAGGATGTGGAATTCTCTGCCTGAAGAAGTGGTTTTATCAGATTCCATACAGGTGTTCAAACAGCTACTAGATGCATCCTTGCAAAAACAGAAAATTCAAGGATATAATCTTTCAATGTAGGGTAATAACTGCTTGATCCAAGGATAAATCTGACCGCCATTCTGGGGTCAAGAAGGAATTTTTTTGCCTAGCTTGTTGCAAAATTGTGCTTAAAACTGGGTTTTTTTTTGCCTTCTTTTGGATCAACAGCAAAAAACAAATGTGAGGAAGGCTGAACTTGATGGACGCAAGTCTCTTTTCGGCTATGTAACTATGTAACTATGTAACTATCTATTTTAATGACCTTCCTGTTGCCTATAATTCTTAAACTTAGTTACTGTTTCACTTTCATGTTTTCTGGAAGCTCAGTTTTACAAACATGTTGATATTTGTTTTATGTCTGCCTTTGTTTTCTATCCCTCTGGAGTGATTTTCCGTTAAGCCTTGCTACTATAAGGTCCAGAATATAAGGTTTTCAGGAATTTAGTTTCCTAACAGATTTAATAGAGAAAAAAGAAAGGAAGGCAGCGCCACTATAAACCACTTAAATTAAAAGAGCACAGAATAGGCAGACTAGAATGCAATATATATGATAGATAATAAGCAAATAGAAGTCCAGAATAAATAGTCTGACTGGTAGATGAATCAAACAAATATCTTTGTAGAGGTGAATACAGTCTTTTGTAGTGGGGGATTCTTCAGAGTGGTGTAGATGCGTCTTTGTACATCATATGAAATGAGAAAATAACAACTGATGTTATAGTATGTCCCGAAAGGGGTAGAAGCAATAAAAGAGTATATGGTCCTACTCACGTTTTCAAGAGCTATGGACTTAGCTCTAGTGTTGATAACGTACAGTGGTATAATCCCCACTTATGGGATACGTGAGGTCTTAGTATTCTTTCTTGATTAGGGAACCATATGTGGAAATAAAAGCAGGAACAACAATGGTGCTCAAAGTATAAAATGCCAGAGGTGAGAAGATAAAAAACCAAGTGGTTACTCACATTTAGTTGAACAGACTGACTGTTCAATGAATACAGCTTGAGTGGTATAATCCCCACCTAGGATTCTTGGGAGTAATATCCTCACTGGAAAGTAAAAACACTTCTGTGCCGGATAAAAGGATGGTAGTAATAAAAAAGTAAAATAATAATAGTAATAAAAAGTAAGATGGCTAACTCACAGTAAGAAAGTGGCCAAAATACCTTTATTTAAAACAATATAGTTTAAAAAACCACAACGCGTTTCGCCCTTAGGCTTTATCAAGTGGAGATCAGAAAGTACATCCTGTTACATACAGGTTTATATAGGCAGTGAACATATTAGAAAATGGCGCCAAAATGATGTCATAATTTTTTTTTTTTCTCAAAAGTGCTAAATTTTATATGTGTAAGTGAGTACATACCTATATGTGAAACATGTGATAGTTTAAAATTAAAAACGAGGTTTTAAACTCACAATACCTTACATATTCTATTTAGATACAACACTCACATGATCGGTTGCCATTTTTTTTTTTTTTTTTTAAAGTGCTAAACTTTATATGTATCAGTGAATACAAACCTATATTGGAGACATGTGATAGTCTAAAATTTAAATTAAAAACAAGGTTTTATACTCACAATACCTTGCATATTATTTAAATAGAACAGTCACGTATATAAGTCACATTGTATAAATATGTACTTCATGCACAAAATAATTATAGAAGATAATAAAATATAAGAAATATATTATAAAAAATTAATTATAAAAAATTATAAAAAATTAAACAGGTCGAACTCTACATTAAGACCTTCGGGGGTAAGGGTTTTTAAAAGGAACACCCAGTGCATTTCTTTTTGTCCCAGTAATTTTTTGAGGTCACCTCCCCTCCAGGGTAATTTACATCTTTGGATCCCAGTACATTTTAGAAATTTAGGGTCTTTGTTGTGTTGAATAAAATGCTTTGAAACAGAGTGATTAGGGTAGCCTTTGATAATATTTCTACAATGTTCTGCTAACCTTATTTTTAAGCATCGTGTGGTCATACCCACATACTGGAGGCCACATGGGCACTCCAATAGGTATACAACATTCTTAGTAGTGCAACATATTAAATCTTTGATAGGGTATGTAATACCGGTTTTGTTTGAGGTGAATTGTGTTGTCTTTGATGTGCTGTTTTGGTCAGTGGATCTGCAGACAATGCATCTGTTGCATTTGAAAAAACCTTTAGAATTTGATAAAAATGATGGATTGCTTGTATTGGCTTTTTTTGTATAATTTTTAGTAAGCATTGTCTTTAGGTTTGGGGCCCCTCTAAAAATGATATGGGGTTTATCTGGGATGAGTGTCTTTAAAATTTCGTCTTGTTTTAAAATGTGCCAGTGTTTTTGAATAGTTTTTTTCACAATTTTATTCTTATTGTCAAAGTTAAAGATGATCGGCATGGATGGTGGGTCTTTATTTTTATTCGTATTATATTCTAAAAGCTCGAGTCTTTCTTTTTGTTTCACTGCTTTGAGGGATTCTTCTAGCTTTTCTTTTGGGTAATTTTTACTGATAAATTGAGCTTCTAGTGTTCTAGCTTGTTCGTCAAAATCTGTATTAAGGGAACAGTTCCTGCGAAGACGTAGGAACTGACCTTTAGGGACCCCATCTAACCATGGTTGGTAGTGGCAGCTTGATCTGTCAATGACTGTGTTGGTGCACACTTTTTAAAAAAAAGTTCTAGTGTTAATATTCCCATCCTGGATAAAAATTTGGATGTCTAAAAAATTTATTAAATCTTTGCTGTGTTCTGATGTTAAAATGATGCCACTATTGTTGTTGTTTAGATGATTTAAAAAAAGTTTAAGTGAGGTTTCAGGACCTTTCCAGATAAAAAACAAGTCGTCTATGTATCTAAAATAGGATACTAGGTTTGCTTTCCAGGGGTGATCTCCCCAGATTGCTTTAGACTCCCAATTGTCCATAAAAAGATTGGCATAACTTGGTGCAAACCTAGTACCCATAGCTGTGCCTTGTCTTTGAATGTAAAAAGTGTCTAAAAACCAAAAATAGTTATTTGTTAAAATAATTTAACTTTTACTTTTTAGGTGTGCTGCCACTTTTTACTTATTTATTATTGTTTCAGTTGTATTTTGTATAGATAGAGAGCGCTGATCCCTTCCTTCTGTTCTAACAGATTTAATGCCCGTATTTATTCGTGTATTCAAATGTATCGGGATCAAAAACAAAAATCTGTGTCTCGGGAGAGCTCATTATCTTCTCTCGTTATTAATTAACAACAGAAACTTTCCCATACAGGTATTACTGAAATATAGATAAGAAAACTGTGCTGATATAAAATAAGGAAATAAAATATACTTAATAACCCCCCCCCGAACAAAACTGCGAACAACTGGGATACTTCCAAAATGGTTTGATGAAAACACAAAAAAGTGGGAAAAATCATACAAAAAAATTTACAGAGCTATTTTCTTTTTACAAATATCATAGTTCTGACACCTTAATGGCACTAATGGTTTCTGTTAAATATAAATATTCGTCTCTTCAATTAAAAATGGAAATGTACATACAGAATGGTACGAGGTTAAAAGGCTCAAACTAGAGACAGAATACAGTCAATTAGATATTATTTAGTAATGTGACTGCTATGTTTGCTAACTAGATAAGCCATTAAGAGGAAATCTGTGACTGGTTTTATAAAGTGCTGTAGAAAGGTGAGATTTCACTATCAGAGGTATAGCTAGATATGCTGTACATATTCTCAGTGCTGGCACAGGTAGACAATGAACAATATCATGCTGTTATCATTCCTTCTTTTAAAGGCACAGCAAAGCTCAAAGCTAACTCTATGGTCAGTGGAGAAAATACTGACTTACTTTACATCTGGACCGCAAATGACACAAAACACATTCTTTGTACTTATCATTCAACACTTATAATAATGTTACCATTTACTGACTGACTCAGAAGGACAGCATGCATGCGCATGACACACAAAAGAAGCAATCCTTATTAAGATTGAAATCAACACGGAACTAATGTTCGCACCTACGATAGAGTGACTGTGTAGAAACAACAGAAACTTGTGTTTACATCACATTTTTATGAGGAAATACCTTGAAAATCCAGAATTTCTATGAAAATTATATTTTACTTAATTCATTCTGGATTTATTTTTGTTTGTGGGTTACTTTGAAACACAACAACAAAGAGATAGCAATCTAAGAAAGTGTTATAGCACAACAATGGGCTCTGATGAAATGGATAATTCTGATTTATATAAATGTGAAATTATAACACTCTTAGGTCCTTCACAACATGAGATTAGGCAAATCCACTTAGACCTGCTTTAAGTCTGTACGTAGCTCACCATTCAAAAAACTGAACTTTTTATCTGCATTTTGTGAATGGTGAGCTACGAACAGACTTAAAGCATGAGCTGATGGTTTCAGTCTATCAGCGTCGCCCACTCTAGGGCTTCCTGTTTGATGCCTTAGATGATGAATGGAAGGGAAGGGGCAGAGCTAAAGGTTGCTGGACGAAAGACTTTAAAAAATGGCTGAACCCCTTGAGGTAAACCGGCACCTGCGACCTACCTGCATTATAACAACTCCTTTCTGATGAAGTTGTTATAGTGCTGGGAGTGTCACTTTAAATGAGCTGGGTAACTCCTTAGCCTCCCTTGCCTGCTGTAATTCTACTAATAGGTTTATTAATATGTTGTGGACAAATTTCTTTTTCAGAACAGAATGACTGATATCGACTAAAGAAGAACTTACAGGGTTGTTATGATTCTTCAGCATTTCTGCTTTGGATCTGAGGTAATAGGCTGGAGGAACTGCATTCTCATCTCTGCAATACCATTCTTCTAGAATCCTTGTTTCCAGTTTGGCTTCAATAGCAGCATCCAAGATCATTTCAAATTCTGATGATTCAACCTCCCCGGGTATCCGAATGGTTCCATATTTTTCTCCAAGCAGACCCTGTGTATTAGCATTAACATAGTTTAGTTCAACATTCCTTTTGAACTAAATCAATTTAATTAAATCTGATTATTCTGAATATATTTCCTGGAATAAATATGAATTAATACAATTGTTCTTTTACGATAAAATGGTGAAGACAAAAGCATCCAGAAAATTTCCCTTGCAAGAAATGATTTTAAATAAAAATATACATTTTATTTTAAAGTCAGGAAATGTGCTAAAATAATTCATAATTTTATTTTTATATATTTGCACACGAAGGTTATAAACAAGTAATTCATTCCTAAATTACAAATAGTGATAAATACTCAAATATGGTTGTTACATTGGCAAGAAAATGTATATGAACCCTTTATAAATGACTGCATTTATGTATAAATTTGTCATAAAATCTGGTTTGATGTTCATATACGTTTTACTGATCAATAAACTCATTCTGTTTTAACTGATAACACACAAATTATTGTATTGTTCTTATACATATTGAATATATTATAATAATTTAACATTCACACTGTAGGTTGGAAAAGTATGTGAAACCCTAGGCCAGATTTAGGCAACCTTCGGCACTCAAGATATTGTGGACTACATCTCTTTTGATCCCTTACAGAATTATGGCTAAGAAAGATGTAGTCCACAGCATTTGGATGGCTGAAGGTTGCTCCTGCCCCAGGCTAATGACTTCATCAAAAGCTAATTAGAGTTGGAAATTGGCAAACCTGTTGTCCAGTAAATAAAATGAGATCGGAGGTGAGAGTTAGAGCCAATATAATTTATAAAAAGCACTCAAACATTGAAAGTTTGCTTATCACAAAAATCAGTTGTTTGTGTAAACAATGCCGAACAATAACAGATCTCTCAGAAGACCTGTGGTCAAGAATTGTTGCATTGTATTAAGACGGAACGGCTTACAAAGTTATCTCGAAGAGTTTAGACATCTGTTCACAAAGATGGAGATGACTTAGTACTCTGGCTACTCCCTAGAAGAGGCTGTCCAATCAAGATGGAACAGCACACAATTCTCAAAAAGAATTGGACCTCCACATGACTCCCATGATGTCACAAAGAATTGGTGCCAAGTAGAGGCGAGAACTTCAACTGGCTTTGGACTAAAGTAAGTAAAACTTATTGTTTAACTTTTTTTTTATTTTTTTTAGCAATTTATGTGAGGTGGCAACAGGCTATTATTTGGTGGAAAAAATGGTTGGACTAAGTTTTCAATCTTTTTTATTTTTAAACAAATGCCTATTTACTCCTGTCCTAGCAAGGACAGAAATATGGTGCAAAATGGGTTAACTGTTTTTCAGCATACCCCCTCCGCAGCTTCCATCAACCTGGCATATAGGATGTTATTCATGTAGTGATGACCTCTGCTGTTTAAGTTGCCGCCTGCTGCTGGTGCCTGATTGCTGATTGAAGTGGAGTTAAAACCACTCAGCCTCCTGCCCCACACGTGTCTGGCATGCTGCAGCTCATTTCAAATATAAGTTTGTAGTAAGAGGGAGCATGCATATCCAGGAGTGCGTGTGTACGTTTGTGTGTTTGACTGTCCAGGTATGTATGTATGTCTAGGAATGCGTGTATCATATATGTATATCCTGGCATGTGTATGAATGTGTCCAAATGTGTGTGTATGTCCAGGAGTCTGTGTATGTACAGATGTCAGTGTGGATCAGAAAGAGTGTAATGTTAGGTTATGAATGTATGAATAATTGTTTGGTTTTATATTTGAATTAGAATAGAATATTGGGTTAGAATGACAGAGTTAGAAGCACATTTGTCAATTTTCAGTTTGTTTATGTTATTTAGTGGTGATAGCAATAAACCAAAATTAAACAAAGAAAGGAAAAGAAGGAGCAATGCATAGGTTGACTGTTTAGTGAATCAATAGACAACTTTTCAAATATTAAAAGTAAAAAACCTGTTTATCCTGAGTGGTGATTAAAAATAAGAGTAAGCTAATTAGAAAAACATTTTAGGAAGTTCGAGTTTTTTTCTTCTGAGGCATATCATATGATAGCACTGACAAAACATTAAAGATTAATCTCTTAACAGCATTAGGGCGCTCCATGCCGTCCTCAAAATAGTGGGCTTTAATATCCTTAGGACAACATGGTACGTTCTACAGTTCTGGTGTGAGCAGGGATTTAACAATAGGGTTCCTGATATCTGGGGCTCCTCTCTGTCAGCTGGAACCATGACTGAAAAGCTGTCAAAGTGAGTGTTGCAGATATTCTTCTAAATTCATTTAAATAACTGTGTGATTGGAAGGGACAGCATGAAAGAGCTGCAACATAAGAGGGAGATCTCCCTTTAATGTTGTGTTTACACTGTAGATAGCTCTCTCAGACACATTTTGAAATTCAGTGGTGAGAGCTGTGTATCATCCTGGGCATTTTGGAACCCTAAGGCCTTTCGGGGGCTCTAGCCTGGGTCTGCCCCTCCCAGTGCCCTAGTCCATGTAACTTTTCACCTATACATACAAGTACAGTTTACTCTCCAAATTTGTTGCTTTCAAATGAAAGACCTTATTTAGCAATGTAATTCCTATTTTAATAGGCCACGATGAACGCACCTAAATACACAGTTTTGGGAAATGCCTGCGTTTGGCTGGGGAAACACAGTTTTTCTTTGGTATGGCAAATAGATGAAAATTGAAAAAAGAAAGAGTAGGAAAGAATAGAAGAAGAAGGGATTGGGAAGAACAACACTTTAATATGGTATTCTGTGTACTATTTCTACTTGACATTTGCTATAAATATAATTTATTTATTTGTTATTTTGCGTCAAAGACTGTCAAATGCTGATTGATTCAAATTTGAATCTAATTGAAGGGACCAAATAGTGCTGTTAATAATATTAAATCTGTTTAAACAATGCTTGTCTGGTAAAGCTGTGCTAATGATCATATTAAGATGCATGTATAAATTTGGGCTTACCACTATAATTTTTGCAATGGGTTGTTTCAAAATCCTGAAGAGAACAATGAAAAAAACACTAATCAAATTTTCATAATAAGGTAATCCGCGGGCTTCTGTAATAATATATCAATATACATAATTAATGTAAAATAATCCCTGCTATCCTTGGCATTCATTCATTGAATGGGTTATTCCCTTTTGGAATAATATAAAGAAAAGGGTGGCTGTCATTGCTTAGAATTCCATTGGTCTTTATGCCATCATTAAACTATCACAAATCAAAGCCATCCGGCATAAACTATAATAATCCTGGATTATACAAAGACAGCCCACTCTACTACTTTAATACTTTGTATCAATTTCTCTATGTCACTGCATCGCCCCCAAATGACTCTTGCAGCATTCCATATTTATAAAATAAAAGGACAATGCATACACCCCCCACATTGGATAATTACAGTAACTGCTTACATATAAAACTTTCTAATTGTGTCCCCCATGACATCTCCTCCAGTTCCCTTTCCATTTTCCTGGCAGACCAGTGAATATGTATTCCAGGGACAGACCAGATTAGATGCAAAATATTTAAGGGCGAGAGTGTAAGGTTACTCTTATTAGAGGAATGGGGGGTAACACCTAACTGTATCAACTGTACGTATGAAAGGAAAAATAAATTAGGGATAAAAAGACAGAAAATCCCTATAGAAAAAGGAGCACCCCAAAAGTAAAACTTAACTTTTATTAAAGTCCTTGTATTCCAGGTACACACACATTTTATTGCACCTCTATCAAAACACTCAACACTTTACAACATTGCCGTACAACATACAGCCATGCTTTGCGTCTGATAATAGTGGAGGCACAGAGAAATGTGCACTGGTAGAATGCATACATGTCTTTCTCCACCAGTCATTGGCTCACAAGGAAAGTTCTACAAACTCCCTTTGTAATTGAAGAAATTTTGTGATGCCCACAGTGTAGAGACATATCGGTTTAATATAATTTAAGAAATAGAAGGCATATAAATAGGGATAGTGTGGGAACATTGTTTCATCTGCAAATAAGACAAGAGGATGGCAATCCAATGTGTTGCACTCAAGCCCTGTCTATATATTATTTTTTTTTATTATTTTAAGATCAACTCAGCAAGTGTAATCTCTCCTTGCTGCCATACTACACCCTAGAGACACAACATTACTAACTTATCGGGCATAAGACAATAATTGTTCTATTTTCTCCATACGGAGTAATGATTTAGGGATTAGTAGTGTCGTACTTGGAATAAAAATACAGATTTCTGTTCTTGTGATAGCTTTAAAACCCCTTGACAATCAAATTATTTTTTCTCTGCACGCAGTCTACTTAAATGTACTATCTACCTGGGATTTAAACCTGTATGGTAATACCTGTCATTTGTTTTACAAATCCTCTTTATGTTTATGAAGACATATAAATCCCTGTATTGTTCAAATGTCTTTTTTTTCGTCTGGTTTTAATTTATGTGGGTATTATGTCTATCTAGCAATATTAATTTTATATCATAGTGGCATTTTTAGGAATTTGCATTTTTTAAAATACCACCAGATTCATTTAAACACCCACAATTAGGTTATTTTAAATCTATTTTTTATCATTCCTACTCTGTAACAAATCAAAAGAAATGGTTTTTCTGCATCTTGCTGAAATACTCTTTAAAATTCCTAAAGTTTTGATGAATTTATGAAAATTGTGTCATTTACATTTGTTTTAACATTTTTATACATGCTATTGTTGGTTTATACTCTGTTTATGGGCTAGCTATGTATACCACGTTACATATAAATACCATGCTAATTTGTTTAGACAAAAAAAAAAACTTGAATGACATAAAATGACATAAGAATAACATAATTACATACTTGTAGAGATAATAATCCACCCAGATGTTTTTATTATACGTGTAATCTTTTCATGACTAAAGCTGTTTCAGGACGATGATGACTTAAAATAAAATCAGCACTGCATGTCATAATCAATGTTGAAACTGTGTTGCTCCAGGTGTTACATTTAATGTGACCTGCTAAATCACGCTCATTTGATAATATACTAAACTCCAAAGATTTCTATTTAAATCACAAAAATCCAGGCTAAAATAGCTAACTATAGCAGAATTGGAGAGTGTTTCCAAAGAAGCTATTATTTCTTAATGTTTCCATTAAGATGTCAATGTGCTACATTTCAGGTTTTAAAACAGACACACAAAGCACCAAAGCCACTTTAACTTAATGAAGCAGTTTTAGCATACTGCATGCCCATTCTCTGACATTTAGGAATAAATCACTTTTGCTTTTCTTTATGCAACAATAACTACACATTCTGGCTGCAACTTACATGGACTTCATTTTTTTTTTCAATTTTCAATCAGATATTACAGCACAGTGTGTTTATTTCTGAAGCTTGTATTTCCTGCTAGTGGCTTTGCTATATATACATACACATATATAGACACTGACATTCAGACACACGCACAATGACATGCACAAGCACATACAGACAGGTACTGACACACATACACAGGCAGATAGGCAAACAGACACAGATACAGACAGGCACACACTCATAGATAGGCATGAACAGGTCATATATAAATAACAGATATAAAAAACAATATATTTATTTTTTTTTCAATTTATGTTTATTTATTAAACGGGTATTTATTAATTGAAGCAGATCTGACATTGTTTTCTTGGCAAAGTTTAGCCATTATTAGTACAGTATTAGCCTTATGATACTGGGTGGTTGGGGCTCAGAATTAGGTCAGTGCTGCCACATCCCCAGAATCCCTCCCATATCTCCACTGCAGCTCCCTAAAGGAAAAGTTCCCACTGAATGCCCAAAGCTGATCTCTCCTTGATTGCCATGCCTGGGTCAGGATGGGCAGATAGCTTTTCATGCAGTAAGGGTATAGTACACCAAGCCTTGCACTGCCGCATTCCATTACCGACTTCTAATGATATGCAGTCTAAAATATTTGTGGCACAATATTCAGTCTGGAGCACCACTAGCCCCCTAGCAATGCACCTGTCTCCTGCTCTGTTAATTAGAAGTTAATCACATACAAGCTGGTGTTGCAGGCGATTAGCAGAGCATTACATAAGAAATTCTAAATTAAACACCGTGCAAGCTAAACATTTAATAGGTATACTAGCATTTAATTTCAGTCCAGAAAAGCATAGACTTTTCTAAGCCTCATGGCAATGCTTTACAGACCTGGCAATACTCCAACAAGTAGGAAAACCATGTGAAAACTAAACTTTAATGATGCATTCTGCACATTGTGAAGCCACAGAGGAATTTTAGATCTACACGCCAATGAGTTCTAGCAATTGGATCAATGTTCCATAACATCAACTGACTGAATAAGATGTGAGAACAAGGGTGGTAGAAGGACAAAAAAAATTATAGAGAGAGATTTGGAAACATCTCTACGAATCTCTACTAGTTTTTCTTTTTGAAGGACAAACTTTCTTTTTTCTTTTCTTCTGTGCTTCTAACCTACGACTCAGCTTGACCTGGTATTTAAACATGTTACAGGCCTCGGTCCTGTAAATGGATCTAATATGAAATTCAATGGGATAACAATGGGAAATAACTAATGGCATAAGAAGATGGGATGCATAACAAAGTTAGAAACAGACATGGTATTGATGTTAGCACCCCTGTCAAAATGACAGATCCTTGTAAAAGATTAAAATTTAAATTAAAATACCTCCTCCTCCTGCTGCCTCTATTTGAGCATTTCACTAACGTAATTTATTGCAACCACTAGCTGATTTTCCCTAAAAGCACTTCGGGTGAATGTGTCTCTTATACAGTATTTTCCCCTTGTTCATTCAGCAAGAAATTTAATACAAAATGAACAGATACTAATGGACAATTCCTACAAAAGCCCTGAACAGCTCCTCTGAATCTGCAGTTAGTTTAGCCTTATTCCTAGCAATGCTCGAAAAAGGTATATAAATCGTCAACTAAGTGAGTGTTGGAAAATTAAGAATTAACTCGAGTTGGTGAATGGTATTTAAAGATCATCACAGATTTAATGGACTGAGTATCTGGCATAGAAGAATAGTACAGGATTTAGTCTTACTGTGCAATTTCCCCATTGTCAAGATTTAGTGTACTAAGGGCACATTTGTTGTCTACGTCATCATAGCAACCTGGCCTGTATAAATTCTAAAATAGAACATCCAAATTTTTTTAGTCACCAAAGAGTTGCATAAAACTGCATATGAAAAACAAGTAGCATATTCCATTCAAGTTCACCTTCTGTTGGAACTGGGCAGTTATGAATCGTAAAATAAAGGTTTTCCAAGTGTCGACTCACCACAGACACTCTGTATAGGGGTTGATTCATACTTTTTAAGTCATAGAATAAGTAAAAAGCTCTTCTTTTTAATATATTTGCAGTTTAGTTTAAAAGTTTTTTTTACTATATGTAAGTGTATGGAAGTCTAAACCACAGCATTACACCAGACAATAGCATTAAAGGGACAGTATAGTCACCAAAACAACTTTAGATCGTACCCCTGCAGTTTTACTGCTCAATTATCTGCCATTTAGGAGATAAATCAATTTTGCATCTATTAATGTAGCCCTATCCACACCTCCCCTGGTGGGATAGGGCTACATAAATAGTGACTGATACAGCCTGCATGAAAACAAAATGGTTTCATTTTCAATCAGATTATCAGTTATCTTACTTTAAAAGGTTATATCCCTGCTCTGTAAATTTAACTTTAATTACATACAGGCTCCTGCAGGGTCTAACATGCAAATAACAGAGCAGGATATAAGAAATTGTAAATTAAACAGAGTTAGCAATAAAGGAAGTGTAAACAGACAACTCTTTACAGGAAGTGTTTAGGAAGGCTGTGTAAGTCACATGCACAGAGGTGTGGCTAGGGCTGCCTAAACAAAGTGATTTAACTCCTAAATTTCAGAGAACTGAGCAGTGAGACTGCATGGGCATGATCTATACACCAACATTGCTGTTTTGGTGACTATAGAGTCCCTTTAAGTGGCAAGTTGGAGGCTTCAACGTGTAACCAGGTGTAATAAAATATAAACAGGATGCAAGCATATGTAATACATGTAACAAGGGTATGGTCAAAAACAGGATACCTATAGGGATGATTACAAAAGAACAAAAAAAGGGTGGTGGGGCCTGAATCTCAACCTGGTCGGACATGTTTGTCTGGAGCTCCGACAAACCTGAGATTATTCAAAGGGAATTGTGCTGTCTGAGAGCGGGTACCACGACGAAACTAAAAGCGAGACATATCTACAGACACACTAACCCCACTAAGCCTGTTATAGCTCCGACGGGCACATCATGTCCCTGGCCTGGTGACCTCCAAAGGCGCGTGGCCTGCTGTCTGGGGGAGGCGGCCGATCCCCTGGCGGAGGAAATCTGCTCACAGTGACTAAACTGGAGCCCCGTCACCCCCCCTCTGGACCGGTGGGGGATATTCCGGTCCCCGCTGGAATGTAGCACTACCGTACAGCAACAGAACCGTCTCCAGCGGACTCTGAGCGACACATAAGCATCCAGCATGGCGCTACCAAGATGGCTGCCGAGCCGCAACTAAAGCAGAGCAACCTGGGCCTACTGGCCCAAGAGTGGAGGGAAGCTTTTGAAACCAAGTTTGAAGCAATCTGCCAGGCGTTCTGGCATAAACTTGAAGCGAGATCTCTCCTGCCAGCATCACCTGTCAAGAGAATGCCCGAAGCTACCATCCTGACTGCCCGATACTCTTCTGGGCTGGGAGCACACCAGGAGTTTACTCCATGCCGTCCATACACCTATGGAGACGCCCGGGATGAGGAAAACCCGCGGGCCCACAAGCCAACCACTGAGATTGGGAGGCTTCATGGACACAAGGCAAGGGCTCTCTCTAAGGCCCAGAGCCGAAGATGCTGGAAATCATGACGCAGCGGGAACACCCATACGGAACGGCGAACCCGGCAAAACACAGCATGCCCCCCTTCCTCCAGCGGCCATCGAACACAAACCCTGGCTGGGAGAAACAATGTCGACCTGTGGACATTACCTCTGAGCAACACCGACAAGGCAACTCTGGGGGACAATACCATACCAGCTGCTGGCGTGGGCTGAGGGACACTCTGAGACTCTTAAGTTACTCAGCTTGTTTATTTGCTAAGAGCCTAGCTATATGCTTAAATCTGGCTGTGACGCTGGGTAAAAAACCTTCCTGTTTGCTAAACATAGTGCTTAAGCTTGTTTGTTTTCTTAAGACTTATTTTAGTCTAAATTTTTGTCTCCTCACTAAACAACATATCTTTAGAACACAGTTAAGACATGGAGGCCTTGCCTGACATAATATAAAATGTGCACTAATCTACTTGCTACATAAGTAAGTACCATGTTTTTTTATTTATTTTTTGCTATGCCATGAAACCATTCTGTCTTTCATAATTATCCTACCACACATTACTCTTCTATCATTTATTCTCACACAGATCGATGTAGTATTACAGTGGCTAGTTCAGCTCCAGTCTATTTTCTCCTGTTTGCCTAGGATGTTCAATAACTTTATTATTTAGAAAGTTCCATCTGTGTCTTGAGTATCTTAGCTGCAGCATATATTCAGAGTTTTAGACACATTTGCCTAGCTTGATTTTTTTTTTTTTTTTATATTATAAAAGTGTGCAGAATTGACAAATGCCATTTCACTGTTTTGTAATGTAACTTATCTTGCCTGCTCTCGCTGTTGTGGCATTACAAGCTAAAGAACAAAAAAAGATACATTTAATACAACTGCATGAGGACCTCCAGCGTCAGATCATTTTCCATAGGAATGCATTAGACCCGGGATAGAGGAGGGGGCGGACCCTTGACCCAGTTCCAAGGGACATCGGCGATGGGATAAGTTAAGTAAATAAAGTTTTTTTTTAACCCTTTATTTACTAGTGGAGGGGGGTGGAGGGGGAGGGGGGGGAGGCAGAGGGATAGGTAGTGCCAGAATACAGCTTTGTATTCCTGGCACTACAGTATCCCTTTAAACAATATGTAGGCTTCCCTAAACTGGATAGGCAGCCTTATTTAACTTCTTGAGATCTTATTGTAGCTGCAATAGCATGCAAAGCCATATATATTAAGGGTATCACACACAATGCACCCTGTCTGATGTGGTCTACTGCACCATATCCAAACCTTTGACATGTATGAAAATTGTCATCAAGGGGAAGCTATAGTCTTGAAAATATATATTTTTCAAGACTATAGTTTCCCTTCTGTTCACTTACCATTGCTACTAAAAAAATAAACAAGTTTAAACGCTTGTATACCTTGTTTTCCAGCTCCTGGACTCCTCCTCTGTTTTCTTTGGAAAACACTGAGCTTTTGCCCATATATGAATATATACTTGACCAATACCTTTTGTTTTTGGATTTTTCTTCAAATCTATTCACATTGATTTCCGTGCCATCCACTTGGCTTTTGTCATGGTCTCCGCTCCATCTGGACGCTGCCGTACATGTGATGACCCTGTGCGTCACTCTGGCATCCTTTTTGATGTGTACTGTTGTAACTTGCCTCCCTCTTATACACCTTGATGTCTGCGTCATTTATTTGAATCCACAGCAACCCAAGGCAAATGAGCAATAATGGTTGTGAATGTTTTGGCATCATAATTGATGCAAACTAATAGAACTGATTCTTGGTCTATTTAAGGACTCATTTCTTAATGGTCTGTTATGGTCTGTCCCCAGAGTGCATTTTTTTGTGTGGTGTGCATCTTCTGGTTTTGATGTGGCTATGTTATCTGTCTGCCTGTTTCAATTTTCACTTTTGCAGGCTGTGTTCTATACAGTTGTACATTAAGTCCAGCAAATTGTGATAAGGTTACTACCTTTAGTACAGAATTCTCTTTGCCCTTGGTTGCATTTTGGAGTATACCTGTCTTGACAGCTTTATAATTAACCCCTTCTTATTTCCTGGAATCTCTTGCTAAACCCAGTGGGCACAGCTCATTAACTAACATTCGCTGTAATGTATTTATATTTTATATGTATAGAAATAGCTTTACTTTGCTTTATATACGTATATAAATAGCTTTGCTTTAACAAAAACCCCAAACATGGGATTATTCTAGGGGTTATATATCTCCAGATTCTCTGAGAAATGCTTGTTTGCTACTTGGATTGAGGCATTATAACATTCTCATGTTACCATGTACTTTGTCTTTCCGTATATATGAATTTTGCAATTTATTGTCATCTGGTAATTCTGAATACCACTTAACTACTTAACCTCCAGTATTTTCAGACTGTACCATACCTTGCTCATTGCTGCATATAGTTTTGTGGACCCAGGACATACTTGAAAGTGAGAGAAATCTCAATGTATCTTTCCTGGTAAAATATTTTATAAATAAAATAATAATATCATGAAGCTTCTGATCTACTGTACAGCCCTACACTTGTGCTAACTTATTAAATTAAAATACTTATACTACACATCACAGAGCCTCCCTGCATAATCTGGAATTCCTGTTAGTATAAAAACCCTATTATCCTCCTCCGTTTTAGAATGTACTTAAATATGCTCTGTTAAACTTTATGTAATGTCTGTTAATCATCAACTCGTCTGAAACGTGAAGATATTGTACACTGCTCAAGAACCTGCTGTCCCACTACAAAAATATATACAAATAGCAAACACAAAGAATAAAGTGGACTTAGATAGACAGATTTAGATTATGTTCCCTGAGCATAATATAAAGACTGAGACACATACTGACTGAGACAAACACACACACACATTCTCTCACAAATTGCTATTTTTATTTTTATTTAATCCACCCAGCCTCCCTACCTCTTGGAGAGCTGAGTTTATCTTTCCGTGGCATCCAGTGTGTCTCCTCTCAATCTTCCTGCAGTTTCTCTCTGTTCCTCTGCGCGCTCTCTGTAGTGATGCCGGTGCTGGAGTGACATCATGTCACTAAACAGCGCACAAGGGAGCAGAGAGGAACTCTCCCTAGCGTGCCACGCCTCCATGCTCCCTGCGGCGGCCGGTTTTAATGTTTAGCAAAGGGCTGACAAATGCCAGGTGCCAGGGTGACATGTCTAGTCGCCATGGCGACCTGGAATTTGTCGAGCCGTGTGTATGTATGTGTGTGTGTGTGTGTATATATGTGTTTATAACTGCCCCCCTACTTTTGTCCCTGGTCCCTTTATGTGCCCCCCAAAGTATGAATCCTGGAGATGCCACTTATGTGAAGGCAGTAGCTTGGAAACCTTCACCCTCTTAGGTCTGTCGCCTAGCAGCGGCTGTTCCACTCAACGGACTTATGAGTCTTACAAAAAGTTCAGCACAAAACTGACTTGACACACACACACACACTCTCTCTTTTTGATTAGAAAGCAAAGTTAAAATAAATAATTGCAAACAATTAAAAACCTAATCCTGTTTTTGTGGCATTGTAGTTACTGGCAGCATGAGATTGATTTTATTAAGGTTTTACATAATTACTACAAACTATAATTTGCTGCAAAGAACCATTCTGAGTTACTCTTGGTTGTTTCGAGATTCAGTTTTGTAAATCTTTAAACAGTAAACATGTTACAATTTAATTGAAGACTCAGAATACCAGAATTGTGCTACAATCATTTAGTCAAATACATTAATATAGTAAATTTACAAAACAAACTATAAAGCAGGATTTTATTAAAATGCTACAATGACACCTGCCAAGGGCTGGGATATATTAGGCAGAAAGACTAATATAGTCAGTTCTTGACAAGGGCCAAATAGTGATGGCTAGACGAATGGGTCATAGCACCTCCATAATGCCAATCCTTTGCAATGGTTAGTACCTACCGAAATTTGATTTGCAAATTTCCCAATAACTCTCTCAATATATATGTATGTGCATGTGTGTATATATACATACAGTACTATAGTAGTGGACGTAAGGCTAAAGCACAGAGGACAAATTCTACAAAAGAACATTTCTCCATGCATATTATTGTGAAGCAAATACAAGCAAGTGTGGCTTTGTAAAAGGGTCAATCAAGTAATAACCAGTAAGGAATTGGCATCCAAAACATTTAAATCTGGTAGGTCAATAGCATCCTGTAACAAAAATATGCATGCACACAGGGCTTGCAAAAAAAGCATATGGGCTAAATAACAAAAGAAAAGGCTTGTAGCCAAAGAGACCCTGACCAATGTTATGTCATGTTATGTTAAAAAAAAAAAAAAAAGGTTAACATAGTTGCCAAACTTCGAAAACAAATTCAAGGGACACTTTGACATTTGGTATGCACTATACATATATACATATAGTATGCACACAGGTGTATACAGACATACACAGAAACATTCAAAGAGATACACACACAATAACACACACATACATATGTTGAATCTCACATCTGAAAACAGTGGAAAACAGACCAAACAGTGTTGTTGTTTTCACCTCTTGATTTGGCTTCTTCAGACATCTAAGGATGCTCATTTTGTAAGTAGGAGTCCAGTAGTGTTTCTTTAGGTGTTTTCATATTGTCAATATTGTTTTTTTTTCTCCTTTTAATGTGAAAACTCAGAGGAGACCTCTTAAAGAGACAGGAACAATTGAATAGTACTATTTTATATGAAGGGTTGCTATTTTGGGTTTTGTAAGAAAAGTGTTCCATGTATCACATTTTATATTTTGTTTTGGTGTAACACTAAAGGTTATAATAAATTTAGTACAAACTGTTAATTGCTAACTTGTTCATTAGCAACCATATAAAATGCTCAGCCACAACATTAAAACCGAAGACATGTGAAGTTAATGACATTTATTAAAATGCTACAATGACACCTGCCAAGGGCTGGGATATATTAGGCAGAAAGACTAATATAGTCAGTTCTTGAATTTCATGTGTTGGAAGCAGGGAAAACGGGCAAGTGAAAAGATCTAAACAAATTTGACAAGGGCCAAATAGTGATGGCTAGACGAATGGGTCATAGCACCTCCATAATGCCAATCCTTTGCAATGGTTAGTACCTACCTAAAGTGGTGCATGGAAGGATAATTGGTGAATCAGCTTCCAGGACATGGGTGCTCAAGACTCACTGATGCACATGGGGAGCAGGGGCTAGCCCGTCTGGTCCTTTCACACAGTAGAGTTACTGTGGCTCAAATTGCTGAAAACCTTAATACACACAGTGCACCACAATTTGCTGCGTATGGTGCTGTGTAGCTGCAGACCAGTCAGAGTGCCATTATGACCCGTGTACTCCACCGAAAGCTTTTTTAATGGGTACATGAGTGTCAGAAGTGAACCATGAAGCAGTGGTTGCCTGGTCTGATAAATCACGTTTTCTTTTAGATCAGGTGGATGGCAATATGCATATATGTCGTTTACCTGGAGAAAAGATGGCAACAGCATGTCCTACGGGAAGATGACAGATGACTGAAGGCAGTGTTATGCTCTGGGCAATGTTCTGCTGGAAAAACTTGAGTTCTGGCATTTACTTTGACATGTGCCAACTTCCTAGAGATTATAGCAGACCACATACACCCCTTCATGGCAATGGTGGTCCCTGATGGCAGTGGCTTCTTTCAGCATTATAATTTGGGCTGCCACACTGACAAATTGTTAAGGAATGACTTGATGAACATAACAAAGAGTTCATGGTGTTGCTTGGCATCCAAAATCCTCATATCTCAATCCAACTGAGCATCTGTGGGACGTGCCCATGGAGGCTCCACCCCGCAAATTGTCAGACTTAAAGGATCTGCTAATGACTTGGTGCCTTCTGTGACTTACCTGTGTCCAGCAGTGATGTACCTTTGCACTGGTTCGGGTCCGCCTCTGCTCCTGATGTTGGCGAGAGAGATCTAATGCGCATGCGTGGCAATGGTCGGATCTCTTCATTCAGGTGTGGATTAAAAGGGATTTGATTTGGACTAATCTCTCCACAGAATTTTTTGTGCAAGTCTAGATTTTGCAACCTTTTTATCAAACTAGATTACTATGTAATTGTGTATGTGTAAAGTGTGTGTATATATGTGTATATCTATCTATAAATAGATATATATATACACACACACACACACACACAACAATTGAATGCCAATAACTGAAGAATTGCATAAACACAACTGAATACCAGCACTGTAGGATTTTGACTCAACTTATTTAATATGCTACCCACCAGTATATATTATACATATCATTTGATGCATTTGTGCATGTATCAAAAATCATCCTCCCGAATACACAAACAAACATGCATTTTGAATCAAAATAGTAATAAACAAGTAATAAATAAGTGTCAGACTGCCTATGTTGCTAGGGAGGGCTGTATTAAATAGAGGCTATTCTTCAGAGTGCTTTTATGCCTTTTTCATTAAATACAACCTATCCTTAAAGTAGAAATCTGGTCAGCTTCACTCTTTAAAAAGGCAAATAGGCATGGTAATTATCCCCAGCAGTGAAATTTCCCAGAAGAGAAGAGTTAATCAGTTTCTCAGCAGTTACAAATTGCCTTTAATCATTTAATGCTGACCTGTCAGAAAAACACCCTTCCTTTAACAAGGCACATTAAGGATCTAATTAGCCAGCAAGACATTTATCTTAACCCCATAGTTGCACAACTGATAACTTATTGGGATGGTTTATTCACTAGATGGCAAACTTGAATTCGGACTAGTGATTTGAAAATTAAATTGTAAACTTTAGACTAAAATAGTCATGCTGTGACTACAGGTGAGTTGAAAGGTGTTTGCCGTTTCACTATTGTTGCCTAAATTCTACAATTTGGGTTTAAGATTACTACAATTTAGTGTTTAATGAATTGCCACCTTTTATCACATTGATACTGCCAATAATAATTAAAAATCTGCCACTACCCCTAAACACAATAGATTTATTCAAATAGTTTGGGCAGCTGCCAGGAAGACCATCCTCTATGTTTGGATTTATACAGATAAACCCATTTTAGTACTGTACCAATCCAAAATTAAAATGTGTAACATATTCTTCCTCACCTTGCGGTCTCTGCACCCAGCAGCCGTGCGTCTGCATGACTGACACTTGCAGCATGTTAATGGACGCCGACCACTGCGGATCCACAGCAAAATATACCCCCACTTCTTTTCACGTGATTGACGATGTTGGCATGCACGTGACGTCACGCATGCGCCGCGGGTGCAAGTTTTTGGGTCAAAGAGCGTTTTCAGCCAATCAGAATAGGATATATTTTAAGCCTAAAAATACCTTTCCTCATTGACCTGTCGTGGTTTCCCTAGTGGTTGTCTGAGAGCGCGTTCCTTATTCTTGTTATTCTGGTTATTTGACTTTGGCATTGTTATTGACTTCCCTAATTTCTGGTACCCTTGACCTCTAGCTTTCCTTTATCGTTTTGTCCCTTTCTGTGTCCCCTGACCTCAGCTATTCCTGACTATTCTTTGGTACGTTAGTCCGGCCATTCTAAGGCCCGGTATACGTTACCTATTAGTCTCTACGTGCTGGATCATACTGTAATCCTGACAGTAAGGAGCATAAGGTTTCCCAATTAATTTTACTTATTAGAAGCCATATATCCACAACATTGGGCTCTTATTTGTAAAACATTTCAGATCACTAACTGATAATAGCATTTGGTGCATATTTCCATAATTCGATTCTGGATTTTATCTGGACAACCAGAAATCCAGTCAGCATTTATGGTGCTTCTAAAGTTGTAAAGCAAAATTGGGAAACTGGTAAATCATAAAAAAATTCAGTTTTTCTTTTGCAGTATGAATCCTGGGGATTATTATGGTTAATTGACACAAAGGACATTTGGAATTTAAATGAGAGATGATAAAAGACCTAAGTGATAACTGTAAAGTCATCAACTGATACATTTACCTAACGGTGATCGGTAAATGAGAATGGTCTTAAGTCATGTAACGTCTGATTCCGACCTAATATCAGTCAAAATAGTTGGTCAAACTAAGCAAAGGTGGGAAGGTGACAAAGGCAATATCTACCAAAGTTCCACACACTATATTACCAACAAACTGACGTGCACATAAATAAGTTGTATGACTTTCTCAAATACAGGAAATAAACATTGACAGTCATTTAAAGGAACACTCTAACGTCAGAAACACAAACATATATTCCTAACCCTATAGTGTTAAAAACACCATTTAGGCCCCCTACCTTCTTCCCCCCTAAATATAGTACAATCTTACCTTTAGTCCAGTATGTTGGTGCTTGCTCTGCCCCTGATCGCCCTCCTTAAATGACATGATTAGAAGTGGTGATCTCAGAAATGCTTTACCACAGGATTGTCTGAGCTTGTCAAGGAGGCAGATCAGGGGCAGAGCCAGCATAAGCCAAACACAGCCGTGGCCAATCAGCATCTCTATGAGGAAAGTTTAGTGTTTCCATGCAGAGAGTGGAGACACTGAATGTCAGTGCTGTACACTGCCCCAGAAAGCACCTCTAGTGGCCGTCTGAGCAGTGGCCACTGGAGGTATCACTAGGCTGTAATGTAAACACTGCATTTTCTCTAAAAAGTCTATGTTTATTGCAAAAAGTCTGCAGACACTGACTATACTCACCAGAACAAATACAATAAGTTGTAATTGTTCTGGTGAATATAGTGTCCCTTTAAGGTGAAGGGGCCCTAGACAAGCCAAAATTAGAAATATTTTGCTAGTTGTTCAACTAATTATTATTATTAGCATTTATATAGCACCAGCAGTGCTTTACAATTATAGAATAGGAATGTATGGCAAGCTCGCAATCTATGAAACTAATTCCATTATGAACAGAGGACTGGAATATAATGTAAATATCATACCCAATAACCAAAAAAAATTATATTTAAAACAGGACTCCTGCACAGTTGTAGGGTATATCATCTTAAATATGGACCATGGAAACCTGCAACTAGGGTTTGTATTCTTGGCCCATTGTGCTAAACGCACTCTGGATCATCTGGACTGACTCAATGAGTGTCAGGCAAGTCAATGTTTTTTCCCACATTTTTCATTTCTTGGTGAATTAAATATTGATTGGTATAAGGACAATATTAGTTAGAATATTTCTGTTTGGCAGTTCTCTTAAAATGTGTTCTTATACGATAGTAGCAGAATCAGGAGGTTGCTTTTATCTTTACTCTGGTTTATAATTTTTTTCACCTCGGCTACAGGTGGCTACAGCCATCCACCTAAGGGTCCATTCATTTATCCATGAACTGAGCAGACCTTTCTAAATTAATTCTTCAGCTTATCTTACAAAAACAGCAACTCTTGTCAGGTTGACCATTTTATGACAAATGCTTATTCTTCCCCTTGAGGGAATTACATTGTGCATCCATGCATCGCTATACAACCATAACACAATAAAATCACTGCCCTGGAAGATATCATGAGCTTGGGAGGTCATGCGTAGGGATTTCAGAAAACAATCTAATAAATTACAGCTAAGGCATATTTCACAATGGGAATCTGCTTTTTAACAGTAGTAGAAAGTAGGAAAATAGCTGTCATAATCCTAACTGCTACTGATCATAACAAAACCATCATGCCTTCGGCATCCTGTGTCCCGTGCATTATCCTTTTTACTGAAAAATACTTGCAATAAAATTAAATTCAAACTGGTTCAGCAAGATAAATACATGTAGCCCACTAGGAAGAGAAGAATACAAGAAGTATAAAACAGTTAAAGCCAGCATCAGCCAAACTTTGGGTTGTAGATGGTTAACCTTGGCAATATTGATTGTATTGGAAAATTAGTTATAGGTGGAATATCTGGTCTGCCAGTCTACAGAGGTCACAGTCAATGTTTTTTCTTGTAGGATGAGAAAAAAATTATTTGGAAGCCAGAAAACAGAACTTGAGTATAACTGGAGTGCACTAGATTGTGTCTCAGGGAACATAAGTTACAGTTGGAGTGTACTAGGCTGTTGCTTGGAGAATGTAAAATGCAGCATGAGTACAATTGGAGTGTTGTTGAGGAAGTAAAAAAAAAAGGCAAAAATGCTAAGTCACTATTGATTGAACTTGTTTTAAGGCTTTGATTTTTCTTTTGTTTTTGTAAATAATGTGATGATGCTAAGATAACTAAACAGAAATATATATATATAAATATATATATATGCACTTTCTGGCTTGGAGTTAAATATCAACCTGCACTACTAGGAAATTGAAATCTTGCTTGTAAGAATTAGACTGCAGAAGAACAAGTCTCGCAGTACAGTGATTTAATGGAAATTTTGTTGCCATGGTTTTTTGTTGTTTTTTTTAAAATTAGTTATGAGTTTTGAGTTTTGATTTTAATAATATTTAAGACAAATTTCTATAGCAATTCTGTCTACTGAGCCACATTTTCAAAGCTGAGCTGCAAATACAATGGACATGTATACAGCAGACCACTCCTATTTTTGCTATTTCATATACTAGTGCTATGTCCTAATAAACCTCATAGTAGATTACTATACATATTCCAGAGAAATAACAGCTCTGATGAGTCACGGTATGGACTCCACAAGACCAGTGAGTGTCTCCTTTGGCATCTGACATCAAGACACTAGCAGCAGATCATTTAAGTCCTGCAAGTTGTGAGGTGGAGCCTCCATGGATAGGATTTGTTATTTCAGCACATCCAATGGATGCTCAAACGGATTGAGATCTGGGGAACATGGAGGTCAAGGCAACACCTTGAACTCTTTGTCATGTTCCTCAAACCCAAGGGGTATAGGTGGTCTGCAACAGTGTCTAGATAGGTGGTAGGTGTTATAGTAATGTCCACATGAATGCCAGGACCCATGGTTTCGAAGCAGAATATTGCCTAGCATAATACTGCCTTCACCGCACTGCCTATTTCCCATAGAGTATCCTGCTGCCATCTCTTCCCCATGTAAATGATACACACACACTTGGCCACACACCAGATCTAAAAAACAATTTAATTCATCAGACCAGACAACCTTTTTCCATTGCTCTATATTTGAGTTCTGACACTCATGTCCGGCATTGAAGGCACTTTGGGCAGTAGACAAGGTTCATT
This sequence comes from Pelobates cultripes, assembly GCA_933207985.1. NCBI lineage: Eukaryota > Metazoa > Chordata > Amphibia > Anura > Pelobatidae > Pelobates > Pelobates cultripes. The sequence goes on along the minus strand of OW240917.1, from coordinate 65,029,789 downwards.
ATAGGCACTCTGACCACTGTGTGTTCTGACACATTTTTATCATTGTCAGCATTACATTTTTCACCAATTTGAGCACTTCTTAGTAATTAAATAGTTTTCCCCCAACTTGGCTCTTTTGTGTGATCTGACCAATTGGGCTAGTCCATGGGCGCCCATGATCCTGATGCCAGTTTACTAGTTGTCCTTTACTTGCACCAGTTTTGGCAGGTACTAACCACTGCACTAACTGCACATTGGGAACACCCCACAAGACTTGCCGATTTGAAAATTCTCTGACCCAGTCGTCTATCCAACACTATTTGGCCCGAGTCAAAGTCACTCAGATCTTTTATCATCCCCATTTTTCATGCTTCTAAGACATGAAATTCAAGAACTGATATTTCACTTGCTGCTTAATATGTCCCACCCCTGGATAGGTGCCATTGTATCGATATAATCAATTTTATTCACTTCATCTTTGGTTTTAATGTTGTGGCTGATCAGTGTATTATCTTTGCAGGGTGTTACTGGGAGTACATGCTTTGCTGAGACTGATATGGGCAATTTTTTAAAAACCATAATGAGCACTGGTCTTAGCAAAAAAAAAAAGAAAACAGTGGTAGGTTATGGTACAACATACAATTGCCACGGTAATATAGAACAGTGTTCAAAATTTCCACTCTCCCACTTTCGACAGGTCAGTGAAAAATTAGGTTTCAGTTTCACGCGTGGTTGCATACTGGCTGTTACTCCACCCACCACACAGCCCAGTTTGAAGATACCTCGTACCAGGAAACTACTTCATCAGGGTGCTCCAGTTGCAAATCTACAAAGTGTAGGCCCCTTAATGACCTTGCATGTTCCTAAATGTTGTACCTTGTTCACGCACATTTGAGAAGTCAAGTAATATTGAGTACTATTTGTCCGCTGGGCGCACTAGCAGACAGCAAGTAAATAGGTAAGCAACCCTTGGCAATGCAAGAGTCAATCAGGTCAGCCACCACAATAAATTAGTAAAAAAAAGAAAAAGAAAAAAGCGTATGTGTCAATATGATCCTCATATTACTATAAGGGAGGTTTCCTATAAGGGATGTTTAAAGTTGGGGGCATATCTACTTAACAGTGAGTAGCCAGTGGCTTGCATTAATTAGACACTAGCAACTGGGCAGCCATTGCTAGTGCTGCTAATGTTTGAATAGTTAAAATTTTTAATAAAAAATTTCAGCCCTTCAGCGGTGTTCGGGCCAGCTGCAATCCATATCAAATTCAGGCTAGTTTGGAACCATCTCTGCAAAATCCGGTTATTAAATAGACAGAGCAATGTCTGTATTTTGAATTACTGTTAGTACTTTACTTAAATTATTTTATTCTACTACACCCTTCTGAATCTGACAAGACAATGATTTATATTGATATACATAACCTTCTGAACCCTCTGCAACACATTGACAAGATTTTCAGTATTTGGAAATTGAAAACTTAACCTTGAACAGAATTTTACATTTTTACTGACTCTCAATCAGTGTTTGAAAAGACAAAACACAATGGTATGCTGATCAACAATGTTCATTTTGAAAAATGCACCAAATAACAGGATGCAAATCAAAGGTGTAGAAATTGTCACCTATCTATCAATTATACAGATCGAGAACTCATTTAAAATCCAAATGATTTTTTTTTTTCATTTATATTTTCGCTTATTCCAAAATGAAAAAAACCTGCCATCAGATACACAGATAAATACAATATGAATACACATAAAAAAAAAGAGAAATATGACAGCGTAAATTAGAAACCAACCATGGATTGTACAGTTTTAACCATTTGGATCTTATCAGCATGATGTTGATCTGTCTGTCTATCCGTCTGTCGATCTAATTTGTGTGCAACTGCATATGCATGTGTTTGAATGACAACATACATCTGTTTGTTTATGGAGGCTTAGAGGGGCCAGAAGGTGGTCTGGCCCCTCTAAGCCCCCATCCTAAGTTCACATATTTTTTTCACCTGTTGAAATATATATATAATTTCTGATAACCATGGTTGTCAGTGCACATTACTATCGACCCATGTAACCAGGGGCGGGCTGGGCCGGGCCGGGGGGCAGGGAGGCAATTGCCCCCCAGGCCGCCCTAAATTCTGTTAGGACCGGCCGCTGCAGGGCCGGCACTTTAAATGCTGCAGCCGCCTGAGCGCTCTGTGAAGAGCCTCAGGCGGCTGCAGCTGATCCTCCCTTGCCCTCCCCTGTAGCGTGGCCGAGCTGCTCTGCTGTCCACGGTGCCGGCCGGACTGATAGGAAGGCGCACGCTGAGTGTGCACTTCCTGTCAGTCCGGCCGGTTACAGGAAACAGAAACTCCTGTTCCGCGCGGAACAGGAGTTTCTGTTTCCTGTAACCGGTCGGACTGACAGGAAGTGCACACTCCTTCCTATCAGTCTGGCCGGCACCGCGGACAGCAGAGCAGCTCGGCCACGCTACAGGGGATGGGAGGAGAGGTGAAGGTGGGGGG